>JAWPHD010001370.1:0-329252 GCA_037043455.1 Cyrtodaria siliqua
TGATTTCTGCTGTTGAACATGTAAATACTAATATCCCAGATGCATGTCTCATGTGTTTATTAAAGTCGGCATGACGCGTGTGTGACGCTTCACGTAATACAGAGCTTTCCGAAGTGTCTGTGAATATTCGACTCATGCTGCCGAAATGTCTCTACCGATTTGAAAAGAATGCCTCGTTCAGGAAAAATCTTCATAACACCTGAAATAGAATAGAAACATACAAGTAACTCGAAAAACACAACGAAACTGTTATGCAATACAACATTGTATGTGTACGAAAACTTCTTGTTGCACCAAAAGATGCTTCCGAAATGACGAAGTACATTTCAAATCAAATGTGATTTATATATTTTCAAATATAAAGTCAAGGACAATTTTGAATATACTAGTAGTTTGAAAATGTGCAGACGTTACTCTGTTTTCTTTATATTCTTTCAAATAACGTAGCATAGCGGAGACATTTCCTTGTCAGGTTTGCAAAAACAGTAAAACTGATATGATACACAGCTTAATTGTCGCACGGCTAATATCGTGCAGTTACTTATCGCACTGCTGCCTAGACACACCCACTCTCCGTTGGTTATGATAAGTTCATAGTACGGGACAAAGCAAAACATACAAACATACAAACATATACATGATACAAAACATATGTCGCAATAATTTCGCTTGTTATACAATTTAGAGGCGGACCCGGGGTTCGTTCTCGTGACATGTAAGCCATCCGACCTACATTATATATAATCATCCCTTATATCTCTCTGCAGTAATAAGTAAAAGACTGAGGAAAACCTTACCCAAAATGTTACCTGTAATGTGTTGGTAGCTATATAGCTACTTCACTGGTACCTACAAATGACCAAAATGCATCAGTACATCGCATACATATCAAAGTTACGGAATAAAGTGCAGAAAATTCCAGATACTTTGGGCTATATTACATGAAAATGCGTGAAGTAATAAGGAAAATATAAAGAAAATCTTACTTCGAAGCGGGTTGTTTTACCGTCGGTGACGTCATTTTGAAACCACGTGATCCCCCACCTTGTTATAGGGGGTCGACCATTTTCACATGTTGGTGTTAATTGATGACAAAGTGTACTTCCAATGTCAACTGGTGTCAATTGAGGACTTTCGGCATCTGTTGTCGGGCCCGATAGTATATCATTTCTAAATAATCAAAACGTTATTAATATGTTTAGTATTTTTGATTGATGTTAATTATCTTATGTTATATGCCCAGCAATCGGCAATAGTAAGCAGTCACTTTGGCGACTGTGTCGAGAGCGAACTCGGATTCTATAAGTTAAGATTCATATTCAAGATTCAAGGTTCTTTATTAAGTAACGTAAACATTACAATGTTTCTTGTTGCGTGATACAATGAATAATATTATATACAACAGTCAGTCATGATAAGTACGTGCAGAGACATAAGGCAATGAGAAAAACATGATTTATACGAAAACGATATAGAAACATATATTGAACGTGAGGTTGTAGGAACCGTTATGTCTGTGGCTGATGGTTTATATAGCTCCGGGACCGAGAATCAACGTTATTACTGGTTGCATGACGACACATTGCTACGGGATAAATTGGGGTCAATATTAATTACAGTTATTAGATTTGTATTTGGATATATTCACGAGTTCCTTTAGGAGCGCAATATTATAGCGAAAGAACTAGTACCAATATATATCCCAGTATAAATATACTAAACTTTGTATTGCATACGCACTTTTAAATTAGAATTGAATTGACTTAAATGTTGTTTAACGGCTCATCAACACAGTATAGGTTATTTAGAGCCGCCCCAGAGAGAGGGGAAGGATACATAGGAATTTGGGAACCTGCCCTACTCTTATTATCGAACAGATTCCTATGGTTCTTTTACCGATACACGGGACCGCCCGGTTTACGTCCCCATCCGACGGACGAGGCTGAGAGAAAGTGTCTTGCCCAAGAACACACCGACGGAACTTAGTGGCATCACGGAGGATTGAATCCGGGGCCTTCGGTTACAAATCCGCCGCGCTACCGACTGCGCCACGCCAGCAATAAAATAGGTTGAAACATTAATTTTTACCAAACAAAATATTATTTCAAACAAACATATTTTCATTAATTCGTGGGACTTTTCACAATGAAATCAACATTGTTTACATCACGTGACATACTTCCTTTGAAATGAACAGAAAACTGCACCAATCACGAACGAGTATACGTTACACACGCAATATGACTTTACAACACCTCAATATGGACTAATAATATTGATGTTTTCTGTTACATTGAAATCAAACGGAGATTGTAAATGCGTATGCAATAATATACTGAACATGTTAAGCAAAACGTTGACTTTTATAGATAACTCCATAAATATTACCGGACTTGATTTTGATATTGTTGATGAACGTATTTGGCATCTGTTTGCGAAACGTCCTAAGTATAGATTACCTTCAACTATCGATTTTAATGCATGCCGGGCTCAGATCGCCAAATCCATTGAAGATTTTAGTATAAAATGGTGTCGTAGAAAACATGCGGACATAAAACTCTCTTTCTACGTGGGAAAAGTCAATTTTAATATTATAGATACACGTATTAACATTTATAATACTAACCCCTCTTTACTTCCTCCGAGACCTAGGTTTGCCTATCTTAATTTAAATCGGGAATTCAAGTATTTCATAATAATTTTGTTTTAGTTCCTGCTGATGAAACAGCTAATACGGTAATTATTGTTTGACGCCTACATTACGTCAATGTTTTATCTCTGTAATTCGGTGCACTGCTTTCAAGGCTGGGGTAGACGAAAAGCAGAACAAATTGCCAGCTATATACTGGATTCCTAAATTACATAAAAATCCGAATAAGACCCGCTCTATTTCCAATTCTAGTGCCGGTACCACCACAAACATCTCCAAACGTTTAACTTCGTGTCTTACTGCCGTTAAAGATCACGTCAAACAATATTGTGATAAAACTTATGAAAACTCTGGGATTAGTTTGTTTTGGTCTATAAAATATTCAGGAGACGATCTTGATATAATGTGCAATAAACAACAAGTTTCATCTATTCGCACTTATGACTTCTCTACACACTGTACAACCTTTCAACATCCTCTTATCAAAGACAAGCTTATCGCTCTGATTCAAAAAACATTTGCTAGGGAAAATACTACATTTTTGGCCTGTAATATGGTCGTGGGAAAAGTCAATTTTTAATATTATATATACACGTAATTACTTTTATAATGCTAACCCCTCTTTACTTCCTCCGAGACCTAGGTTTTCCTATCGTAATTTAAATCGGGAATTCAAGAATTTCATAATAATTTGGTTTTAGTTCCTACATTACGTCAATGTTTAATGTCTGGAACTCGGTGCACTGCTTTCAAGGCTGGGGTAGACGAAAAGCAGAACAAATTGCCAGCTATATACGGGATTCCTAAATGACATAAAAATCCGAATAAGACCCGCTCTATTTCCAGTTCTAGTGCCAGTACCATCACAAACATCTCCAAACGTTTAACTTCGTGTCTTACTGCCGTTAAAGATCACGTCAAACAATATTGTGATAAAACTTATGAAAACTCTGGGATTAATTTGTTTTGGTCTATAAAAAATTCAGGAGACGATCTTGATATAATGTGCAATAAACAACAAGTTTCATCTATTCGCACTCATGACTTCTCTACACACTATACAACCTTACCACATCCTCTTATCAAATACAAGCTTATCGCTCTGATTCAAAAAACATTTGCTAGGGAATATACTACATTTTTGGCCTGTAGTATGGTCGTGGGAAAAGTCAATTTTTAATATTATAGATACACGTAATAACTTTTATAATGCTAACCCCTCTTTACTTCCTCCGAGACCTAGGTTTTCCTATCGTAATTTAAATCGGGAATTCAAGTATTTCATAATAATTTGGTTTTAGTTCCTACATTACGTCAATGTTTAATGTCTGGAACTCGGTGCACTGCTTTCAAGGCTGGGGTAGACGAAAAGCAGAACAAATTGCCAGCTATATACTGGATTCCTAAATTACATAAAAATCCGTATAAGACCAGCTTTATTTCCAATTCTAGTGCAGGGAACCACAAACATCTCCAAAAGTTTAACTTCGTGACTTACTGCCGTAAAAGAGCACGTTAAACAATATTGTGATAACACTTATGAAAACTCTGGGATTAATTTGTTTTGGTCTATAAAATATTCAGGAGACGATCTTGATATAATGTGCAATAAACAACAAGTTTCATCTATTCGCACTCATGACTTCTCTACACACTATACAACCTTACCCATCCTCTTATCAAAGACAAGCTTATCGCTCTGATTCAAAAAACATTTGCTAGGGTAAATACTACATTTTTGGCCTGTAATAATATTAAAGCTTTTTTACTAACGGCAGTTTAGACAATTACATTATGTGGACTTGCCAAGAAGTTTGTGAAGACCCATCTTCTTATTAGATAATATTTTCGTCAGGTAATGAATGAATGTTAATGGACAAAGTGTTGGTATCACTATGGGTACGAACTGTGCACCAATTGATGCAGATTTGATTTTATATTCCTATAAAAGAGATTTCATGTTTCACCATGTTATTGAGGCCTTTAATTATCGGTATCTGGATGACATATTAAACATTGACAACCCTTTCTTTCCTACTATGGTTAATAATATATACCCTAAAGAACTTCAACTTACGACAAGGACTATCACAACCTGACTTCTATGGTGATGTGATTTATAAACTTTAATATTATTCATTGTATCACGTAACAAGATTCTTGGTCATGATCACTTTCATACTATCATTGTTAAACTTGTTAAAAAGTTTATCAAAGTTTATCAACATTTTGCAACGTACTGAATTCTTGGTGGTGGACCCTTTTACAGTCCTCCACTATGCTTTCCTCTTTAACTGTAAGATGACCGGACAAGCTGTGGACCCTATGATGACGCCTACCTAAAGCCCATTGGGACGGTGCCGTTTAATGTTTGTCTATGATCTTACTTGTCGTGCCCTTAATGGTTTATTCTCTTGTTGCACTGGCTTCTATCAAGTCACTGAGTACCTTCATTGTGGCTTTATAGGCTATTGTTTTTTGGTATTATATTTACACGAGCATATTTGTGTTTTAATTATATTGCCTATTGATGCTGACTTGTTGGTTTTGTGGACCCATATAGAGTTCGCCACTATGCTTTCTTTCTTGATTGTGCGATGACCGGACAGGTTGCGGACTCTATGATGACGTCTACCTAGAGCCCAATAGGACGGTGACGTTTCATGTTTGCCTGCAGTCGTGTTTTGTCGTGCCCTCACGACAACATTCTCTTGTTGCTCGTGCTTCTGAAGTCTTTGAGTACATTCTTAATGGCTTTCAAGGCTATTTATTTTTATATTCATACATACGCGATCATCTTTGTGTTTTACTTATATTGCCTATTAATGCTGCCTTGTTGGTTAGAGAATAGTTCATGGCGGTGATTTCTTTATTTACACTGGCACGTTTTATTGGGTTGACAGTAGGGTAAGTGTGCGGTTTGGTGCACCCTTAAACCTTGTTTAAACCCCCATAGGCCTTGTTTGCCACTGGCCGTTCCAAGGCGGTAGCCTTATTGTCAACTCGTTTGTGTTTGTGATGTATTATTTGGCCTTTTATTCATCTTTAAATTTGTTCTTTGTTTCTATGTGTGTTTGTTGTTGACTGTCGTCCTTGAATGCTGCTTTTCCTGTTCGATTTTTATATCTATATTTGCTTTCAGATACCAATTAATGTTAGCATACTCTTACGTTGTAAACGAATTTATTTGAATCGACATTTTTCCTTTAGTCTAACAACTCGATTACTGACCAACTACAAATTTATTTAAACTTATTTAATTCAATAGAGTTCATTTCCTGGACGAATTGCTGACATAACATTCTTTAAATATGCAACAATTGGACAAGTATTATGTTGAACAATATAGATATAATAATCGAACAGGAAAAGTAACATTCAAGTACGACAGTCAACCGCAAACATACCATAGAAGTCAAATTAGTTTAAAGAAGAAAAGTGTTAGCCAAAATAAACCAATACAGAATTCGGAGAAAAAGTAATTAAGACTACTTGGACTTGATATGTTTGGCGACTTATTGGCATTTTATATATCATAGTGTTGCAACGTGTCTTTGGCACATGTTTTGGCACATGCGCAGATCATTCTTTTCTAAAGGGTTGTTTGTTCGTGACAAAACATTTTATTTACCGACTTTGAACGTATTTCTGAAATCACCCAGGAGTGGCATCACACAGACTGTTTTATTAACAACACAATGCGATAAAGTCAATATGAGTGCGTGTAATTTGGCATCAGCTATCTGTGTGCTGTATGAATTGTTTTATTTACGAGACAACGTTCAGTGTCTGTTATATAAAGTAATTTAGGGATATATCGGATATAATCAACCTTGACATTATGTCTAGTTTTTCTATATCAGCAACTATACTCAGATAGGAAGAAATGTATTCGTTTAATAGGATAAGCAATACTGTTTTGAGACAGTTTACTATACAGTTTCTTATTTGGATTGTAAATAATCTGACTATCACGCTATCAAGACGGTAGAAATAGTTCACTACCGTTTATGAACAGTCTCAGTCAAACCGAGACTGCAATATTTCGTATGTATAATGTTCGGCCGTTTCCAAAGGTCCACTTTCATTCTCTTTTATATAACACCATGGCGTTGCTTGTGCAGAGTGGCGGCTGTAAAACGTCTCCCCGCGCTTGCAATCAGGACTGTTATTCATTCGATCTTAGGAGATCACTGAGGCCGATACTTATATTGAGATATCAGTGGTACATTTTCAAATGGTTTTGTTTTCTTACTTTAATTTCTATTCGGTGGGTTCATTACACCGGCCGATAAAGGCTCAGGGTATTGTTTAACCACCCATAGGATATGTTGTCTGCTTTTTATGCGCAGGCTTAATAACCGCTGCTCACAACTAAATTCCATTTAGTTTATTTCGCTCTTCGGGGCATATAATTGTATTAGATATTGGGACCATACGCCGCTGGACATGAAATAATGGCTGTAAATATGGCATGCCATCTTCGGGAAGTTTAAAATTATGTACTAGTGATTTTATGAATAATATTCAATATTGTATTTAGTCCATTTAACCTTCGCAAGACAAGTCGACTTAGGTTGGCGCCCATGATACCTGAATCTATGAATGTGTCTCCATTTACTTCAGGACAAAAGGGTATT
The DNA here is from genome assembly GCA_037043455.1 of Cyrtodaria siliqua. Classification (NCBI taxonomy): domain Eukaryota; kingdom Metazoa; phylum Mollusca; class Bivalvia; order Adapedonta; family Hiatellidae; genus Cyrtodaria; species Cyrtodaria siliqua. The sequence goes on from JAWPHD010001370.1 coordinate 7,291, forward strand.
ACAACTTAATATAGTAGGTATACATACATATGCACGCAGTAATTGCAGTATGAAGGAATAATAAGAGTATTGTCAAAATAGATCGATGTATTGCATAGTGGGGGCGGGGCAAGTGTAAATTTCAGTATTTGAAAACCTGGCTCTGTGTGTCAGGCATTTTAAAGATGAAGACATTAACTACGGGTCTATGTTAATTGCCTATATGTATGACCTTTGACAGTAACATGTCAGGACATGTCTTAGGTTATAATACAAGGGCCAATTTACATTGGTCTTATATTCATGTGACAAACATAGTTTGTCTCAATGTCTCGCATAACTAAGCTCTGAAACTACGTTCTATCTCCATCTAAAAGTTCAATACTCCACGATGGAAATAAACTCTGTCTCTGTCGAATCTATCGTCATGTGTCTTTCTTATGTATAGTTTGTCGCAGTCATACAATGGGACATTATAATACCATTTGACAAAATATGTATTGTAACTATTGTATAGTTGGATATTTTCGACATCTAAGACATGTTATGTACACATTACATATTTTATTTACACAGTTTATATTTTGTTTCCACATTATATGTATCATGGTTACATTAATGCATTAATATATACAATATCGATATAAATACATATACAAGTAAGAGCGCTCTAACTAATTATAATTGTACTACATGTGTCGGTTCAGTTTGCTAATGATTTATGTCAAAGCTGTTTATGAAAATTTATATAGAAGAGAATGCCTCACTCCTATTGTAGAATCAAAAAGCTAACATCTATACCCTTGGAAGGTATAATTGGCAGTTTAAAGCTTATATATGACGTCATAATCCTCACTGCTGATGTTAGCCAATACCTATGTAAATAAATTATCAAGATTGCAAACTGAAACGTCTTTTATTGACTGAAAAAATAATAATAATAAGCTTGATTGTGGTTTAACGGCATGTCACGTGTACAAACAGCCATACACACACATACATATGCATACACACATATATACATATACACATACATGCATGTACATATCCGCATGCACACACACGCATACACATCCGCATACATATGTTCATATATGGACTTGACACCTAGATATGTTGTTATCAGAAAAATGACGTTTGTTTGTCATATTACTCAACATGATTCTGTAATTTTGACTATAAGGATTGTTATAGTATTACATATATGAGTAACAGCCTTAAATGAATGCTATTTGCATGACGCTGTGCGGTTCTTGACAATATAATATTAGACTATGTGTTCTTTTCATGTATTCATAATGCACATTTGCATGTATATATGCGTGTTTCCCTGCTATGTAGTGTATATATGTAAATCATTTATTGTGGATTCATTTATAAAAGTTATTTACCTCTCTCATAATAATCCAAAATTCCAATTATTTATTTCTGCGTGAAAAATCACATACGCACCGAACAGTGCCTGTTTCGAAAAGATAAATTTAGAATGGTCCAGTGAAGTACATTGGTGGTTCTTAGACATGACTCTCATTGTACCAGCGTAGGCCCGTGATATGTGGTGTTTCATATTATGTTTTTCGTTTGCAGTTTTCATGTGCTGAACATTTTTTAATCAAATTGGTGTTAACTTTTAAATATTATTTAATTCTGCTAACTAACTATTAAGCGGTTAAGATACGTTGAAAATGTTTTACGTTTTGTGCCCAAAACAAGCGTCTTTTAATGTGAGGCCATTTTTTCGTCTCCTATGATGTCTTGGATTTCTATCCATAATTGAAAAATGTGTTTGTTTACATTAGTCTGTGACATTATATCATTGCATTTATATTTGCATAACAGTTTTATAACCGTTTTAATATTCACTATTAGCAAGAATTAGCCATTAAGTTAAAATATTATTTATTCCGTCTGTCTTTTACTCACGATACGGTTGTTTATGTACATAGACTACCTAACTGATATATTAGCTATAGTATCGGGATCTCCCATATGTTATTGACTAAGTATATTGTCTTTCATAATACTATTTATACCGTACATGATTATTTTAATCTGCTGACTATGTGATTCTTTGTTAATTGTGAACCTTATTGAAGTGTCTGTATTATGCAATTACTTAAGGATGGTAAGGATGAGCTTTGCTGCACCCTAGTACCTGGTATAAATCCTTACGGCTAGTATTTGCCACTGTTCGTGACATAAGGTGGTAGACCTAGTCTTAACCCGTTTATGTTTGTGATGTCATATTTTAATTATTGTTCTTATTCCCGTGTGTTTTGTTGATAGTGGTCTTTAAACGCTACATTTCGTGTTCGAATATAATATATGCTTTGACACATTATTTCATAAGTGAGTAGGCAAGCTCATATTGACGAATCTTCGATATACCTCAAAGGTATACAGTTTTAACAATTGTTAATATGAAGGTTATTCAAGTAGTTTAATATAACTTGGTTTTCAAACACAATTGATAAATATAAGCTATTTCGCCAAACAACCTTCTCATGATAAGGATCTGAGTAAAATAAGTTTCCAAATTTGTTTCCACAGGTTTGGAAGTTAAGAAGAACCAGAAGTAATAGAATAACCCACAGTTGTGAGACCTGTGGTGCTGATGGAGCCTTTTCCTTATTTACAGAGCATACCAATATAAGTTATTGACGTCTAAAGATTTTTGGAATTATTTGAATTGTCATACAACTTGTCACTAAATTAAATAATGCTAATAACTCCATACTATTGCCATTAAATTATCAATCCGTTTTCCATAAGTCAAGTTCCCACAAATATTGTACATATGTTGATGTTGTTGCTGATAAGCCATTGCTGAATTATTATTCAAACTGAGATGTTATTTTACCCCTAGTGGTAGGAATGAGAGAAAGATATTTAAAATAAGTAGTTATTGTGGAGACTGCTCCATGAGTATAAATGGCCTTAGATGTTGACGTTCATCCCATTGCAAACTAGATCTTAATAAACAACGTCATTGGATGACATCAACAAAATGCTGGCATCAGTGAATTTAAGTTTTCATAGAAAAACAAGCGTATGTGTATGATTATATTTTATATTTGTAGCATTTGAATGGAAAAGCATTAAAATCGAGATAACCATGCTAAGAATTTCAATCTGGGACGGTATGTGGTTGGTGTTACGTTTTACCGCGTCGCCGTAAAACCAAATGTCAGACAGTAAAATCACTCACATACCGTCCCCGACTGAAAATCTTAGCATGGTTACCTCGTAATTCATACGCTGTTATAAAATTATGTTAAAGTAACTCGTCAAGTTCAAACTAGATAGATGGTTGGTTGATAACGATATTTGTAATTATTACAGCAATCGGTAAAGATAGAAGAGAAACTAAACACGCTCAATGAAACAGAGATGAATATGTGCCTTGTATCAGACAACGCGAGTAGTATAATGCAGACTGATCTCCATCATTTCACTAAGAGGTTGACATAGTGCGTGTGTTGCATGTGGCAGATTATGCCAAACAATACTTCACTAATATACAGTAGACAATTGTTTGTTTATTTGTTTAGATGGTAGTTCACGTCATTTTCAATAAATGCACGATTATATATGACGACCGATATTTTAAACCCACTTTTCCTGGGTAGAACCAGTACTGTACACCTCCCGCCATCTGTAAGAATCAATACTTCCTCACAAGTCGAGCTCTCAGTGGGATTCGAACCCGCAGCGTTGAGGGACGAAGGAGTAAAATGCAACGCCGTTAACCATTCGGCCACGGAGACGCTGTATACAGTAGACAAAGACGTTGGAGTACATGTACATACCAATAGTACAGTAAATACAGTTAGATGGGTTAGTTAGGGCTATGGGTTAGTTGTAGGAGCTAGGAATCACTTTGGCACAATCATTATGTCATATAAACCAAGACGCATGCGGGGATGGAAGAGGGTATGTTGGAGTAATTCTCGATAAATATGCCACTGGCCTTAGTGTTTACAAGGAACTTCTTAAATCTTAAATTTAGATTTCAAAGATGTTTCAAAGCAGAATGTTGTATACATTCTTTTGAAAATGGAATATTGTGACTATGATTAAGAAAAGTTGTACCCTTATATCATAGATCAGTAAGATTAGATTACATTTAATGGCAGCTCTAATATTGAAAATGTTCATCTGATATGACCAGTTATTACATTTGTGTGTGTGTGTATATAACGAACTACTCTAATGTGTATTGTCGTTTATTAAGTCAATAAATATAATTGTTTAGGTCTTAATTAAATTTAATTCTGATGAATCGAAGATAAAAAAATATCTTGTTTAAGTATCCTTTATCTGAGCATTTCGATGACTCGGCAAGCTTGATGTTTTTTTATAACACGTGGCATCCCGTTAGTTTTAATACATCATCGCACAACTAAAGACGAAAGCATAGTGGCGAACTGTAAATGGGTCCACCAAAAACATGCAGTGGGTGCAAAATGATAGGGTCATAACCTCTTTTGGTAAACCTTTGAACAAGAAGGATAAAAATATCGGACAGGGAAAGCAGCATTCAAGGACGACAGTCAACCACAAAACACAAAAACAAACACGCAAACAGACAAACGAAAAGGCAACAAAGATAGTATGAAAGTGATCATGACCAAGGATCTTACGAAGTTTGTAAATCATGTCACCATAGAAGTCAGGTTTTGATAGTCCTTGTCGCAGAAGAGATCTTAAATTACTTTTATAACTGGAAAGAAGATCAGCGTTGCCATAACACAATTTTGCAGAGGTTTTAAACAGTTTATGGAAGGATAGCCCTGATGGAGTAGCTTTTTAGTTATAGAAAGATAACGAATATTAAAGTCGATATTAAAGTCCCCAACTTGAGTACAAGCTCTAGAAAAAACGAATCAGTTGAGACACCCTCGATAGGAACTTTGCACGGGGAACATCCACATCTAAATGGGGATAAGTAACAATATCAAAATTAAAATCATCTCTCTTGTCATATGTTTTTTGCTAATTATTTCACCATTTTCAATAGAGAGATGTAAATAGAGAAATGAAGCATTAGTATTAGAAATATTAGCTTTGTTAAGCTGAAGTTATTTCGGGTATATATTATTAACCATAATAGAAAAGAAAGGGTTTTCAATGTTCAATATGTCATCCAGATACCGAGAGGTGTTATTGAAGGCTTCAATAACATCTGCCTGGGTATCTGGTGAAAGACTCAAGATAAAACATCTTTCATAGCAATAGACAAATAAATCTGAGACAATGGGTGCACAGTTTGGCCTCATAGGGGTCCATACCGAACGAAAATATTATATGATAGGAAGATTCGTGCTTCACAAATTTCTTGGCAAGTCCACATAATGTAATTGTCTAAACTGCCATTAGTAAAAAACGCTTTAATATTATTACAGGCCAAACATGTAGTTGTTTCTTTAGCGAATGTTTTTTTGAATAAGAGCAATACGTTTGTCTTTGATAAAGTTATGTGGTTTGGTTGTATATAGTGTAGGGAAATCATAAGTGCTTATAGATGAAACTTGACGTTTATTGCACATTTTATCAAGAACGTCTCCTGAATATTTAATAGACAAAAGCAAATTAATCCCAGAGTTTTGATAAGTTTTAGCACGATATTGTTTAACGTGATCTTTAACGGCAGTAAGACGAGAAGTTAAACATTTGGAGATGTTTGAGGTGGTACGGGCACTAGAATTCGAAATAAAGCGGGCCTTATACGGGTTGTTATATAATTTAGGAATCTAGTACATCATGTACATAGTTTTTCTGTTTGTTCTGTTTTTCGTCTACCCCAGCCTTGATCGTAGTGCACCGAGTGACATGTGTGGAAACAGCATCATCTTAAGTAGATTGAGTATAGGAATTAGTGCTACCGGGTTCCAGTGATAAAATACTGACGTATTGTAGGCGTCAAACAATAATTACATTATTAGCTGTTTTTATTATAAACTAAAAGCCTATAAAAAGTGAGACTAAAACTTAAACTCACTTCAGAAATGCTTAAGGCTAAAGTCAACTAAAGGCAAACTAGGCTCAGAGTTGGCAAGGTATGTACATATATATATGCGTAAAGCCACTAACCCCTTATCTAACAACTATTTATTGAGGTACATAAATACACCTATATATATATATACCTAAACAACACCTTTGTAAATATAGATATAAAAAAGCACATCAACATTTTGATTGCTTTCTACAAAGAAAAAGGCAAACTATTTTCAGCATTTGTTGGCCAAAATGAAAAATGGCATCCATTCTGAAGAAAAAATGACCCATATTATATTGTATGTTTTACTGTCTATCAATGTCAATGAATTTGGTGTGTTTAAAATAGCAATGTTTGATGAAATCAATTAATCATGAACTTTATAAGGATTTAGATAGACGTCATCATTAGGGTCCACATCGCACAATCAAAGAGGAAACGATAGTGGTGAATTGTAAATGGGTCCACCACTAAACATGCAGTGCGTTGCCAAATGGTAGGGTCATAACCTCTTTTGATAAACGTTTTAACAATTTTAATAAAGCTTGTATGAAAGTGATTATGACCAAAGATCTTACAAAGTTTGTAAATCACATCACCATAGTCAGGTTGAATTATGTTAAACAGATAAAAACAAAGTTAACATATTGAACTTATGTGATCCAGTTTATACAATATCTATGCATTCTCTCTACCGAGTTTTCCAATTATTGTCAAAGAAAAAAACAGTGGTGTAAAAAGCAAATAAGTATTTAAGAAAAATAGAGGATATTTCTATGGGGATTTGACTCTTAAATACTCAATGGGGACAAAGGGGAACATAATGCTACGATGTCCTTGACAATAAATACATGTTTTTGTTGCAGTTTTCTTTTCTTTACTTAAAATGCACAATGTAACACTTGGAGAAAAGGGACCCAACTTTTTTAAGAAGGGTTTTATATGCCAACCAGTGTTTTTCAAATTTGCCATACTTTTATGATTTTAAATTTGCGGTACATTCTGCATGTCCAGTATTTGAAAATGTTCGACCAGTCGAAATCTTGAAGTCGGATGCAAGAACAATATCTATTTGGTTTCTTTTCAATTTATTCAGTACACGTAGCAACTGATCTTCAGAACATATAGGAGAAAAAAGTTGTCTGGATTACTATCATGGTCATTTATTTAACAGTTGTTTTACGATTAGCTTCTTCTTAAATACTTGTGCAAAATTTGAAACAAGTTATAATCTTCAATACCAGTGTATTTCATTAATTCAGAACCTTTGATCAACATTATCTTTGAGAAATTGAAACTTGAACCGATTTGTCGCAGGTGTCTATCTTTATTGTTTGGGTGTCTTTGTATCAGTAGTGTTATTTGTTACTGGTCCTTAGGACCAACGAGCCCAATATAGGTGGCTTTGAAGTAAAATACCGCTAAAGCCGGTGCTAGTGGGCGTGAGAAGTGTTGCTTTTTCATTACTTCTCATGAACATACTCAATAAAACCGAGTCTGCTGCTTTATTATCTTAATTGTGTTTGTTGCTCTCAAAGGATCACCTTGATCAGTTTTTATTTGCTAGATGTTTGCACACAAATACTAGATGGTATATATGGCTGTAAGACGTTCCCAGCTGACTTTCTGTATTTGAATTTGCTGACTGTTTTTGCTTTGGTGTCATTTGAGTGAATTTCTGAATTGGGGGAGTTTGCTGAATTGCCGTTGTCTTGAAACTTATTCTACTTTATTTTGGTGTTATTTGTGATGATGAATCGAACAGCTTTCCTTTTCTGCTTGTCGGACGTGGTGTTGAGGCTTGATCCGGTGTTGATGTTTGAGATGACATTGATTATGTTTGTTCAGTTGATATTTGTTCGGTTGCTATTTGTTTTGTTGTTATTGTTTGTTCTGTCGCTGTCTGTTCTGTTGTTAATTGTTCCGTTGCGGTTTGTTCCGTTGTGGTATTTGCAGATACTGTATTATCTAAAGTTGTTTCGGCTGTTATATGTATTTCCGCAACTGCATTTCCATCTATCGGTTCCTCATCATAAATATGTTCATCTGGAAATACAGGGATTATTTATGAACAAGTCTGAAATAAAGGCCACAGCCAACGTGACATTATTCATTAATATTAAACAATAGTGTTAAGGAGACATAACTTTGACATAGTTTTCATAATCTAACGCAGCTTCCTGTCTGATTGCTGACACCCAGTTTGCCGTGCTTTTACGAACAAGGTTTGAAGAAGAGGTTCAAGAAAAATTAACTGACAGACGGAATGTGAATTTGAATTACTGGACCTTTCCTCAGACGGACTTGTCAAAATGACAAAATGAAAACTATGCCAATTTAGAAAAAGTCTACCTCTATGTGGAAGCATGGGATTTCCATGTTACTAAATGCTAGCAGCATATTTATGAAAATAACCTGTCTGAAGACAAAAGTGTGCAAAAAACGTGTTTTTATTTATTACCGTTGCTGTCTTATTTCTCTTTCTGTATGGCCTTGCTGATATGAAGTAATCCAGCTGCAGCTTCTCTCCTCTGAAATTTTGAGAAAAAAATATATTCCTGCAAAATACACATTCTAGCATATATTCAGTCTAATTAATATTAATATTCATGTAGCACAGCTCGGTCACATCATAGAATTCATAACAATAATACCACTACTCTCTTGTCTGGCGTCAGCATATAAAGGGTAGTGATAAAACTGGACGGCTTGATCGTCAGTATCACGTGATACAGGGTGATCTGGGAGGCTTTTACCATGAATAGATAACTGTTTTACGTAGATGCAGATTTAGCTACACAATTTTACGTGGATGTAGATTCATATACACAAGATGTGAGTTAACATTCAAACTGCAACAGAAGTTCTGTTGGCATCCCGAAGGAGCAAAAAATATTTTGACTTTTATTTAAATGTTTTTTACCAGGACATTGAGAATAGTTATTATGTCAGAGTCCCGGGATGTAGTTTTATATTTAACCTTCCCCTGTCCACTGTATTTGTTAAACTTGTTAACAGGTTTATCAAAAGAGGTTATGACCCTATCATTTTACCAAAATGTTCAAAGTATATTGTCCAACAAAAATTATACACAAAGGTCATAACACGTCTTACACGATGACATATTGAATATTGACCACCCTGTCTTTTCTACTATGGTTAATAATATATACCCTAAAGAACTTCAACTTAAAGAAGTTAATATTTCTGATATTAACTCATGGAAAACGATATGATTATCTGTAAAACTATCAAGTAAGAGTAAGCTAAATTTTGTTAACGGTTATTATATTTTATTTCTGAGAGAGTTTGTTTCCTTGATAACAATTTTCTATGATATAATGCTTATCTAGATTGTGTCCCCTTGATTCAGCTGATGTAGTACTATGTATCCTCTTTCTATTATATACAACAACCCTTTCTTTTCATACTATCTTTGTTAAACTTGTTAAAAGGTTTAACAAAAGAGGTTATGACCCTATCATTTTGCAATGCACTGCATGGTTGGTGATGGAACCATTTACAGTTCGTCACTATGCTTTCCTCTTTAATTGTACGATGACTACTTAAAACCAAAACAGACGGTGACGTTTGATGTTTGTCTGCAATCTTGTCTTGTCAAGCACTCTTTTGGTTTATTCTCTTGTTGCTCTGCATTGAGTACCTTCTTTGTGGCTTTCTAGGTTATCGTGTTTTGTATTTATATATACACGAGCTTCTTTGTGTTTTACTTGTATTGCCTATTAATGCCGCCTAGTTGGTGAGAGAATATTTCATGGCGGGGATTTCTTCATTTACACTGTCCCTTTTTATTGGGATGGCAGTAGGGTAAGTGTGAAGTTTGGTGCACCATAGAATCTGGTTTAAACACATAGCGGTCTGTTTTGCAACTGACCGTTCCAGGGCGGTAGCCTTATTGTCAACCCTTGTGTGTTTGTGATGTCTTATCTTGCTTTTTATTCATCTTTATTAATAGTTGTTCTTTGCTTCTTTGAGAGTCTTTGGTTGACTGTCGTCCTTGAATCAACCTTTAATGTTCGATTTTTATATCTAATCTTTATGATAATGGTGTGCAGTTATAAAACCATAAATCAATTATTGTCATCTCTGAAATCGGAATATACCTAAATATATTGACCTGGTCATAATAATAATTACGATAGTATTCCAACGTGATTCGTCAAACGGCGCGTTGTTCAATATCACCCAGAATATAAAACGTGTGAGTAGAGTAATACAATTTAAATTAAGTGCCTATTGTTTTGTTATATTAAATGTCTAAGACCTATATGCCATGTTTATTCTCTAAAGAGAGTATTTGACAGTACAGTATACTGATATACTAAATTAGCATTTTTGACAAAGAAATGCGAAGAATATATATATGTATGCTTTCCAAAATCACGTTAATTTTACTAATTAAAGGGGAACAATGGCAATCTCGAAGTATTAATCAAGCATCAAAGTAACCACCATGATTTATTAATCTAGTATCATTTTGACTTTAACCCTAGCATATAATATGAAATAAAATATGAACTTTTTAATTGTTCATCATTATTCTAATTCAACATATAATTTGTGTAGATGAAGTTTAACCAACAATAAGTTATATGTGAACATAATTTGATTTAAACTTAATTTAATGATTTTCAAGTGTGCAAGTTAATATTTAAAATAATAGGATGATGCGAGTGTTAAAACTATCAAGATTGCCGTGTGTCCCTTTAACTATGCATATAACTCAGAGAGTTTAGTTTCATGTTATTCTGTCGCATTTGTTCTAAAAAGCTACTTCAAGTATTCAGCGTGACAACAACATCTTTAATTTTGCCTTCTGTGGAAAGCAGATATATTAATGCTTTTATTTAAATACTTAAAACGAGCTCAAACAGTATTTTAATGAACTAATGTTTTCACACGTGGGAGAAATATAAGAATTTAAGTGTTGTTGAACTGCTTTAATAACCATTCATTATTAATGCATTTCCTGAAGGGCTTTTAAGGCTTGGATACGTTATAACCATTTATCGAATGTAATATTAAACACATTTAATCTTATTGTTGGTATTTGGATAACCAATGGCATCATACAGGCGATGTTGTATTGGTTAAAGCAATTGTTGTTTGTTCTATTAAGTGATTTTTCGATGAGGATTATGTATTTCTGCCCCGCTTTGTTGAGTAAGTACAATGATGCGGCTTTAATAATTGCCACTAAATTGCCATCGGTGATATTAGTTAGCACTCCCTGGAGGTTGCTGAGCGTTTTGATTAATGTATATTTTTAGATTTACACCACATCATTAATAAATAGAAATAACTAATTACAGGTCTCCTATAATGACATACAATACACTAAGGAGAACTTTTATATATTCTGGACACATCTGGACACGGCATGCAAACAAATGGCGTTATCTTTATAATGCTTCAAAGTGTGCAGCAATGGTAATGAGGAAACAGCAAAGACGTACTGATAAACATAACTACGAGTTTTATTACGGCAATACTAAATTAAGTGTTCTGAATGAATACATGCACCTCGGTATTGCACAAGCAAAGCACGCCCGATATCCTGAAAACGTCGATGCTGTTAAACAATCAGCCAGAGGAACGTTTCTGACACTAACAAATAGTGGAATACATCCAAACGGACTGAATCCTATCACAGCGGCTAAATATACACTACCGCTGTTCTACCACGTGCACTAATCGGGTGCGAGCTCTGGAACAGTATATCTACGTCAAACTGTAATGGTCTTGAAGCTATACACCATTTTTGCCTTAAATCAGCTCAGGGTTTACCTTACCTAACCCGTTCCGATATGGTTTCAGGAATCTTGGGTTACACGAGTGAAGAAGCTTATATCAACCATAAATAAAAATCCCAATTTTCTTGGCTATTTTGCAGAACAAAATCGTCCGACACTGTGAAACATTTGTTTTTAAGAAGGCTGTTCCTGTTCAAATCTAAGTGTTCAAACAGCAGTCTTGGATTTATTCCGGACGTTGTAAGGATTCTTAACAAATACGTGCCGTACCCAATCCTAGATGAATTTTTAGTCACTGGTGAATTGATATGAAAGGACCGCTGGAAGAACATGTGCCGTGCCTCTATTAATAAATATGAAGAAGCACAATGACTCTCCCAAATGATGTTAAGTGATGACTTTAAGATGTTTGGAAGATTGCATCAATCCCTAACCCCAGCTAACATATGGTTGTGTGGCCCTTATTAAGCATAATACGCTGGAGTTAATGACATTCATTGCTAAGCTCCGCTGTCAGCAACTTACACCGATGACTATGTATAAAATGAGGCGAACAAACAAATGATGAACTGAAACATATGCTTACAGTGTGTAACAATCAGAACGTCGTTACATTACGAACTAAATATTGGGACGATCTAGCAAACAAATTCGGCAAGTCTTTGGACGATATAAATGCATCAGACTATAAACAATTAACGTTATATATGCTCGACTCGATAGATGAACAGTTAAGCAGAGTGTTACAAAATGAAACATATAGAGATTACCTGGTACTGAATGCAACATACATTAAACATTTGTATGCGTCGTAAACGAACTATATTAGGTGAAACAGCAGGAAAGTGTGTAAATATTTTCAGGCTACCATAGTAATTTTGAGTAGTATGTTTATTCTTATCAATTACCAAAAGTCCCACCAATAATACCAATAATCGACAATTTATTTACACTGTAACCTTTTTTGACTACATTTGGCATGCCTGGAATGTGGTTCAGAGACAATAACACATAATAAGATACAAGCATAGTGAATTATGCCAAACATGTCAGATTGCATGGTACTATAAATCAACGAGACATGGATTTCGCTGTTAAATGAAAACTCTGATTATGTTACCAATCAATTAATTTTGGTGTGTGGTCGAAGAATATAATCGCTTTGACATTCATTGTTTATCGTAGACTCGGTATACCTCATGCTGAACAAAATATAAAACAGTGAACCCAGTCTGTAAACGGCTTATAATTCGACGTGCCTTAACCAAAGAAAAGTTTGTCGCATGAGATGAAAGTAACAATAAAGCTTTAATTCATTCGACTATGCTTGGTCTAACCTCCCATTTGATATGCAAGGTTTGTTTAAAATAATACATGATCGATTGCACCCAAGACTGCAATCACGTGAAGATAGAAGTAATTGTGATGACAGTAGGGTAAGTGTAGGATTTTGTGCATCCTAGAACCTGGTTTAAACCCCCGGTGGCCTTCTTTGCCACTGACCGTTGCAAGGCGGTAGCCCTTTTGGCAACCCTTTTGGCGTTTGTCACGTCATATGCCTTTTTATTCTTTATTAGCATTGCTATTCATGTTGGTCGTTTTGCGTGTTTTTTTGTGTTAACTGTGTTCTGTGAAAGCTGCATTTCCTGTTCGACTTTTATACGTATTTCTATACTAAGAAACAGCCTAACCTGGGTAGTGACCGAATCCTTATGGATAAATCACGAGCGTTTATAATTACTTTCTTTTCATATAACTTTACACCAAAATGTAAGTGTATCGTTTGATGGGATTTACTTTTACTTTTACGTACTTTGTCTTGTCATTTTGAGCTTTGAAAAAAGAGTATGATAATGGACCTTTGGAAGATAGGAAAAAAAGAGGTTGTGTACACAAAAAAAATCAATTTCCAAAGGTCCACTCTCATACTCTTTTTTTAAGCAGCTAAATAGTAGGTCATTTTGCCTTCTGATTGTTTCAAATCGGTAAACAAGTCTTCACCAGTCGTTATGTTGTGTTTATCTTTGGACATGGCTTAGCCCAATATTTGTATACACATATCAGTAGTACATTCTCAATGTTTTTGATTTCTTACTTGAATTTCGAATATGTGGTTCCTGCGAAATACTTATATACTTATAAAGCTGTCTCTCTATTCTATTAGTATTATGTTTCAGAATGCTAAGTGTATAATTATCTAGGCGCATAGTTATCATGCTGAGATGTTGAATGTATTGTACAATTAAATTAACGAACATGTATCAGATATATACAACGACATATATTCTTAATTGTAAAATGAAGACTTACTTAAAACCTTTTCAGCATTTCCACTTAAAGTCATAGTATACAAGGTTTTCTTGTTCAATACTAACAGCAAAGGCTTTACGCAAGCGTAAAAAAGGTTCCGAGGCAAACTATTAATATATATGCAGAGGAAATAGAAAAAAGGTTTTCAAATAAGATTAATCACGGGAGCTTAAACACTATTGACTAAGAGACAGAAGGTTGGTTATCACGTGCGCTCATCATCGGGATTTCGCCTAATAACAAATCTAAGAACCTCGACTCCCTTAAAAGGCGTACCATCAGTATGCCTTTATATTACACATTAACGTGTGTAACACCGTCATACCAAAGAGAGAATTTGAAAGTAACTGTTCACTGCAACCTTACGATGATGGCGTCCGAAGGATGGAAACCGCGGAAAACTGATTACAAAAAGTCTATATACTGAGATCAGTAATCGTTTAGAAAAGGGGTTACTTTCGGCGGACCCGAGTTCAAGACTCACCGGTTCCAATGAGTTTCGTCGGTATGTTCTTTGGTGATACATGTTCCCTCGCACAGAAATAAAATTACGTGTTTAATATATAAACAGTATTGCGCATTTATATTTCGTACGGTAAAATATATGTGTATTTTCATAGTAGAAGAACACATTACAAACTGCATTGAATATGTAAATAAAATGTATCACTCCCTCTATATTTTATCGTATAGTCTAGTACGTATCGAGAATTACCGGATAGTAACGATAGACGAGACATTTAATTTAAACCGCATTCTTAGTTCATATAATCATATTCATATTGCTGAAGTGGGTTGAATTGATATGAAGACTTTCTGTATTCGGCCCAGTTGGTTGAACCAATATTCCAATTAATGCATAGCAACACACAGCAAGAAAATACCTCACAAAAAAAAGGAAAAGATGGGAAAAGAAAATGATTTACACCAGAAATTATTTTAGGTTTTATTATGACTATATTTGTTTATGACTGAATACGCGGTCATTACCTTATATTTGAAAACTTTTCATACAATAGAAAAACAACGAACAAATTGTTTTGATTACATTAATCAAAACAATTTGTTCGTTGTTTATCTATTGTATGAAAAGTTTTCAAATATGATGTAATGACCGCGTATTCAGTCATTGTCCCAGAGTCGGACACATTTCCTCCAATAAAACCCTCATTATTCGGCTTACACATTGACAATTATGTATCACAAGGATAGAGAGTATATTTACGCTTCTGTCCGTTCCTTCGTCTCTCGTCGCCTTGGTATCCGATCAATAACAATGATGTTGATGAAGGTTAACCTCACCTCGCGGTCAAATAGTGTTCGTATATAACCTGTTGACCAGTGAGGCATTTTGGAGATATTCTGCAGAAAGGTTTTTGACAACATGATGATGTTTGGCCCATTTCAGGCTTTCTGTATTAAAATACATATTATTTATCGTAGCAGAATAAAAATGATTGTCAACGTTAAATATTTCAGCCAGATGCCACAAAATGCTTCCATGACATCAGCCTGAGTATCTGGTGAAACATCAGAAAAAAAAATCTTCTTAATACCTGAAATAGAATAGAAACATACAAGTAACTCGGAAAACACAACGAAACTGTTATACAATACAACATTGTAAAACTTCTTGTTGCACCAAAATGTGCTTCCGAAATGAAATGAAACTTCATTCATAACATTACAAAAACAAGTGTGCAAGTATGCGACAAGAGGGATATCAAAATATTGTCTATAAAAAGTAGTGCCATACCTGCCGAAAACACATCTCGGAGGAATATTATTTATTCGCAAACTTCCTGGCAAGTCCACATAGTGTAATTGTCTAACGTCAAATTTCAAAAGTGGGTATTATTCGACTCGGTGTCATTACAATTGAAGGCATAACGTATGAATTGGGCTACATGTTTTGTTTCTAGAATTAGTTTGTATTTTAAAAGATATGTGAGCACGCGGCTAATCTCCGTTATTGGATGTTTGCATTGGTTGTCTCTAATTTGCTCATGCCAAACTATCGTGTCATCTTCGAACCATAATAGTGCAACACATGCTCCAACCATCGATTCCAATTCCGTCAAGTATCTGTGTTGGATTTCATAACGGCGCTGCAAAAAGTACAGGTATATGAATTCTGGGGTTTCTGGCTCAAATTTTTTATTACTCGAGTTTGATCCAGAAACGCCCAGAATACATAGATAATAAATCACCATAAAATGGTGATTTACTTGATTTATTAAAACTTTTTGAAATAGGGGTAGTGAAGATTGCAAGTTTATATTTTTTTTATAGTTATCAAAATTACAAAAATAGTCTGTGCGTTTTTTGTAATATAATTATAAAATGTTTTTTTAATACAAAATATATTTATCGATTTGTTATCAAAATTTTAGTCAAATCAACAATTTTCCGACCTTGAATACAAAGGTGGTGCATCATACTCAAACACACTACTAAAACAATAAATCACACACTTTTTAGACATTTTTGTAAGGTTGCCATTGCTTCCTTTCTTCCCTGCTCCACTAGTTCTTTTTTTTTGAACTTCACTAATTTCAAGTTTCTTTTGTTTGATGTCCTGTTTCAAATTATAGTATCTCTCTAGTTCATCCAGAACCATCTTGAACTCTTGTTCTGATATCTGTGCATCACTTAACGCTTTTGATATTAACTGCTTTATACTATTTAACTTGGACTCTGCCAAAGTTTTTATTTCATGATGTTTTTGAGCTTTTGCATTAAGCTTGCGTCTGATAAAATTAATACAAACACCTGTAGCTCCGCATACTATTGCTGCTATTTCCAAAGGTAGCAAAACTGGAACAACAAATCCAATCCCAGCCATAATAACACCTGCAGATATCAAGGTAGTGTCAATTCCATCCGTGATAATAATACTACGTTTATATTTTTTATAAAGAGACTTGCGTGTGTCTCGCTCTGTAATTAACTTTTTTGCAATCTCTGAACTCTTTTGTAATCTATAATTCTGTCCGTCTTCCACTGGCAACTCAGGATATAAACTTGGTGCTGTCGGTTGCTTCATTTTTTTATTTAATAATAATAAATTAAATTAATTCAATTAATAATGACACCACCGTATTTACAGCGGTAGCGTTGGCAGTCTTGCATACAAAGTTAATAACAGAATCAGCACCAATATCTAAAGGACTATCAAAGTTATCATGATTGCGTGGGATGATGTGAAGCGTTATGCCATAATTTGGTTCTTCAACACCATTGACAGAAACTATTACAGATACGACACAACTAATCGGTCACTTGCTAAACCTATTCCCATAATACGACCACGGCGTGTCATTACATGCCCCACATTTGTTTCTGCTCCACCGTTACCAAATGAGAGTATTCTATTCAATAAAAGTGGACCCTTAGCCTCCGCAAATATTGTTATAATCCCATATTTAAGATTATCAACTCTATCATTCAAAAGGTTGAAATGGTTAACAATAGGCACAACTCGCCTATGTAAATATAGAACATGATTGGTTAAAGCCTCTAAGTCTTCTGTTTTTTTAGGGCTTGGTGGTCCAAATATACTCATTGTTTTTTTTTTATAAAAATATATTTTTTAAATAAATTCTAAAACACAACTCATAGGCAAACCGTGATTATCTATTTTGTTGCCATACTCATCTCTGACTTCTATTGTCAATTCAGTAATTGCATCATTTGTAAGACAGCGATATTCAGGATAAAAATGTGTATATACAATATCTCCATACTGCTTATTTACTACAGATACAACCACTATAATAGTGCTTTGTGCACCATTGAAATAATTACTACTCGTATTAACTTGTTTCAAATGAACATATAGCTGTTTATAAGGAGCTAAATTAATTTGGTAATCTCCAATATGAGTACCTTTCAACCATTTTCTGTCCTTGAATCCCAGTATTTTTGAAAGACCGCTTGATAATCGTGTCTCTATTGGCGTATCTAAAATGGCTGCACCATTTTGGACAATAATGTCCAGGGTAATATTTTCATTTAGCAATTTAAACTGTTCTGCCAACTGTTGAAAGTTATGGAGTCCACCTCCTATATGATGGGTTTTATCTTTTTTTTTTGTCTTTATGACTTAATGATTGATATTATACCAACCGATAGTGTATGTAAAACTTTTTAATCCATCGCGCTTATCTCCATTTCTATTATCGATATACTGTTGTAAGCTAATAGAACCGTATATGTATGAAATTATATGAAACATTTTTTTTGATATATATATAAAAATACAAATAAAAATGATTTCTAAAGAATTTAAATATAGCTCAGATGCTCACTACAATTTAAGTACTTTCAGCAAGAAAGTGATAGATATAATAAATCAAAACATAGTCATTACATCAAACGGTAAAGGCTTTAAAGCATCATTTCCCAATGTCTTTGAAAAAAACAAACTCCCATACGTCAAATCAGATGCTATAGTCCAAAGCTTGAAAACAGATTGGATGTTATTTTGGCAAAATCAGTTGAATTTTGCTATTTGGTGTGCAACAACTGGATGTGGCATTGATTTCAACAATCATGTAAAAGCTGATGCTCTGGTTGGTTCGTTATTTCGATTTCATGTCTATTACCAAGTCAGAAGAATATTATTTGAGATGAGTGTAGCAATGCCGCAAGACTCAAATTGGAATGCGTTTAATAACACATATAACCGAAACGCATACGAGAGAATATGCAAGGAGTTAAACATTGACTTAAATTCAGACTGGAGACAGAAACAAAGCTATAATGATGGTCTAGGAACAATTTATAATTACTGGACAAATATTGGTTATCATCCTTTGATAAATACTGTATACGACAACAAAACGATGAGTTTCACAGTCTATGAGAGTGATACAACATACCACATTGATTACATTGCACAAGGCTCTGAGGCTGATAATAGTTGGTCTACTTTTATACTAGATAGTTCATCTGGTTTCACAAGAGCTGGAGTAGAACGCATCAATGACAGCATAAGAACATACTGCTGGGCAATTCTTGTCTCGCAATCACAAACAATAACAGATATACTTGGAACTGGAACGGCATTTGATGCTCAAATTTTTTTTTTTAGCAAATGTAGAGGACGCAATAAATAGCCCCATCAACTTGACCAGTCAAATTTCAAAATATGAAACCACCCTAAAATATGCAAGAAGTAAAGTACATTTTGTTTATAGAAATGGATTGTACATGTCTCCGAGTGACATGGAATTAAGAATCGGAATAATACAAGACTACAATAATGAAATTGTAATAGCAACCGATGCCAAGCATTAGGATTGAATAATGATGTAAATATAAAACCAGTACCACCAAAAAGTGTTCAACCTTTTCAAGGCACCACAACAAAGAAAATTTTACCGGAACTTTCTGACTTTGATAAATTAATACATAAAACTGTGGAGCATAACCCATCAGAAATACAAAAATTAGCGATTGAACACGAAGATAACAAAACAACTATAATTGTTGGTACTATAGTAATAGGTATTGCTGCATTACTTATTTACGAGATTTACTAAACCACTCTTTGGCTGCCACATACAACAACCCGGAAACAAACACAAGCAAAGCCCATAGATTGTTACCAAGCCAATTAATAACATTACCTGTTGCAGATAAAAGCCATGATACTATTGCACCAATAACTCCTGTAAGTGCTGCAGCAGCTTTACCAGTAGGTTGGCAAGAAGTTTACCAAGATTACTTTTTTTTTTATCCAGTCCTTGACACTTAATGGATCAGGCTTTGGAGTTGGCTTTGGAGTTGGCGCAGCATTTGATGTGGGAATAATAGAATTAATTATCACCGCAAGAATCATACCAAATGCAGTTAGGATACTAACAATAGTAAAACCTTGCCCCCTAAACAAGGTTTTGATCCTCTCACCAAGAGTTGTATCCTTTGTAGCGATGTGTGTGTTCTATCCTTGGTGCTTTATTTTATCTTATTTTTGTATTTAAGATTGAATCCGAAATTATTGCTTTCAACGTGAGCTCTGTATTGATATGCAAATATAATACACTATTACAAACTTAGATGGCGCCCAAATCGTAAACCAATACGAGAATACTGAAATGTACACTGTCACCCCTGGTCTCTCCTTCTTATATCTTACTCTGACTTCTCTCTATATACTCTCTTTTTCAACGATAGACTACTTAGACGTTAAACTTTTACCGTACTGTTCAATGGTAATACACTGTAATGATATTCAAACAACCCATACTTGTCATAGCATACTTTTTATGATAGTAATAAATGACGGTTAAAATATGTACCTTTAATGTTAAGGGACTGGGCGATTATCACAAGCGACGACAAATTTTTGAATGGTTAAAGCTAAATAATTACTCAATTTGTTTTTTACAAGAAATCCATTGCGAAGAAAATACATTTAGAACATGGAAAACAGAATGGGGGCATGAGGCATTTTTTAGTGGAAATAGTAGAAATAGTATGGGCGTGGGCATCCTTGTTAACTCGAATTTTTCATACAAAATATTGGAACATAAAAACATTATAGATGGTAGGATGCAATCATTAAAGATCAGCATAGATGAACAAGAATTTCTAATGTTGAATGTGTATGGTCCGAATAACACATCTGATAATATGAAGTTTCTGTCAAGTATTGAAGAGTTTGTCACTTTAAATGATAGTGATACTTTAATTATTGGTGGGGATTTTAATACTGTGATTGATGTAAGTTTAGACAAGAAAAATGGTAATATTAACAACAACAAACAATGTCGAGAAAAGATTAATACTATAATAGGAAATAACGATATAAACGATATTTGGAGAATTTTTAACCCCACTACTAGACATTACACGTGGCACTCAAACCATAAACCCCCAATATTTTGCAGACTAGATTATTTTTTAGTGTCTTCAAATATTATAAATTCTATCTCGGCTTGTAAAATATCTACAGGGCTACGTTCAGATCATTCTCTTGTATATTTTAATTTAAATACGGACAATACACCACGCGGACCTGGGTATTTTAAATTGAACAATAGTGTAATTTTAGAAAAAGAATACTAAATTAAAATTAAACAAACTATACAAGAAATAGTCGATATAAATAAAGATTCAAACCCCAATACTCTTTGGGAAATAGTTTAAGGCACAATCCGTAATGAGACAATTCTATATACATCGCTCAAGAAAAAAAAAGTATTAAAAGAAGAAATTAAACTAAAAGATGAAATAGACAAACTAGAATTAGAGTTATCATCAAACCCTCATAACGAAAATACGATTAACACTATTTTAGAAAAAAAAAAATCTTTTAGCAAATATTATAGAAAAAAAGACCATTGGTATCATTATTAGAGCAAAAGCTGAATGGGTCGAAGGAGCAGAAAAAAACACAAAATATTTCGCAAATCTAGAAAGAAAAAAATCAGAACTGAAAAACATAAAAAGACTAATAAACAACAATATAGAAAATACGGACTCTAATAGTATCATGACAGAAACAAAACGGTATTATGAACAATTATATAGTAAAATTAATACGAAAATAACAAATACGGATTTTTTTCCCATCGAAA
Organism: Cyrtodaria siliqua; assembly: GCA_037043455.1. NCBI lineage: Eukaryota > Metazoa > Mollusca > Bivalvia > Adapedonta > Hiatellidae > Cyrtodaria > Cyrtodaria siliqua. The sequence goes on from JAWPHD010001370.1 coordinate 28,941, forward strand.
ATGAAACTTCATTAAATCAAGAACAACGCGAACTGTGTGAAGGAAATTTAAGAGAACTAGAATGTTATAATGCTCTAAAAGAAATGAAAAACAACAAAAGTCCGGGTTCGGATGGAATAACAACAGAGTTTTATAAAATATTTTGGAACGAAATTAAACACATTTATATTAATTCAATTAATTATTCATATGAAAATGGAAATTTAACAGTTATGCAAAAACAAGGCGTTATCACCTTATTACCTAAAAAAGACAACAATTTAACTTCATTGACAAACTGGAGACCTATAAGTTTATTAAACGTGGACTATAAAATTGCTACTAAATGCATTGCAAACCGCATGAAAAAAGGTTTTATCTACACTCATAGACAATAGCCAAACAGGATTTTTGAAAGGTAGATACATTGGAGAAAACAATATTTGAGGTTATTGATTATTTGAATGACGAAGACTCTCCAGGACTAATATTTTTTGCGGACTTCGAGAAGGCATTTGATAGCGTCGACCATGAATTTATTATAACATGTTTAAACTATTTTAACTTTGGACCTTCTTTTATCAATTGGATAAAACTGTTTTATAACGATGCCCAAAGTTGTGTTGTAAATAATGGATACATGTCTGATTTTTTTAAAATAGATAGAGGAGTTAGGCAGGGATGCCCACTATCGCCATATCTTTTTATAATATCAATTGAAATACTATACAATGCTACAAGAAAACATAAGGATATTGTAGGAATAAAAATTAATAATAATGAAATAAAAAACACAGCATTCGCCGACGATGCTACATTTATTCCAGATGGGTCAAAGAAAACGTTTGAAACATTAGTAAAACTAATCGATAATTTTAGTGAAGAGTCTGGATTAAAATTAAACATAAAAAAATCAATAATACTACGTGTCGGTTCATTAAACGATTCAAATGAAAAATACTGTGAAGAAAAACAATTTGTATGGACTAAAGACAAAGCAACAACACTGGGAATTGTTTTTGCAAATGAAAAGGGAAATTGTGAAGAATATAACCTTTATCCGAAAATAGATCAATTTATAACATGCTTAGATCAATGGAAAAAACATAATTTATCTATTCTAGGAAAGATAACGGTAATAAAAACATTTGCTCTACCAAAACTGATATACCCTCTAACTGTTTTGGAGACTCCCTCAACAGAATCCTTAAATCGAATAAAAAATAAAATGTATCAATATTTGTGGGAGGGTAAACCAGATAAAATCAATAGGAAAACGATTATACAAGGCTATACAAATGGTGGTCTAAAAATGATAGATTTGAAATCATTTATTAATTCCACTAAAGCAGGATGGGTCAAAAGACTTGCTAATCCGGATAATCACGGTGATTGGAAGGATATTTACATGAAAGAACTAAATCAGTATGGTGGGGGCATTCTTTTTGAAAGCAATGTGAACGGTAAAGATGCAAAAAACATAATCACACGATCCGCTTTTCTGTCAGAAATAATAAAATCATGGTCTTTAGTAAACTTCAAAAAGAAGACTAGCAACATTGCAAAAGAGATAATATGGAATAACTCGTACATAAAACACCAAGGACGTACTATTTACTTCAAAACATGGGATAACTTGGGTATTAAATATATTGAACAATTGTATAACCATAGAACTAGAGAATTTTATACATTTGCACATTTGAAAACAATATATAACATACATAACTCTGAATTCCTGAACTACTATACAATTGTTCAAAGCATACCAAACAAATGGAAACAGAAACTGAAAACAGAAGACAGAACAACACACTGTTGCGAAACCAGCTTACTAAAACAAATAGAAAAACAAAATAGTGCCAACAAATTATTATACAACATTCAAGTGGAACGCATGCAAGCAGAATTACCAATTAAACCTCACCAAAAATGGGAAGAAACTATAACAAACATAAACTGGAAACGCATTCATACTACACCTTTCAAAAGCACGATCGATACAAAACTTAGAACTTTTCAATATAAGTATATAATGAGAATTATACCCACAAACAAATTTCTATATAAATGCAAAATTAGTAACACAAGTCTCTGTGATTTTTGCAATATGCACGTTGAAACAATTGAACATTTGTTTTGGGAATGTACATTTAGTAGAGCTTTCTGGACAGAAATACATAACTTTTTAAACAGCAAAAATATCCCTTTTGCATTGACTTTTCAAATGATCTCATTTGGTATTATTCAAGATAAATCTTATTCAGATATTTTAAATTGTGTTTTAATAATTGCAAAGTATTTTATTTTCAAGAATAAGTATGCGAAAAACGATTCCTAGTTTTACATCATTCATCTCATACATACAACAAATTGAACATATAGAGCATATTATAGCCAGTTCAAAAGACAAATTGGAATATCACTCAAAAAAATGGGAAGTTTTACGATTAAATACAGAAAATTGACAGTATTCGGTATTAAATGTTCTCTCTCTCTCTCTCTCTCTCTCTCTCTCTCTCTTACTTTATTTTCGTTAACTATTTCTCGGAATACATGTATGTAAAATGACACTTTAATATAACTGTTTTGTGTTATTCAATGATTACATTCATATATATGTAACTATTGTACTGTCATAAACCATATATTGTTTTATTTTGCATGTATGTATTGAAAGAAATAAAATATTGAAATATAAAAAAAAAAAGAGTTGTATCCTCGTTTAACATTTTCTTTATTGTCTCTTTTATCCTGCTTACTTGGTTACGAAAAGCTTCTCTGTTTTAATTGATAACATCCATCCTTGCACCTCTCTCAACTTCAAGGTCTTTGATGCGATCGCTAATTCTCTTTATCTGGAATTCATCATCGTCAGTCTTAGCTTGTTCTAACTTTTATTTTTCTCTTGTTATGTCTTTATCAAGTTGTGTGAGTTTTGCCAAGTTATTGGTAAGTTCTTCCTTGACAGTTGTCATCGCTTTTACTATTCCATCCATTTCACGCTTGTCTATATTTGTTTGTGTTGAAACATCAGGACGCTCATCCACATCCCAGTCATACATTAATGCCTCCTCTATGTTATCCATTGATGTCTCTATGTTATCCATAATATGTGATAAATCTTGTAATGGAATAGCATCCACATTATCTGGTAAATCGTTTCTTGTGCTCTCCAACGCTTGTCGAGCTTTTTGTGATAATTTTGTTTTACTGTCATACTCCGGTAAATTCAAAAATTGTCTTATCGCCCTTGTTCCCCTTGTTCCCCCAGAGCCAATAACCCTGTTATATTCACCTACCAAAGAACCAAGAGCAAGAAATGTAAAATAACCTTGCTTGGCAGTTATTCTTATTTCTTTATCACCAACAACCCAGTATAATGTTTTACCATCATCTGATACTTTAAACTGGTCATAATCCATTTTGTCCAGTGCCATTTTGTATCGTTTTTCTATTTCATTATAAAAAGATTTTACAAGATATTTCTTGTATATTTCAAGGGTGGCTTCTGCCAGCTCTCCCCTAAGGTCAGCAATATGGTCGCTTTGATTAAGAAGACTTCTTCGAACAGGCTCATCAGGCACCATTGGTAAATCATCATCATAATATTCATCATAATCATCTGGATCAAACATAGGATTGTCATATCCACCCTCAGCCATTGTTTATTTTATTTAATTTTAAAAAATATATTTTAAAAAACAAAACAATGTCAGCTTACGGAAACAAACTCAACCCTCATAGAAAACTAAGAGAACCTCATGGTGCCAATGGCATCCGCACAAGTGTAGTAATAACTAATAATCCATCAACAATAGACTAAAACCAGCAACTGCTTGTGAGATTTCCAAATCTAAGTACTAATGATGTGATAGTTCCACGTACTGCTCGTCTTGCCTTTGAAATAGAACTTAAAAGCAGAACAGACCCCAACGCTACTATATATCCGAATCTGGGTAGAGCAATTGTGAAAACAATGACATTAAGAATAAGTGGCAATGAAGTCATGTCAATAGATGACAGTGATATATATCATTGTTATGTAGATTTATGGAAAAGCCCTACCGAACGAGTAAACATAGCTTACCAAGGTATTGGTAAAGCAAACATGTTGAAACATAGAGTTGGTGCGGGAGATGCTTCCTCAGACACCGAAGATAAAGCTATAGCAGCAGCTTATGGAAATAGATTTTGTATTCCGCTGGACTTTGAAATGTTAGAAAGTCATATGCCATTTTATCAAGCGGGGCTTGGTGATAGGTTATAATATGAATTAACGTTTAACGATTATAACAAAGTTATCAAAAGCAGTGATGCTGATGCATCTTATGTAATAAAAAATATCTGCTTGGAATTTGATATGGTTAGTGATGTTGAATTAGCCAGACAAATAAGACAGCAAATCAATGGTAATACAGTATTTATGTATGATCGTATCTTGCGACATAGAAAACTAATAGTAAAAAAATCTGATACCCTTTGGAATATCAACATTAATGTACCAGCACGGAGCACGAAAGGTATTCTAATGCTGTTTGAAGACCCAGAAAGAACAAACACGGAATCCTTTTACAACCCAAAGATTGAAAAGGTTGAAATGACAATAGAGGGCGTACCAAATCAGTTGTATAGTCAGGGCATGAAGGCATATCAACATAGGGATGAAATTAACAAATATTTTGCCTTGACATCAAAAAGAAACAAAGAGACAGAAATAGTGGCGAGGAACTTAAACTTTACCAATGTTTCTCTTGAGACCTATCTGACAAAATCATACGCTTTGTGGCTTGACCTTAGAACATGTGATGACAATTTATTATACGGCAGTGGAAGAAAAATAGAAAACGGCAGTGAAGGCATAACGATACTAATAAATAAAAAAGCAGATGCAAATCAACCTTTAAATATTTATCTATATATAATACAAGATGCGCAAATCAATTTCGAAGATGGAAGATTCAAAGAAGTACGATACTAGTTTGCACAAACCAAATATCCCAAATAGCCACACAGTGCCATTATCTGTGGTCAGACAGGCTGCGGTAAAACACACTTTGTTCTTGACATACTTGAAAAAGAGTATGCTGGAGTTTTTGAACATATAACTATATTGTGTCCAACCATAGAGTGGAACGAGGCTTATAAAAATAGATCCTGGATAGCAGATGTAAGACACCCGAAAGATAAACAAATAATAATTGTCAATCCCGTGAGCAACGGTAAAGAAATGCTGCAAGAACTGTTGCGTTTATTTTTCAAACAATGTGCTGGCAAGCCCACACTATACATCATTGATGATTGCTCAGCCACAAAAGAATTAACAAAGAAAAAAGATATGTTATCAGAGTTGGCATTCTCTGGTCGTCACGCCAAACAATCAGTGTGGGTTATTTCACAGAGATATAATTCTGTATTGAAAGATTTGAGGGAGCAAGCAAAATGGTTGTGTATGTTTTACACCAAAGACAGAGATAGTTATGAAAATTGTTTGAGAGAAAATGATGTTATTCCGACGTTGGAAGAGAGAACCAGAATAAGGAAAGCTGTAGCAAAAACTAAATATTCCAAATTAATTTTGAAGACTGACCAACCAACTGGCTATTGGGTTGAATAATTTCTAACAGCATTGCTTTGTTGCTAATAGTAATACTAACAGCAAAGTAGCAATACTGACATGAAAATATAATGGAAATATCAGGAAATATAGTAATGCTTATAGCATTGCTCATAGCAAAGTAGCAATGTTAATAGCAATGCTTGCAGCAAATTAACAATGCTAATAAAAAATAGCAATATTAATAACAATGGCGGCGGTAGTCGTCATTATTTGGGTAAAGACATACAACTTACAAATATAGATAGCATGCCCCCGGATGAAATTAACAAACTTTACTGCAGATATGAAGCACGGCTTGGGGCAAGCATGACCAAGACTTTAGGCAATTCTTTTATTAACTTGTATGTGATGGCAGTATCAAAATATTTTAACCAATCCACCAAAACTGACAGAAGATTTGGAGGAAGACCCATTTATTAATCATGCTTTGACAAGCGCGTGTTGTGAGTTGTATTACAGGTATGGAATGTGCTTAGCACCATTTACAGCAATACTGGCAACTGTTAGACATATTAATTTTAATAATAATAAAAATATAGATAATATAAATGATGGAGAACCAAGAGAGTGAACAGCAAAAAGTGAAAAATCCAAAAAGAATAGAAGCTGGGAAAAAAGGAGCAGCGGCAAGAAAGGCAAAGCGTCAAGATGCACAAAATGCTGCAAATCAAGATGCTGCAGAGCAAGATGAAATAACAAAAATAACAATAGATGAAGAGGAACCAGAAATCAAAATAAACGTATACAAAAATTATATTCCACCGTGTCTGGTTTTATTAGTAGGCTTGGGTTGGGTTTGTATATTTATAACAAGAAATCTGCTACGCAACCTGTACAACCTGTTGCTGTTTATGTTGCACCAAAATACCCGTTTGATTATTTTTAATAATTTATTTAAAAAAATAATATAAAAATAATATAAAAAAATGGCAACAAGAATTGACGGAAAACAAATTGTAAATATGGTGTATCACGCTGGAGTGGAAACACTTCTAACTGTTGGATATTCTGAAATTGGCAGAAAACTACTAAAAAGACCAGCTTCTAAAGTAGATTTTAATATGACAGATTTTGGAATGCTGTCTGTGGATATAATGTTAGCAATGGCTACGAGGGATATGCTGATTAAGCAAGGTATTATTCCTGCGGATATTATGAAATAATTTAAAAAAATATATATAAAAAAATGGCAAGCGCAGTAGCAATGATGATCGGTGGCGCATTAACAAACGCATTGGCGTTTATCGGTTCAAGTTATTTCTTTTCAAAAATGGGAAGTCATTCAGATGAGGAAAGACAAAGGCATGACAAAGCCGTGGAACAATTAAACGCAGCACAAGCGGCTTGGAATAAAAAAAGAACAGATAATAGATTAATAGATTTTATTAATAAGCAACTGCAAAAAGAGCATCATGCTGAGCAGACATTTGATAATGTAGACCAAGCTATGAAGCAGTATTATTATATAACTGGTAAACATTTGCCTTTGGAACCAGAGCCTAAGTTGAGTGATTTGTATACACCATCTCCGGATCAACAGAATAGAGAAATTACGTTTATTGTGGTGGGCATGGCTGCAACTGGATTTGTGGTGTATAAATTAATTTCATAAAAAAAAAGTGTTTAAAACTATAATTACTTTGAAATTACTAAGTTATATGTTTACTTTGGAAAGACTAAGTCATATGCATGATAGCTATTTGTTGTGTTGTTTTTACATGGTTTCAATCAAGTGGTCGCATATAATATGGTGGTTTAGCACTCTTCTCTATTTTATTTTTGAGATGATCAGGCGCCCATACTTCACCGTTATCTAATAATGTCAATACCATGGATGGACCATATTGAGTATCCATTATTTTTGTATCTGTAATAGTGTATATTTTATTTATTTCCAAGTCTGTCCATTTCTTTGTGCTATATTGATTTTGCCCTTCAAGCAGTTCATCAAATTGTGCAGTTGTGATATCCATTTTTTCTTTATAGTTATATAAATTTTAATCTTTAGTAGAAAAAATGGAAAAGATTTATTACAGCCCAAAAGGATTTTGGAGAGGTTACTCAGCAGTTAAAAAATTAGCAAAAGAGACTGGTGTCAGTAAGAAACAGGCATTAGAATTTTTAAAAAAACAAGCTGTGTGGCAGATTTATTTACCCGCACCAAAAAAAATAATTAGACCCAGGTTTGATGTTTCTACTAAGAATGGAGTGCATCAAGCTGATTTGTTATTTCTGCCGCATGATACTTTTGGCTTTGGCCGTGGACGCAAGACATATAAATATGCATTGACTGTGGTTGATATTGCAAGTAGATACAAAGAAGCAGAGCCGCTGACTTCCAAGGATAGCAAAGAAGTTGCTAAAGCATTTGACAGTCGACATTTGAAATATCCAAAATTATTACAAGTGGATCCAGGCAGAGGATTTATGGGTGCAGTATCGCAGTTGATGGCAAAACATAAAGTAAATATCAGACGAGGCAGAACAGATATACACAGAGACCAAGCTATAGTGGAAAGATTTAACAGTACATTAGCTGAAAGATTGTTTGGCTATCAGTATGCTAAGGAAATAGATTTACACAAACGCAACAGAGAGTGGGTAAAGAGATTACCAGAAGTTGTTAAAGCATTAAATGCGGAGACAAAAAAGCCCACTCTTGTTGAAACAAAAACATTAAAAGATGATCCTATCTGTATGAATGCAAGTGTAAGATATTTATATCAACCCGGGGAACAAGAAGGTGGAAGACGCAGAGCAACTTATCCAATGTGGAGTGTAGATATTCAAAGGATTATAAGTTATATGGTGACGCAAGGTATAAGAGTTTATTATTTGAAAGCACCAGCGCCACAGAGAGGATTTGTCAAAGAAGAACTACTTATTGTTCCTGCTGATACCCAAATTCATAAGTTTTTATAGAAACCATATTCATCAGTTGTAATTCCATCTTCTCGAATGTATTTTTTAGTGTAAAATGGTGACAGTGTTACTTTGTTTATTGTTATGCCGTATATTTGATGAAGCATCGTGCGTATCATATTCATATCATGGGTGTATTTTTTCTTGTTAAACAATGCATCCTTGTAGTTTTCAAAGTTTATATTTTTTTCGATTACGTATTTTTTTACACCCTTTGCTTTTTTAATGAGTTGTTCATCCGCTCTCAAAATAGAATATAGCTTGGGTCTTAATCCAACATACTCAGCTATAGCAAAACCAGCACATTCATCTTTCATCTTGCCTATTACTTTTTTATTTGTATTATCGTGCAGTGGACGGTTTTGCGGATAATCACTCAAGTCATACTCATCTTTCATTTCAGCCAAGTCTTTGTACACATCTTCTGTTTTAATTTCTACCAGCAAGCTGTCAGTGTCTGTGTATAACAAAGTACATTTATCACCGTACCTTTTCTTTAGAGTATTATAGTACCAGTCATACATCATGTACGTTGATAAATCCAATACTGACATTCCAACATAGATTGGTTTGTTTAATGTTAATTTCGTTTTGTTTACATGTATTGCTGACAATTCATCTGAAAATTTTATACGCCTGTTAAAGTTGGGTTTGGCTGGTATTTTTCTTATTTTTTCATTTTCGGAGCCGTCAGTTCTGACTAGTTTTATATCAGTCCGCTTGCGTAGATTTTCCATTGTTTTGCCAAACACAGAGTTGTTCATAAGTTTGTAAAAATCTTTTTCAAACTGTGATTTAGCTTTTTTCCTAAGCTCTGTGTTTAGGTTTATGTATGATTCCATCCATGGTTTTTCATTAAATTCTAATACTCTGTGTACTTTCTTTAGTTTCATGCCCAAAGATAAATACAGTTCCAGGGTTTTGTGATGTATCACATATTTTTCTTTGTCCATAAGATTTGGGACTAGTTGTTCTGTATTTATCATGCTATTATTTTCCAAAAAATCTGTCTGGTATTTAGACAACCATTCTCATTTCACTCCTAATCTTTCTGGTGCAAGTGGATAGTCATTGTGAGCTTCATGAAGTTCTTTAGAATATTCCAAATCAACTTCTGCAAAATATCCTTTTCCTTCTTTTGGCTCTGGCAAGGTTTCTGATTCCCTCCACTTAAAGCCAGAATATGGAAGTGGCTGACTTATTGCCCACCAATAAAGATTATTTGCATCCAGATACATTAAGTAGCTGATTTCCTTGACAAGGTTATAATCAGCTACATATGGATTGTTTGCTTTGGCATATCTTTTTGATACCATACTTATGCCACCTCGCATTCCTTTTTCTACAAACAAGTTCATGTCAATGTCTGTCAAAAGTTCTAATTCCATTTTTGAATGTTTAAGTAAAGCATCCCAAGATAATCCAGGTGCTGTGTAGTAATGCAAGGGATCGAGTTTATATGCATTCATGCATGTTTTTCTGAAAGTTTGAAATACATCTGCTAACAGAGTTACATCAGTTTTTAGATATAAATCATGATAGTCTCCAAGAGTTTTACAGTTAGACTCTTTCCATACTTTCTGCGCGTAATCATAATCTTTTTCGGTAATACCCTTGTCTACAAGTTTACTGTAAAATGCTTCTTTGGGTGGTAATTGCGTTTCCTTAAATCTATCCATGCTATCAAAATATTCATAAGGATAAACACCTTTTCGTAAAAGTAAATCTGCTAACTCCCCAAACAGATTTTTGGTAATTTTAAATCAGATTTGTCTGTTGCATTAACCAATTTTTCCAAAGACAAAGCCATAAACTGAAAGCTATCCAAAAATCTAAGTTGTCCAACACTAAATGAAATATACTTTTCAGCGTTGTTTGGGATGCATGTAATATTACCTGTCATGTTATGTATTTTTTGCATTATAAGATGACTATCATATCCTTTGAGGTTATGACATATAACAGGTATAGGTGTTTTGTTTGGTTTTATTTTCAGCTTTAGGTTGCAGTTTTTATTCTGTATTCTCCTGTAAAATGACAGTGGTCTCTTACTCTAGTTTTTGCCACATTTCCTACCTATTTCATTCTCGCATATCCAACAGTGTGTTGCTTTTTTCATAATCTTCCTCATTTTGCTGCGTCATGACTAATGGTTTTGGGTGAGCAAATATATTATTAATGTTGCTCTTTTCACATTCTAGGCGATTTAAAAACACTTCAACAGCATCTTCACCTCTGTAAATAACAGGTTCTTCAGCTTTGCCATCATATCTGACAACCTGGTATCCAAAACCACAAGCTTCGTGTACATTTTGAATTTCAGATTTCTTTCCAAATTTGATTGATTGCGGTTTGATTATACTCTCCAAATCAGCATATATTGCATAAGGCACAGGCATTTTATTTTGGTAATTTTTAAATTTTACAGTATTTTTACCTTCTTTCGGCATTTCTATTCTGCAAGAATTTTTGTTGATACCCTCACAGTCTTCTTTGTGTTTGGCAAGTAGTCCTTTTCCAGAATAGCCGTGAAGGCAACGCTCGCAGAAGTAAGTTTGACCTTTATGTTTGTTTTGGTCATAGAGTAGTCTATTCAGATTTTTAATCCAGCAATAGTGATATTTTGTTATTTTTGTTGGTTTGTCGGGATAATCATCAGGGTCATAGTTGACATCTATAATTCCTTCTTCATTATTTGGATCATCTTCATTCTCTGATTCTTTTTCAACCTCAATGTCTTCAGTTATTAAGAGCAGATTAATTCGCTCAATATCTTTTGGTTGTTCTGATATTTTATATGGAAAAACAGTTACTTTTTTATGTTTTCCTGTTGTATATCCGTAAACGTTGATAGCGAGGTTGTTTTGTTTTTCTACTTTTGAAATTTGAGAAATTGGAGTGGGAAAGTCAATGTTATCTTTCTTCAAGAACTCTGAACTAGGATACTTTGATAATCTATCAGAATTCTTTTTAGCTGGATTTAAAGCTGAATTTATTGCATGAAACAAACATTGATCATCGTCGTTTTTTACATTGATAATTGCTTTCTTATCAGCTACTGCTTTAGGTAGAGGAATATATGAAGAACCTTTTAACGGCTCGTACTTTGCAATATTTAAGTAAAGCTTAACACAGTGATCAATCTCCAATCCTGATGCTGTGTTTGTAAATCTTTCAAGGCTCTCTTGTATATTTGCAGATGATTCATCGTAAAACTCATTTATTTTTTCAGAGTTTAAGATTGCATTTTGTTCACTGTGTAATACTGCTGTGGTGTATTTTTTGGTAGCACCATCATCTTTGAATAGATTTACAATGAGACATAATTGAAACTTTAATCCATTCATCTTTGTCAGCTCTTTGCTTATTTTTTTTTGATAATGGATTTTTTATCACGAAATTGTTTTTGATGGTCTTTGTATTTCTCGGCAGATATCTCGTATGCTTTGAAATAGCCACACATTGGTTTGTCAACCAGTTTTAATTTTCTATCTTGAAAAACTTGTTTTAGTTCATTTATAACATTTTCTTGTAATTTGGCATATTTCTGCTTTTGTTAATTTATAATATTTTCTTGTAATTTATCATATTTCTGCTTTTCTCGTTTACGTTGTTTTTTTAGCACGTCGTCTCTTGAGTAAATTTTCTAATGTTTGAGATTTAACCTCTTTTGGAGTTTTCTTTGGAACTTCTTTAAGAGGTTGTAATGCATTTATACCGTTAGATAGTGTTTGCTTATCTATTTCACCTGCTTCAAATAGGTGTATTAATTTTTCTATAATCTCTTCAGTCTTCATTATTTCTTTTTGATATATTTATATATTTTTTTTATTTAATATAAATAAATATATCAAAAAGAAACAATGGAAATCAATGTTTGCAAATTTCTTAAAATTGGATTACACAATCCGTGTAAAAATAAGACTACAAAAGATTCTAATTATTGCAGTTTGCATAAGTATAGTTTAAAAACAAGTCATGTATTGACGTGCTCAATATGTAAAAAAGGCACAAGAGCAAAAAATAAAATTTGTGCTGATTGTGGTGGAGTTTCAGTCAGAATAATGGCAAGTTATTGGAAATTTAAAGATTATAATGCTGAGTGCTTTAAATTTAGACGTAGTGATGTTTAATCATATTTAAGTAAAACAAAATTATAATTATATTACAAAGAAAGCAATATTTTTGTAATTTTGATAACTATAAAAAAAAATAAACTTGCAATCTTCACTACCCCTATTTTAAAAAAGTTTTAATAAATCAAGTTAATCACCATTTTATGGTGATTTATTATCTATGTATTCTGGGCGTTTCTGGATCAAACTCGAGTAATAAACAATTTGAGCCAGAAACCCCAGAATACATATATATCAGGTGTATATTATTTTTATATTGCCTATTAATGCGGCCTATGAATAAGATTTGATGCACACTACAAACCGGTTTAAAACCCCACCATCGGCCCGTTTTGCCATTGACCGTTCTAACGCTGCAACCCTACTGTCAATCCTTCTGAGTTTGTAGTGTAATATACCTTGCTTTTATTAATTCTTGTAATTATTGTTTGTCAACATGCTTGTTTGTTTCGTTGACTGTGGTCATTGAATGATATTTATACGTACTTTATATGTTCCGGTCTGCATCAATAAACTTTGTAAACTATTAATACAATATTCACTGGACTCGTTTTCATATATCGTAAATCGGAAATGCATTTCAAAGTCGTCTATTATCTGCGAAAATATGTAAAACTATATGTTTTACAGACATTCTCTTTTCTTGATCTCTGTTAATCAAATATACACATGGTTTAGTAAAGTCATATTAGCAGAATAGAATAGAATATACGAAATTATATAGCATGCATTGAAAAAAGCACCTGGATTTATTCAGTATTACTTGCATATGAGTTAATAAATGGTAAAGAAAAGTCCTGCTTCTTTATTATCCTTCCATATGTTAAACTATAATCTTGGTGCATTAATACTACTAATAGAAGAAGGCAAAAACAATGTGCTTTGCAATATTCAAATAATTATAAGTAATGATCTGCAAAATAGAGAGTTTTGAAAACAAATACGTGTCATATGTCCCTTTAAAACGCAAATAATGCTTCTGTGGATAACTTTGAAATTAGCACACAATCGGCAATATCATCGTCGCAAAATGCTTTTTGGCTGAACACAATAATATCATCAATGAATCAGCCGAACTATGTATTGAATGATAAAATACATGGACGTACGTTTATAGCATCCATTGCACGATCTATGCTATCATATATAAACAAAGAATGTGGAATACTGCTCCATTATTGATTGATTTTGATACACATTGCGTACTCCAGAGGTGTGAACTACTTCTCCTAGATATGGTTTACCATGAACTATGTCCGGCATTTCCTGTTGTTCTGTCCAACTTAGGGTGTTTCTGATTAAATAGCGCGAATCATTTAATGTTGATTTCGTGTATAATATTTCACATTTCAATATACGTTTTGAACAGTCATGATGTATGCATGACCTTTGCTTTTGGTTGGCCACTGTCAGTGACCTTATACCATATTTATAATTGCACGATAGTGCCTTTCCATCATGCAATAATTAAACAAGGATGAGCAATATGTCTCCTGTAGACATTCTACTGGTATAGGTATTCCTGTCGGGTTTGCATATCTGTTGCCAGAATATACACAGCCGGTGGGTAAATAAGAGCCAAAGTTCACATATCTACAAAAACAGTACAGTGCAAGTGTAACTAGAATCCATATTAATCACGTTTACTCTTACCAAACATACTTTTAACATAACTGTTGTTTTTAAGCTTCTTCAAATATGTCCATACATGTGTCCAACACATGCATTTAAAAAGTCGCACGCACATTGATATATACTATACACATTGTATGTACTGTTATGCTTACTACATATATTAACATTTGTTCAAACCGTCTTTTTATGTTAACTAAATCTTCAAAAAGAATGCGTATACGAATATAGGCTGTAATGTGCAAGGTCAAATAAAATAATATAACAGACATTTGTACGACACACTTATAGTCTTATGTTCGCATCATTGTTATATGACTAAAATGACTGGTTAAATATATGTAACACTACGGCCACGCCACTGTACTTAACCTAACAGTTTATAAATGTAACACACTTATAGTTATCTTAAATTATCATGCAATTGAAGTTTCCAATTAATGTCGGCTATCTCAATGGTTAATCATCTGAACACCTGTCATTGTTTAACTGCTCTGAACTTAGTTTCTCTGGAAGATTTGGAAATCTATGAAGTCTGGGAGTTAAGAGGTATTGCTTTATTAGGGGAGACCATTCGATGAAATGTATTATGGGTAATGTATGCATACAATGATGTAATCACCATGGCGTTAACCTGTAGCTACACAGGTCGATGTCCATATGTGAGGCATGACTAACTGCCGAAATGTAGACTGGGTAATCTTTTAGTATAATACTGAGCGCACAGAAAGTCTAGTGGAGTCGAGAGAGGAGAGTAGAGAGTAGATGGAGAGTTTCAATAGTTAGGTCTTCGTACTACCTCATACAGGGTGTATATCTCCCAGCTCATTCGATTTGCTAGAGCGTGTAATGATGTTATAGACTTCAATGATCGAAATCAAGTTATTACAAGTAAACTTCTTCAGCAGGGTTTTCGTTATTACAAACTACGTAGATCTTTCTCTAAATTCTACCGCCGCAACGAGAGCCTGCTGGAAAAGTACAACACCAACCTTTAAACACTTCTGCGACTAGGCATATCACAACCCTCATTTTATGGGCATGTGGTCTATAAACTTCGAAAGTTAAGGGATATGACGGGTTTCCTGACCGCTTTACAAATTTAATCAGGAAGTTCGTCAGAAAACGATATAACGCTTTAGTTTTACAGCGCACTGCATGTTTAGTGATTGACTCCTCTACAGTCAGTCATTACACTTCACTTTTCACTTGTGCGATGACTGGACTACCTCTTAGGACTCTATGATTGTACATACTGAAACCCCAACTAAGGAAGGTGGGTGCATGAGTTTTCGTCCCACGGGTTTTCTGGTCGTACCCTAGATTGGTTTTCTCTTTAGCTGCAACTACTATGGTTGTTCAGTACGATTATGGATACATCCTGAGATGTTTATTATTTTGTATGTGTTTCTTTAGTTAGTTTCTCTGGATGTGGACTTTATTGTTAGAGAATTCCTTTTGATGGGATGTCGTTTTGTTTACTCTGTCTTGTCTATTTGCTGAAGACAGGATTGTAGAGAGGATTGCGCGCATATAAAATCGATTCAAGCTAACCAGTAGGCCTTATTGCCTACTGACCGTTCCAAGTCGGTAACCCTGTCTTCACCATCCTTTCTGTTGTTTTGTATCTCTGTCATTGTATTATCAAGTCCTTGTTTGCAGTACAGTGCGGACCTACGATGCCATTGCGTTCGGACGCTGTGGTTTCTATAGGACCCTATATCTTTTTTTTGTATCCACAGGATGGATCCCTGCTGTCTAAGACAGGGTGTGGGATAAGTTAAACTATACTATGGAAGCTAGTATAGGGCGGCAGCTGTTTAGAGATACATAATTTGAGGATTTGAACATTTGAAAGTTTCTAAACACTATTATACTTTGTGAACCTAAGACATTTAATAATAGGGACTATTTAGGTAGTTAACACATGTAATACTGAAAAAACACTATACGAAACGGATATGCATATATATATAACAGGATGTTCATAGCATATTATGAATGTGAAATTGTTCGGATTGTTTTATATGTACCAATAAATTATGGAAATCACAACGCGAAGTCCGGACCTTGTTATTAAATGTACCAAGCAAGGCATAGGACCCCGTAGTGCTACATATAATCCAAACGGTTTTGTTTACAACGTGTCCCTGAGCGGTTCCTAATGTTCGTATAGTTTTCAATAATATTTAGTCATTTATTATATTGGTGATTTATGCTGTTGCAATCATTGAATTATTTAACCATCGCTTGAAAAGGTATCACTTGTGAAATGTGTTCATTAGAAAGATAGACGTAAACTTACCGAGCATGCTGTTTTTTTCGTTTAAAAAGTAATTACTTTTTTAAGAATAATGTTGCCTACAATATGCAAGCAATATTTATATGATATATATTACCCGGAAAGTGATTATCGGGCAGTGAAGTAATAAGACTATACCGGGTTCGCTTTTGTGTTTGTGAAGCTCTTATTTGGCCTTTTATTCATCTTTAAATGTGTTCTTTGTTTCTGTGTGTGTTTGTGGTTGAATGTCGTCCTTGAATGATTAAACTTATGAATATTGATATAATTGTTTGACGATATTAGAAATGCAAGGTGCGGATGTGATTTTTAAAAGTTGTGTTATTTTTGTTATTTTATTATTTTCTAATCGAAGTACCAGAATTACATCTCAAATTATATTAAAAACCGCGTATATTATATATTCCTATCATATGTACTTTATTTTTATCAAGGACTTTGACTTTGTAGCAATATTATTAAAAATATTTATATCACTTTATCATTGACCACAAACATACATGGCTTTGTATAAGGCCCGCTCTATTTCGAATCCTAGTGCCTGCACCACCACAAACATCTCCAAACGTTTAAGTTCCTGTCTTACTGCCGTTAAATATTGCGTTAAACAATATTGTGCTAAAAGTTATGGAAACTCTGGGATTATTTGTTTTGGTCTATTACAAATTCAGGATACGTTCTTGATAACATTTGCAATAAACGTCAAAAGAAATATAAAACGATCGGACAGGGAAAGAAGCATTCAAGGTAGTTTCATCTATAAGCACTTATGATATCTCTACATTATATATAACTTTACCACATCACCTTATCAACGACAAGCATTTTGCTCCAATTAAAAAAACATTCGCTAGTGAAAATACTACATTTTTGGCCTGAATAATATTAAAGCGTTTTTTACTAATGGCAGTTTAGACAATTATACAATGTGGACTTGCCAAGAAGTGTGTGAAGCACTCATCTTTCTGTTAGATAATATTTTGTCAGGTATGTATATAGACAAGTTGTTGGTATCACTATGGGTACGAACTGCGCACCCCTTGTCGCAGATTTGTTTTGTATTGCTATGAAAGACAGTTCATGTTGAGACTTTCACCAGATGCCCAGGCAGATGTTATTGAAGCCTTTAATGCCACCTCTCGGTATCTGGATGACATATTGAACATTGACAACCCTTTCTTTTCTACTATGGTTAATAACGTATACCCTAAAGAACTTCAACTTAACAACGCTAATATTTCCGATACTAACATTTCCTTTCTCGATTTACATCTCTCAAGTGAAAATGGTGAAATAATTAGCAAAATTTATGACAAGAGAGACGATTTTAATTTTAATATTGTTAATTATCCCCATTTAGATGGGGATGTTCTCGAACAACTTCTTATGGCGTCTATGTTTATCAACTTATTCGTTTTTCTAGAGCTTGTACTCGATTTGAGGACTTTAATATTCGTAATCTTTGTATAACTAAAATGCTACTAAATCAGGGATACCGTTACCATAAACTTCGTAAAACCTTTGCAAAATTGTATTATCGTAACCCTGATCTTCTTTCCAAACATAAAAGTATGTTAAGAACTCTTCCTTGGCAAGGACTATCACAACTGACTTCTATGGTGACGTGATTTACAAACTTCGTAAGATCCTCGGTCATGATCACTTTCATACTATCATTGTTAAACTTGTTAAAAGGTTTATCGAAAGAGGTTATGACCCTATCATTTTGCAACGAACTGCATGCTTGGTGGTGGACCCATTTACACAGTTCGCCTTATATATGTCTTTCCTATATAATTGTGCGATGACCGGACAGGCTGGGGACCATATGATGACGTCTACCTAAAGCCCAAAAGAACGGTAACGTTTGATGTTTTTCTGCAATCTTGTCTTGTCGATTGCCCTCAATGGTTTGTACTGTTTTTGCTCTAGCTTCTTCCATGTCACTGAGGAACTTCTTTGTGACTTTCTATTCTATAGTTGTTTTGTATTTATATATACACGAGCATCTGTCTTTGTGTTTTACTTATGTTGCCTATTAAGGCTGCCTTGTTGGTTAGCTAATAGTTCTTTGCGGGGATTTCTTTATTGACACTCTTCAATTATTTTGGGATGACAGTAGGGTAAGAGTGAGGTTTGATGCACCCTAAAACATAGTTTTAACACCCAGCGGCATTTTGTGCCACTGACCATTCCAAGGCGGTATCCCTATTGTGAACCATTGTGTGTTTGTGATGTCTTAATATGTCTTTTGTTTGTTTATTATTATATATAGGGTTCTTTGTTTCTGTGTGTGATTGTGGGTTGACTGTTCGATTTTTATATCTATATTTGCATCTCGTCTATGGAAATTGAATTTACTCAGTATATTGTATAAATGTAGAAGGGGTTATCAACGCGAAATGGCACTTGACTTCTATTCATTTGATCATTCGATTGCGGACGAAATCGGTATCAGTCACAAACGAAAAATAAATTATTTATAATACGTTTGCGATGTGTTACCTTCTTCAGTTTGTTAAATTTCGAAATATTGAAATTACGTAAAGAGAGAGTTCATACTGTAATCATGGAATTATAACACGAACCGTGCTAATTGTCATACACTGAACACTTGAAGGGAATAGGCGGATAATGTGATATGTTTCTATAGTGTTGTTTTTTTGCAGAATATAGGAAATAGTATGATAATGGACCTTTGGTCTCTAGTGCCTCTCTAGTAATTCTTTCTCACACTTGACACTCATGTAATCTTAATAGCTATGATGACTTATTTCCGACTCTACAAAATGGTTAAAGACGTCATTTCACTTGCTATTCCTTGATTATTTTGATTATTTCGACAACATATGAAACACGTATGAATAACTATCGCTCCTTATTTATAACAATTAGCAATGAAATATCTAGAACAATGTAAATTAGCGAAACGATTACAGAGATAATATCTTATAGAAAACTTTTCAGATAATCCAGTATGTAGTTTTATGCTGCCGTTGGATTGTTTGATGTTTGTCTTAAATTGTGTATTGTTGTACCCGTAACTGTTTGTACTCTAGTTGCTCTGGCTTTTCCAAGTCATTCAGTACATTGTGGCTTTCTAGGCTTTGGGTTTTATATTGACGTATACATGATGAGTTATTTGTTATACTTATATTGCCTATTAATGCTGCCTTGTTTGTTAGTGAATACAGCCTAGCGGGGATATCTTTATTTACACTGTCCGGTTTCTTTGAGATGGCAATAAAGTAAGAGTGAAATTTGATGCACTCGAGAAACTGGTTGAAACCCCCGGTGGCCGTTATAGACACTGACCGTTCCAAGGCGGTACCCCTATTGTCCACCCTGTTATGTTTGTGATGTCATATCGTGCCTGTTATTCCTCTTGTATTGTTTATTTCTGTGCGTGTGTTTGGTTGGCTGTAGTCTTTGAATGTTCGACTTTTATATCTACTATTATCCTGTACACTTTAACAATGTTGTGCAGAAATTAATCAATGGAACATTATTAGTATATCGTACTAGTTAGATCGTGCTACTCAATAGTTTAATATTTTAAAATAAGGGCCTTAGCTTATTGTTCATATAAAACATTCTTAATAATTGAGCATACGTTTCTTTATAACGGCCTCCGTTAGAGGAATGCGGTTATGGTAAAATTAGTATTTTCGTTTGCTGTTCGTAAAACAGCTAACGCATTTCTGTTGCAAAAATAAATTTCCAATCTGGTTTTATCATGGAAATAATATTTGATTGCTTGCCATGGTGTATTGTATGACGTTTAAAGAAACATTTATTGTTCTTTCTATTTATTAATGATCTGGTGTAAAAGTATCTAACAATAGACATCCATCAAAACGCTCAGCAAACACCAGGGAGTGTTAACTTATACCGCTGATGGTAATTTAGTGGAAACTATTAACAGTCGCATCAATGCAACAAAACTGCTGCAGAAACACAGATTGAAAAATCACTTAATAGAACAAACAAAAAATGCATGAACCAATATAACATCGCCTGTATGTTATCAAAATGCCAACACTAGGAATAAATGTGTTTATATTACATTCGATTAATGGGTATACCGTATACAAGCATTAAAAGCTTTCCAGGAAACGCATTATGAATAAAAGTTTTTTTAAGCAATTCAACAATACTTCAATTGTGTACTGGTTGTGTACCAGTTATCGTCATTCACCAGATTTCGTCATTATCAATAAAACGCTCAATATTGTGATTATTGTTAGACCCCACATTACAAATCACTACATACTATCATCAGACGATTGGAGAGGAAAAAATATTTTAGAAATGTTAACATACACTCTCAGACCAACCCGTTTAC
Organism: Cyrtodaria siliqua; assembly: GCA_037043455.1. Taxonomy (NCBI): domain Eukaryota; kingdom Metazoa; phylum Mollusca; class Bivalvia; order Adapedonta; family Hiatellidae; genus Cyrtodaria; species Cyrtodaria siliqua. The sequence continues at coordinate 49,877 of JAWPHD010001370.1, forward strand.
CTATATAAATACCGTTATAAACAAAACACAATCGGGAGAATCACGCACTAATGCGCATGCGCAGCAAAAATTTCCATTTAAAATAGCTGACCTTTTACGTCGAACCATTGAAACAATTTGGCCTTCCCAAAAAACTAAAAGCATGTGCTAACAATTATCAGCCAAGGATGACAACTAGTTCACGTCAATCAATTTAAATTTGCGGACAGTTATTTCCTTTTAAATTATGAACGTCGAAGTGAAGTAAATTACATCCCATACCTACAGTTGAAAAAACATTTTAAATTGTAGATATCATTTTTTTCTAGACATTTTCTTTTGTGTATTCATATGCAATGGTATATTTATGTTTCAATTAATAACTATACACACGTTTTCATCATCCCAAACATGGATTATTCGGTATTAAACTGAACATGACGATAACTACTACATTTGGCTCAAACGACCGGCCCAATTCAGTCTCAATTTAGTAACGGTCACGTGACACTTGTTACTGAGAATAGGAACAATGTAAACACAGAATATTTACGGCAAAGGGGCAAGCTTCTCTACCGGCAAAAATATTTATGAGATGACTAGTTTTGATTTAATGATATTAAAGAATCAACATAAAAATGACGATATCTGGTATACAGCCAGTAGGGTAAGTGTGAGGTTTGGTTCACCCTAGAACCGGTTTAACCCCACAGTGACCGTTGTTGCCACTGTCCGTTCCAATGCGGTAGCCCTATTTCAACCCTTTTGTTTTTGTGATGTCGTTTGCATTTTTTATTATTTTTGCCTTCTCGTTCGTCTGTTTGCATGTTTGTTTTTGTGTTTTGTGGTTGACTGTCGTCCTTGAATGCTGCTTTCTCTGTCCGAAATTTTTATCTTTCTTTATATTAGATTATTAAAATATGGGCTGAGTTCGTTTTAAATGTTTTACATATGCATTTATAAAACGGTGCCCACAGTATGCAACATTTAAATTAACGATGTTGTCACGCTGAAGTGTTATAATCTCTTTTTAGAACAAATGCAGCTTCATTCCATGAATATCCACTCTTTGAGTTACTGTTCAATTAAAGGAACAAACGGCAATCTTGATTGTTTTAAAACTCGTGATGTCAAGTCATTTGTTGACTAACTTGCAGATTTCAATCTTTTATTTTTTTGAAAAGTTCAGAACAAATTATTTTTTGCAAATAAAAAATACCTTATTGTTAGTTAAACTTCACAAATAATATGTGTTAGAATAATGGCGAACCATTGAAAAGTCCACAGTTTCTTTAATCATATGCAGGCAGGTTTAAGATAAGAATGAAACAGGATTAATAAATCATGGTGCTAACCTTGATTAATACTTCAAGAATACCGTGGTTCCGCTTTAATTAGTATAATTTTATCAATATAACATGATTTTGGAACGCATACATATATATTCTTCAGATTTCTTTGTCAACAAAGGAAATTTAGTATCTTTATACTGTACAGTCATATAGGCTTTCTTAGAGAATAAAATGGCATATTGGATTTAGCTTGTTTTTCACTGGGATGACAATAGGGTAAGAATGAGGTTTGGTGCACACATAAACCTGGATTAGACCCCCCAGCGGCTGTTTTGTCACTCACCGTTCCAAGGCGGTAGCCCTATTGTCAACCCTATTGTGTTCGTGCCAGCTTATTTCACCATTTATTCATCTTTAACATTGTTCTTTGTTTCTGTGAGTGTTTATGGTTGAATGTCGTCCTTAAATGCTAATTTTCCTATTATAATTTTGTATATATTTATACAGGTTTTAGTCTTTTCATAAATGTAAACAATCATATGCACTAAACGTAAATAGTGTTGCTCTATTCGTACGTATTACGTTCTGGGTGCTATTGAACAACGCGCCCTTTGATCCATCACTTTGGCAAACTATTGTAATATCGTTTAGGTATATACCAATTCCAGAGATAACAATTGGTTATTTATGTTTTTATAACGACATATTATTATTAATTCGTTTGAAATTCGCAAACGTTATGCTCATCAATTTTACATGTTTGGAAGTCGTAAATGCCTAGTTCGTCAAAAAATCATAAAAGACTTCCTAATATATTTTAAATGCTTGAAAGTCGTTAACTTCATAACTATCAATAATGTTCCCATGAAATTGTATAATAGAGATAACATTTATGTTTATAATTAAATTTCGGGAAGGATAAGCAAACTTAACACGACGAATCATATTGAGCCCTTGTACAAAAGAAACTCACCTGGTTGCATTTAACTTCATTAAGCACGACGAATCTTCTCATTATTGTTCATTTTACAGAAAAACTAAATAAGATAACGAAAATGCATCCAAACATAACACGCGCTAATAGTATTGTCAAACTATATTTTATTTTAACAGGATGTTTTAAACTTTAAATGGAGACATGGCAAGCTTGAGGTGTATAGCAATAATTACATAAGCACTTCAGTTTGTTAATCCAGTATCATTTTGACTTTAAATCGGCTTGCATATCTTTATATAAAATTTTGTGCAATAATATAAATATATAGTTATTAATACAATTGCAAAGATAAATAAAAGGCAAGATATGACATCACAAACATAAACTTGTTGACAAAAGGGCTATCACCTTGGAACGGACAGTGGCAAAACAGGTATTTTGGGGTTTAAACCAGGGTTTAGGGTGTACCAAACCTCACTCATACCCTACTGTCATCCCACTAATACGGGACAAAATAAATACAAATGCATTGCATTTATATAGCGCAACAAATATAAAATATTCTATTGCGCTTCACAATTACATAACACACATTTAGTTAAAAAGAATAAACATTTTACACATGGACATGTATATGATACTACATAATTATATACACACATAAAACATATACATTCAAAATATAAACATGATTCTAGAACTTAAGATTTAGACCTATATATATATATATCAATGCTGTTTTATATCATTGCAGATATTTTGTATTTAACAAGAGCACAGTCATTGTTCATGAAACTGACTATACAAATGTGTTTTCAGTTTTGATCTAAAGCTGGCTTCAGACTGAATGGCTTTCAGATAACTAGGTAGATCGTTCCATCATTTGGGACCAACGACGGCCAGAGATCTGTTTGCTAGTTTTGTTCGTCGTCTAGGGATGTTGAAGTTAGTGTCACTTTGTGATCGCAGTCTGTGCCGTCCTCGAGTAGGTACAAACATTTCCCTCAGATATACTGGAGCTGTACCATTGATGACACGGAAGACTATTACTAGGACTTTGAACATGATTTTAGCTTCAACTGGAGGCCAGTGTAATTGTTTCAGAAGTTCAGCACTTGGTTGTTCATAGGAAGCGTTCATAACTACTCTAGCGGCATGATTTTGGACTCGCTGTAGTTAGTTGATTTGGTAGGCTGGAATTTCAGTAAATATACAGTTGCAGAAGTCAATGTGGGAATGAACCAATCCATGCACTATTGATTCAGTTGACTTTTGTGTGAGATAATTACGTATAGCTCTAAGATTTCGTAACTGCACATGAGCGATCTGACACTTTTTCTGGATGTGATGGTCAAAGTTGAGTGTATTGGTCATGACTACACACAGGTCTCTGACATGATCGACGCATTTTACATCGCACCCACCAACGTTTACACTTGTGATGTTCAATTTCGCTAACTGTTGTCTGGTTCCGTATATAATTATTTCAGTTTTAGACTGATTCATTTTCAGTTTGAAGGTTGTCATCCATTTTATGATGTCATTGAGGCAACTGTCAAGTTGTTGGAAAAAAGTAGTCTCATTTTGAGAATTACCCGCTTGAATTCTGAACGCAATCCTGTGGTCATCCGCGTATCCATAGAGATCGGCTAGATTTTTTTGCACCACTCGGTTGAGAGCCGATATATATAGGGTAAATATCACCGGTCCGGCACAAGAACCCTGCGGAACACCGAACCTCAATGGCTCAGTGTCAGATGCTGACTGTTCGACTAAGACTTTCATTGTTCTGTTCGTGAGATAAGATTCGATCCATTTCAAGGGAGTGCTTTGAATACCAAATTCATCTTGAAGGATTTGAATCAGTATCGGGATATCAATGGTATCGAACGCTGCACTCAAGTCGACCATGACCACGATTGTAACTTGACTTTTATCTATGGTTTCCAAAAGATCATTATACATTTTGACCATTGCCGTTTCAACCCCGTGGTATTTTCTATAGGCACTTTGGTAAGCTTGGAGGAGATTGTTAGCTTCAAAATGCTTATTGATTTGGTTTAATGCAGCTTTTTCAAGAATTTTGGAGAGGAATATTAATTTTGACACCGGACGGTCGTTCTGCAGTTCCAGCGGGAGACCTTTCTTCTTCAACAACGGTTTAATCACGGCACTTTTCCACTCCTCAGGGAACACACCAGATAGCAATGATCGATTTACAATTTCCGTCACAACGGAAGCAAGTTGTGAAAAATGCTCCTTTAATTGTATAGTTGGAATCACATCAAGTTCACATGTTGTAGATTTTGATGCATATACAAGTTTCAAAATATCATGTTCGGAGAGTGGTTTGAACGCAGTAAATGTATTCATAATCACAGGTAGATTCGAGCAGGACGAATTACCATTGCTTGGTGTTTCAATTTGTATATTGTCAAGATCATTTCTCAACTTGATTATTTTATAGGCAAAATATCGCAGGACGTCATTTGCCAAATATACTGCACTTGTGTGTAATGGGAGCGGATTGTCCTTCGACCTTCCCAGTAAATCTGAAGTTACAGCATATAACTTCTTAATATTCCCTTCTGCCTCTCCAATCTTGGTCTGGTAGTACAATGTAATTAAAGACATCCCCGCCATGTTATATAATATAAAATAAAAAAAGCGTAGAAAGACGTACAGCAAGTACGCAATGACTTGGCAGAAGCCAGCGCTACAAGAGAACCAACAGTTAAGGGAACGACAAGAACAGATTTAAGACGACAAGTTTACGACAAGACAGGATTTAAGACAAACATCGAACTCTACATTCCTTTGGGGATTTAGGTAGACGTCATCATAGGGCCAAACATCTGTCCGGTCATCGCACGATCAAAGGGGAAAGCATAGTGGCGAACCGTAAACGGGTCAGCAGTGAGTGGCAAAATGATAGGGTCATAACTTGTTTTGATCAATGTTTTAACATTATAAAGATTGTATGAAAGTGATCATGACCAATGCTCTTACGAAGTTTTTAAATCACATCACCATAGAAATCAGGTTGTGATATGCCTTGTCGCAGAAGAGTTCTTAAATTACTTTTATGTTTTAAAGAAGATCAGGATTACTATAATAAAATATTGGAAAGGATTTTAGAAGTTTATGTTAACGGCAACACTGCTAGAGTATTTATTTAGTTATACACATATTACGAATAGTAAAGTCCTCAACACGACTACAAGCTCTAGAAAAACGAATAACTTGAGAAACATAGAACCCATAAGAAGTAGCTCGGGAGCGTCCCAATCTAAGTGGGGATAATTAATAATATCAAAATTAAAACCATCTCCATTTTCATAGATTTTACTAAGTATTGAAATATAACGCTATCGGCATGCAAACAATTCTGTTTGGAAACATAATGTATTACATTTGTATGACAAGATAACTAATGTAAATGTAATTCCCGTTTTTGAAATCGCTACATTAAACAATTTGCAATAGCAAAAGGTCCTAGAATTTCATTTGTAAACTAAATTAACCGGACATAATATTGTCACTTTGTTTGCTTTTGTTCAAATTAATGACATAATAATTGTTGCACGCGTATCGTTGTACAAACTTTTAAAGTGAAGCCGTACTTAAGCAGATATGAGAGATACATATTTATAAAAAAAATAGAAAAAAGAAAGATATAAAAATCGGATAGGGAAAGTATCATTCAATGACGGCAGTTAACCAGAAAACACAAAACCAAACACGCAAATAGACAAACGAGAAGGCAAAAGTAATAAAAGAAATGCAGACGACATCTCAAACACAAAAGGGTTGACAATAGGGCTCCCGCCTTGGGCTTCCGACAATAGGGCTTATAAAGCTCGCATGGGTGCACACATGTGGTGGAAAATGGAATTACAATTATCTAAAATTGTTTAGGGATAACAACATTCTTTTAACAGTCTGTGTCCACTGGTATCGAATCGAATAGGTGGAATATAGAAAGAAACAATAATTAAATGAAATGATGTATGCTTCGTTCATTTATACATACATTTCGCAGTCAATATTCTTGCTGAAAATTACGCAGGTTTAAATAGTCAAACTATTCTTTATTTAGTAACTATTGATTTTCAAAAAAGCATATCCATACCACGTCATAGATAAAATACATAATGACCAAGAAACGAATAAAAACAGGATAATCCCTAAATGAATGAATTGGTGCCATAAGCATGCGCAAAACGTATGATGACTGTACTATCCTTTTCAATAACATACATCTCTTTGAATCGGCTATAACCTTTAAACGAAGGTTCGATGCGCTTTTTTCAGTCAGCGTGTTTTCTTTTGCTTTGGATATTTCAGACAAAATTAAACTATGACATCAATAAGTTGTATACCAGTGATACAGACATTTGTAGTGGTAAATAAAAACAATGCTTTGCTTTTCGGTTGAGAGCAACACGTTCACGTGTGAAAGCTACTTTTGATGGGGCATTTTAATGCAAAATTCTGCTGCATCAAATATTAGAAAAATATTAAATGTTATTTAAATATTTTATACAAAAATGATTTAAACAGTTAACCCCCTACCCGAAAGTGGCAGTCTTATATTATTGATCACTGATTGGTCAGATTATTTTGATGATGTCATGTGAAAGTTATGAATTACTTTTGTTTTGGAAAAGCAGATGTGGAAAAATTCGAATGCCCGGATTATGTATACTGGGTCACGATAGTTATATGGCGGTTCCTATTACCGCGACGACTGCAATTAGTAACTATTATACTGGAAACTATAATTTTATTTTTAATTAAACGTTATTTGTAACAAATTTGTTCTGCTGTTTATTATTTTGTTGACGGGTTCTTTAGTCAGAGATAATCAGAAAAAAGTGTAAGAATTCCGGGTCATAAACCCGTTGTAAGTGCCGCCTTGTTTAAAGGTACATACATGGCCAACAATTATGGGTACTTATTTCGGTTGAAGAAGTGTGACTTTTGGACAACAGAAACGAACAAAACTTGTGATTAAATGCATTACAATTTTGAAATATGTATTTGTTTCGAAATTTATTCAGTGTATTTATCAGTCTTGCACAGAAAAGATGCACTCGGCGTCTCGTTGTTTGTACTTTTTCTGGCGATTGGCTTTTTCAAGCGCGCTGTTGGACAAGTTTAAAAGTTGTCGGAATTTTTTGATTTTCTCCCAGTAATAAACCACCACAGATGAGCACTCGTCGTTAATTGGATTCTACGCGGAGTAACTTGGAGTGCGAATGACTTGACAATGGCGTACTTTCGCCGCGTGGATTTACCAAGTCCAAACAGTCACTCCGCGTAGATCCGCGCTGCGCTCGATACGACCAAACTCGGCGAATCGAGTAAAGTGTGGGTTTTGCCTGATCTGTACTGTAGTTTATATGAAAAGCAAGTTTGGGATTGCATTTGGTTAAAGGCAGAATATGCTTATTTACATATAAACTGAAACTCTGATGAAGCACTCGGAAGCGTTACAACTTGGAGAATCACGCTAACAAATAAACTGACTAAAATTAAACTGTACACACTAATAAATATTTGTGCACTAATTACGCTGTATCCCGTACATGCTGCGCCGATGCTAAGCACAACACAGGAAGTGTGCAAATGGTTTATAGCACCGGTAATGTTTATGTAAACACAATAGTTAAAAGTAGTTTTTATTAACGGCTGGATTCATATGGGATTTAATGCAAATTTGACGGCAATATTATACATAAATACTTGACACAAAGTCTCTATCATCTCTTAAGGTTAACAATAAGCATATTCTGACTGTGGTCCTTGAATGCTACATTTCCGGTTCTACTTTGCTTACAGACTGTTCATGAACATAAGATCAGTTTACACAGAACTCAAAATATAATAAATTTATTGTATTTCTGGTTTGCTCCATGTTCTCCAGTGACAGATAGATAGTCCAAACAAATCTACGGAGGCAATATATTCCAACCACATGGACACATGATGTATTCCAACCACATAGAGACACACACGACATTAAGCTATAGAGATTTTATGAGATATATTCCCACGTAAAAGCACACAAGATATTCCCAACCACATACTTTAAGAATGATGATATTCTTATTACAGAGATATTTCCATCACGAAACATATTCAAACCACATAATTACAGAAACGTGTGATATTCTAGCAACAGAGAGACGGCATGGAGATGTGGGATAACCACATGGAGATGTGATGTATTCCAACCTTGTAGAGACCTGACATATTCCAACCACATAGATACATTTGATGTTTCAACCATTGGATACTTGTGATGACAATGTTGAATATACATATGTGCTATTTCAGCTTCATAGCTATAGATTAGATTGTTTTATTTCAAGCAAACACAACTCCTCTTATTGAAACAGAAAAACAAATCTCACTCCGATAATCTACTTACAATTACACAAATGTTAAACACAAAAGTCAAATGCTACCCTCACTCATCTATGAACATCTCCAAAGGCGTCATCAGGTGCCCGGTTCTCTCCGGAGTACATGAAGAAGAAATTATCAACGAGCTTGCACATAAAAAGGAATGATACAATTATTAATACAAATACTATCGTACTCACATTTGCAACACACGTCTTACCAAAAGCAATAAAGGTGGCATATCTGCAATTACATGTTGACGCCTACATCCCAAACCCGTTACGTTGCTACAATTGCAAGCCTTTGGGCACCACAAGTCCAGGTGTACTAAAGAAGAACTTCGTGGTAAATGTGGCGAGTCTGCATTCAAGCATAACGAACCAGATTTTCCTAACGACTTCAAGTGTACCAACTGCGGTCTTGAACTTCGCGCAAATTCAAAATTTGTGTGACAAATTCAAGAAAGAAAAAGAAATCATAACAGTTAAATATACACAAAACATTCCCTTTCCAGAAGCACGAAAATTGATTGAAGAAAAAAAAAATTCAAGCTCGACCTCTTACGCATCTATTCTCAAAACAACAGCAACACACATAGAATGCAGGGATGCAAGTACACAATACGAACCACAGTCAGAAATTCAAAATACAAAGAATACTTCCTCAGTATCAAATCCAAACAAAAGTCAACAAATACAACTTAACAAACCACAATTAAATGTTTCACCTAATCAAACTTTTTCATTTAAATCAAACACAAATTTGGCAAGCTCTGGCAATGTCAAGAGCACGTCAATTTCTCAGAATTGGAAAGCGGGTTCTTCTACGACTGTGAAATCTAGTAGTTCCCCAGTCGTGAAGCTTACTTCCTCGGTTGGAAAGCCTAGTGCTGCTCCAACTAAGGAAGTTGGAAAGCCTAGTGCTTCTCCAACTAAGGAGCACAAGGAGCAGCCAAAAGTGTCTAACGGCCCTATTGAGCTGCATAACAAATCTGAACAGCTCATGGACATTTCCTATCCAGCAGCTGCACTGCCACGTTCATCCTCTCATGAAGAATTAGTCGAAGTGCCACTTCAGCTGACTTCTTGCAGGGAGGAGGATTCATCAGTGGAAATGGCACCAGATTCTTTAGTTATGGCACTTGATTTAGTTAAAAAGCTGTTTTTTGCCCAAAACTTTCAAAAAACGTAAATGTCAGTCTCTCGCTTCATTGATGTTATACGAGCCATGTTAGCCTGTAGAGCGTCCACAGGCCCTCAAAGGCCTCTTTTTTTTTTTGGTTTGATATTATGACATACTTATTTGAAAGATTTGTTTTCTTTTTCATTTCTTTAAAAAATATTTAGAGAATTTTCCCAGTCAAAAAATGGGAGAATTTTCCCAAAACAATTTGAGAAAATTTTCCCAATAACATTTGGGAAAATTTTCCCAAAAACAATTTGGGAGAATTTTCCCATTATATTTTGGGAAAAGAAATATAAAAAGATCGGACAGGGAAAGTAGCATTCAAGGAGGACAGTCAACCACAAAACACAGAAAAAAACACGCAAACAGACAAACAAGAAGGCAAAAGCAATAATGAATGCAAATGACATCACAAACACAAAAGGGTTGACAATAGGGCTGCCGCCTTGGAAAGTTTTTATTTCATTAAATTATAAACATAAGGGCATAGTTAATTGTCAACACTGCAATAGAAGATGTTTCCAGGCTTTGAGGTGTTGTTTTACCTATTAAGAAATAACTCATTTTCCCATGGGAAAACTTTCCCAAATTAAAATATTGGGAATATATTCCCATGGAAAAATATCAAAGTGCTCGTATCGCTGTAAAAATTCGTCATAGGCCCTAAATATGAAAGCCGCATACTATTTTGACGTTATATTGAAAGATAAATAGGCTTTTGCCATGGGAAAGGTCAAATACGCGTCAAATTTCTCGGAAAAATTAAAGTGACACCGATGAAATAGAATATAATTTTACAATCATTTGATATGTGCTATCATATGATATAGTCCAAAGCACCCTAGCTCATTCGGAATTACTTGCTGTTTTTGCCAAAAACCGGCGCGGCAAAAAAAAAAACGGCGGCTGTTTTAATATATAGTAGTTTTAGAAAATGCCTGACGTTATCAGACTCCGTGTCAATATGGGGTCGGAGAACATGTTGTGTGTAGCTTTGAACTATGGAATCAGTGTTATACAAGAGATCTGTAAGAATGAAAATGTTGTCGGCTTCCTCGTCGATCAACTTTAGTGAAAACATGGACAAAGAGGTAAGCCGTGAAAGCATAGAGTGCTTTCCAGACTGTTTAGAAATAAACGAGAACTGGTACCGACCACACTAATGTACGCAAGTTCAAACTCAAAGCATGGGAAAATAAAGATAACCTGCAGCGCTGCCCGGTGCAGGCGTATAACGTTTATAAAGATAACCGGCCACAGTCCATGATGTAAGAGGATGACCCATTCTTCCTGTCAATTAACCACGTACAAAATCGACGACCAGAAACAGCTTGGTTGAAACCATGTGAAATGGGTATCAACCACATTTATGGGTTATTGAAAAACATGCGCTTGAACTGCAGAAAAATTGAAAAGGACAGAAAAAATACGAATCATAGTGTAAGAAAGCACCTCATGCAGAAATCCAATGACTTAGGACTGCTGGCTAACTGTACAATGAAAATTAGTTGCCATAAAAATGTTGGAAGTGCCAACAACTACAGTTAAATCAATGAAAAACAGCAGAAAGTCATTTCAACTGCTCTAACTGCCACCAACATGATTCAGACCACAAAGGAAGCGCGTGCCGACACAGAATTCCAAATTACTTGATGTACAAAGTAGATCTACATAAAATGAAATTTCTGATATCAACCGAATTTAGGCCTATGCTACAGTCAACAAGCTACAAGTTCCAGATCCGAGCAACAATCAATATCCCATGGACAATAGTCATCCACGGTGTAACATTTAATTTCGTCACCCCTGACATGACTGATCGCAAATAAAGCCCTAGAATGGTTATAAAATAATCTTACCGTTGAACTGACTAATGACTATTATGTGCTTTACACAGTGTCTAGTATATCTTTTCCGTGTTGACACAAATTATTGACCCACGTGTGTAAAACGATAATTTTCTGCACACGTTTTTGTTCGACAGTTACTGTTATTAAATCCATATCCACAGTTTTATTCACAATATCCAGATGATGAAAACATATTTTTAATTCACCGAACACTTTTAAATCCAGTTAAAGTGCACATTTAAATTCTTTATCCGCGTTTATCTTGACAGTATGCCAGTATGACAGTGTTGGCGGCCATGTTACCGCTTAAATTCGAATTGTTGGCTGTTGAATTTACCTCCTTATTTTAGTTAAAGTGTACTTCTATCCAGTTGATATTCATAACTATGACAAGAATTAAAGTCTATACGTGATTTTCTTCCTTTCTTATGTATTAGTTTAAAATCCAAGAATGTTATAATTACTGGATATTTCGATGTCGAATAAAAACCATTAGTTTAGAACAGTAAATGGAATAGCCAAATGAAACAGAATAGAATGTTTTCAATGTTTTCATACGCTTAGAGTCTTTATTAAAATCCTATGAAATTTTGTTAATTGGAAACTGTTGCGTTAAGTTATATAATAAACAGTATAATTAACAGCATAAATTTGATACTGCATTAATGTCACTCGAGGAACAAAGTGGTAATCTGGTTTAAAATACTCGTTCTTCGAACTCGTTGTTTTAACCAAATTACCACTTTTAAATTCAGTATCAAATTTATGCTGTTAATTATTCTCTATATATCAAACGTGTTGTGTTAAAAAATATGGGAAATACTGCTGATATCTACATTGGATCACACATTATAAGTGAAAAAGGAGAACATCTTGTGACATGCCAGTGTTTGCAAATACTTCAAAATTTAATTATAAGTATTTTCAAATTTATGTTCTTTTTAACATAGGTATGAACAAAGGTGTTGTTATGTTCTTTTCCGTATATAATAACATCCATTAAACATACCGGAAGCAAGTTATTTTGTTATTATTTTGTTGGAAACTGCGACCATTGCCCCTGGTCATGGAATTCCATAAAATATCACATTGAAGGTTCCAAGTGCATACCATCTGCGGGATGGCGCAAAATATCCTGCTATTGAAAGTTTAAATATTGAGTTTTTCTCAACCCCGGGCTAGAGGGACTGAAATACCGTTCAAGATCAGGCTCAATTAAACCGAGATTGTTTTATATTTATCGTGTTCGACAATTTCCAAATTTCTCCTTTCAAACTTTTATTGTATAGCAAGCGGTATTGTAACTCCATTGAATGCTACTTCAAGGTACATATGGTTTAAGTCTGACGTCGTAATACTATAACACTGCAGCACTATGTGGCAAAAACATAAATGGAAATCGCTGAAGCCAATACACCCCACAGACACGCCCATCATCGCTGTAATACAGGCAACAATCGTCTGAACACTACAAATTACAACAGATACCTTTCTAATAGCGTTTTACAATTAGTGTAATTAGTTCAAGTTAGATGAGCACTTCAAGAACTGCCATACAATGAACCATTACTGAAACAATGTAAGATAACGTGTTTGTAAAAGAATTTCAAAAGTTCACCATCCGCATGCTACACATAGTGGTTTAATTGCAAATGCTTAACATACTGAGTTGATATATAATTAATGACTGTTTGTAATGTGACGTTTTGTTTCAATTAAGAATGATATTTATTAGTGTGCATTAATAAAGACATAAAGTATGTCTTAAGGCAGAAAGGAAAACGAAATGTCAAATATTTCAGATGCTGTTTACTTATTTATGTTTTAATGAGTTTGTCCGTCTGCAAAACTATATTACTTGGTTTTATCACATAACATGGCTTCTGGGAGAGCAATAAAAAAGAGTATACGAGTGAATAATGAGAAGAGTATGATGTAAATGTACATGATTAAGACACCTTACATACAAATTACAAATTGAAAGATGCTAACGATTCATGTTGTAATATCAAACAAACAAAAAAATATGATAGTGTATATAATTATAAATATTGTTTAATGTATCAAACTGGACAAGATATGGAGACAGTGTGCACTTCATTAAACTATTAATAGAATTAATAACAAAATTGAGACATGGCTAAACAAAATGTTGCTATCGTTGACGTCATCCGCCGATAACGTTCAATAAAGGAAAACAATGTGATTAGAATCACACATAATCTGATTTAAAATGTAATCAATATATTATTTAATTGCTGGGTTCAATTATAGGGACATCCTTCAGCCAATGGTATGCATCTTTTATTGTTTCACTCACTCGCATACTCTCGTCCGTGAAAAGAACCACATGTGTACCATTTCGAGAACGATTCTCTCTATAATGACAAGATTATTATCGATTAATTTTAGCGGTTTTTACCTCCGTCCAATCTATGTTATGTTATTTAATACAATATGATAATTTGATTGGAAATACTTTTACATTTATATATCAATATTTTGTGTTAAAAGTATCGGAGATACCGCTGATATCTACATTGGATCACAAATTATACGTGAAAAAGACATGCCAATGTTTGCAAATACTTTAAAATTTAATTATAAAATTACTTTCAAATTTGTGTTCTTTTTAAAATAGATGTGAACAAAGGTGTCGTTATTTTCTTTTCAGTATATAATAACATCCTCTCAACATCCGGGAAGTATTTTGATATGATTTTTTTAGAAACTGGGACTGTTTGTAATGTGACGTTTTGTTTCAATTAAGAATGCTATTCATAAGAGTGCATTAATAAAGCCAAAAAGTATGTGAGGGATGAAAGGAAAACGAAATGTCAAATATTTCAGATGCCGTTTATTTTAAAAAAAATTGTACAACAAAACTATATTACTTGGTTTTATCACATAACATGGCTTCTGGGAGAGCATAAAAAGAGTGTATGAGAGTGGACAATGAGAAGTGTATGATGTAAATGTACATGATTAAGAGAAATTACATAAAAACTGCAAATTGAAAGATGCTAACGATTAATGCTTGATGTAATATTAAACAAACAAAACAAAAAAAATCTTGTATGTAATTATTAATATCGTTTAAAATCATGATGTTGGAAATAAATAAATAAGTAGATGGTAGTGAGATACATGAATGTATCAAACTGGACAAGTTATAGCCACAGTGTGCACTTCAATAAACTATTAATAGAATATTAATGACTAACTTCAAACGCAAACATTAACTAATTGCAACGTTGAGACACAACTAAATAACTTGTTGCTGTCGTTGACGTCATCCGCCGATAACTTTTAATAAAGGAAAACAATGCGATTAAAATCACACTTAAACTGATTTAAAATGTAATAAATAGATTATTTAATTGCTGGGTTCATTACGTGGTCCGAGTATTAACTTTTTATACCCCAGCCAACCCTTCTCCAAGAATCCAAAACGTGGTTGGCTGGGGTATGAAATAAAACCTTAATTTCGGCCTAAAAAGTTTGCATATTTTAAAATTGAAACATTTAAAAGGTAATTTTAAACTTGTTATTACGTGTTTTCAGTAAATAATGATTTAATCGTGTTTTATTGTCGAAATATCCGTTATAAAATCTTGCTAATAAAAACTATCCCATCCCTTTATGCAATTATGGGGGGATCACGTAATGTTAATTATAGAGACATCCTTCAGTCAAAGGTATTCACCTTCTATTATTTCACACACTCTTATCCATAGTCCTATGACGGCGTTCCTGACAAACGCTCCCGACAAATTACGCTCTATCTGCGCTGCTAGCGTCTATATATACTCAGTCTTACAGTGTTATCAACATATGTATTTCTACAATAGCACTAAGGTATCACCATACATAATAACTGATTGCAATGCAATCTATATTCAGAAAGAATAAACTCGAATTATAAACCTTCTTTGAATTAACTTTATGCTAAACTTTAACAAAACGTATCATACAATTAGAGATGTAATTTAACAAGAATGAAATCTCTCAATTCTAGATATAACTCAATATACAATATAATGTAAATTAATATATAATAATACAACCATGAACATTATAATTAATTTTCAACGCATAGACAACATGACTGAATGAATAACTGGTTTTACATCCCGCTGACACATTATAGGCTATAATGGTAAAGTGACCTCCGAGGGATTGAATACTAATGGAAATATAATACACAATCTCAGAGAGATTTACACTTTACAATAAACAGTTAGAAACCTCCACAGAAAAAATACTTACAATCTGAATCACGTATTCCATTTACTATCATCTACAGAACAACTGACATTATCAATAACTAGAAATAAAGCTAATATCCTGCTAATCTATATATGGTTTTCACTGGCAGATATTTACTTCCGAACAACAATTTAAATATGACAATAATTTACAAGTAAAATCAATATTGACTTACCCACTGCCTAATGTGCTGGTCACTACTACCCCAGAGAATGGTTTACGAGATCTTATTATTTTCCCACCAATTTATACAGCCACTACACGTGTTTCTGACTGAACACGCCATCCATACACATGTCATGTTCTCCGGACTGCTCGCAAAGCTTATTGTGACGTAGTTGTGCACTCTATCTTATATAAGCAATCTACTTTAACTTATATAAGCAATCTATACATTTAGTTAAGCCCGCACTGGTAAATATTGGCAAATTAATTCAAAATACACAGCTTGTAAATCATAACTTTCTTAATACTTCATGGATTTTGATGAATTAAAGCCAAAACAACTTATTCTTTATCAATAAAATGAAACTAGTAAAATATCAATTATTATATATATACATCTATTAAAAGTGATGCGTTTGGCATAAAATCTATCAAAATTCCTGTTCAAACTCAGGGAAAATGAGGCCCCGACAAACACATTTAAAAACTCTAAGTACATATGCACTCATTTTGTTACGCTATTTAAGATGGCTCAAACTATGCATGTGAATTATATATATATATATGTCAAATAGGTGTGAAAACTGTATACTTCCCATTCCTGACTATTCCTTCCTATTCATTTTACAAAAATGCAATTATCATATGATTGTTGTACATATCAATCAGTGCCTCTTTTCGTGTTTTTTTCTTCAGATTTATCCTTTAGACATGTTAGATGGCATGTCTTCTTTTTTACAAGCTATTGTCTTAAACAGTGATGATATAGCAGGATCGATGTAATGCACCTGTACAATTTACATTAAACGTGTTATTGCTTGCTCGTTATAATATTAGGTTAAGTTGTGTTTCAAATGCATGACATAATAATCGAATGGTGTGCACGTCTCTCTTTAATTTGTTAGAATTTACTGGATATAATAATAATCGAACGTTGTTTAAATGTAATTGAAATATAGACTTTCAATAAAGTCGAACATGTGTTCATAGCTGTCACGATGCCCTTAGGAAAGTATAGACGAGTGTTTAATCAGTAGAAGATCAAACGTGAGTATATACGTCGCATGCTGGGCACATCGTATTTAACGTATTATGCTTAGGTAATATTTGCAAGTTGGTTGATACGACGTCGTCTCCATTACCCACCATCAGATTAATAAACACATTTGATTTGATCAAATATGATAACGGAAACCAATCCATATTATGTCTCTTAGGATTATATGCCTTTCAACTCGCTAGATGACTCTTTTCTTATTTTATCAAGCGAATTCACATTGGCATGCGCAGAATAATGAGAGATTGAATATATGGAAAATATATGGGTCTGAAAATGTTCGTAAACATGATCTCTTTTAACCTTATAGTGACCATTTCATCTGAACAATACAATCAGTTACTTCTGCTGTGTATTTTTTATGATGTTTGTTTTGATCAGCATGGTCAGTCTGTTAAGAGAACATCTTATCATGTATAATGTGGAATTACGAATATCATAATGCATACTTACTACTTCTATTGTGCAATGTTTACATTAAGGTGAGGTCAACATGAAACAAGTGAGTCGTTTTAAAGTATTAACCAATTGAAGTATCGCATATAAATCTCTGTATTATCAATAAATAATGTAAACATATATCAAAAAAGGAAACCGTCATCACGGAAACATGCTGAACGAGCCGCCGTAGCAGTGTTTTTTACTTTTTTAATAATGTTAAATTGAAACAAAACCCAAAATTTCAAGCAAATGTCCTGTTTCTAAAGGCACCCTTTTAAGTAGGTATCAATACATAATAGTGCACCGAATTAGTTTCATGGTGAAATATTATATTTAATGAGTAATTTTGCCAAAGGAATACTAGCTTTCTTGAAACGAGTTGCTTTATCAGTTTGTAAAGAAATAAGATGCATTGACAAAGGTATACCAGCTTGTTTATTGCGATAACAACTCAGTAGTGCAATTTCTTAATGGGCCTATACGATGAACAAGTCCAACGTGTGTGGCTTTAAAGTAGAATATCACCGAAGCCGGTTCTATGGATCGTGAGAGGAGTTACAACGTATATTACCCTTCATGGCAAGACTCAATAAAACCAAGTACGCTACTTTTCTTTATGCTTGTGTTCATTGATTCACAAGGTATCCACTTTTAAGTATTTATGTTTGATAAAAGTAGTTATAAAAGTCGAAAAGGAAAAGTAGATTCAAGGACGACAGTCAACCACAAACACACACAGAAACAAAGAACAAAGAAACAAAGAACAATTTAAAGATGAATAAAAAGCAAGACAAGAAATCACAAACAAAAAAGGGTTGACAATAGGACTTTGGAACGGTCAGTGGCAAAAAAGTAATCCATGTTCTTGGGTGCAACACAACTCACTCTTACCCTAATGCCATCCTAATAAACGGGACAGTGTAAATAAAGATATCCCGTAAACGTTATAATCTCCAACAATATAAGTAAAAGACATAAATGATCATATATACATAATATAAAAAAATAAAAGCCCCGAAAGCCTCATAGCCACATGAGATTACTCGAATGACTTGGCAGAACCCAGAGCAACAATAAAACAAACCGTTAAGGGTACGACACGACAAGATTAAAGACAAACATCAAACGCTACCGTCCTATAAGGATTTAGATAGGCGTCATCATAGGGTTCACAATCTGTCCAGTAATCGCATAGTCAAAGAGGAAAGCATATTGGCGAACTGCAAATGGGTCAACCACTAAACATGCAGAACGTTGCAGAATAACAGAGTCATAATCTATTTTGATAAACATTTGAACAAAGTTTTAATAAAGGTTATATAGAAATATTATACCAAAAAAAGCTATTATTATTTATTATTATTATTTTTTCTTAAAGTCATAACCTCTTTTGATAAACGTTTATACAAGTTTAACAAAGATTTTATGAAAGTGATTATTACCAATGATCTTACGTAGTTTGTAAATCACATCAACATAGAAGTCAGGTTGTGATAGTCCCTGTCGCAGAAGAGTTCTTAAATTACTTTAATATTTTAAGAAAAGAAGCCACAGTATCAGAAAGTGTAGCTTTGTTGAGTTGACCGTCCTTTGGATAGATATTATTAACCATAGTAAAAACAAAAGGATTGTCAGTGTTCAATATGTCAACCAAATACCGAGAGGTGTCATCAAAGGCTTCAGTCACATATGCCTGAGTATCTACCTGAGTATAGGATGAAAGACTCAACATAAAATCTCTTTCATAGCAATACAAGAACAAATCCGCGACAAGTTCTCAGTTCGTACCCATAGGGATATCGACAATTTGTATATAAACGGCTTTAAAAGAGTTTGGGTCCGCATGTTCTCTACGACACCATTTTATATAAAAACCTCATTTTGACTATGAAATCAATACACCTATTAAGATATAGTATTTTTAGAAAATGCCTGAGTTGATCAGACTCCTTGTCAATATTGTGTCGGGGAACATGTTGTGGGTAGCTTTGAATTATTGAAGCAGTGTTATACAAGGGATCTGTACGAATAAAAAATGTTTCTGCTTCTTCGTTGATCAACTTAAGTGAGGATATTAACACATAAGTAGACGTGAAAGCATAGAGTGCTTTCCAGACTGTTTAAACTAGTTTGTAGCATGGTCGGTGACATTTCATTTGATGAATGCAGAGCATTAAATCGTTTACTTTAGGGTAACTAAAGGGGCGTGGCTATGCCGTACTACAAATACTGGATATTGGAATTTAGAGTACGGTCACTATGACGTCACAGTGTTACTTAGTACACCATGCTACAAAACAGATAGAGTCTACGCCCATCGAGGTGTTTAAATAAGCCAACTCGCTGAGACAAAACTCTCTCTATTAAAATACACACACACCTGTATTAACGTCATGTGGGTCACCATGAAATAGAACATTGTATTATAACCAGATACTGACATAGTTAAACCCGATGTTTTATATTTCTATATGGAATATAGAAAAAATGTCAAAATTAGGATCATTTGAAATATTACCGTGTTGATAAATATTGTCATTAAGGCCGAGTGGATAATTGTTATGGTGTCTGCATGTTTTTCATCCACTTACGTTCTGCAATATGTCTAGCTTTTGTAACTATGTATCTTTTTAATTCTAAACAGTTTAATTACAAGTGGAATATCACAATTTGAACATTAGAAACATGTGTATAAAACGTGATATTGAGCGTGAACAAAATCAGTCTTTAACATTTTGCCAGTAATACGCTTAATTACCTTAAAAAGTAATCCTTAAAACTATGCTGTGGAAGTACGTATGTATTCCGATTTAACTGCACACTATATCGGGAAACTTTTAAGTTAATGTAAATCGACGCAGTTACTGTTTTGGCATCTCTGGTATATATTCACTTCTTTGCGGTTGTTATGTAATAGGCGATAACATCTCAATATAAATATATCCCGCTAATTAATCAGAGGTCATAGATACTCATACCAACTGATGCAGATACAGTCATCATATAATATCACTCACGTATCGCTACTGACAGTCCTTAGCTTTTGTCGTATTTGTAGGCAGGTATTAGCATGAACCACCGACTGAATGTCATTCACTCAGGTTTATCGGATAAATGTTCCAGTAGCGTAGGAGAATATCTGTAGACAACGGCATGCAAGCAGCTGACATTTATGGAGTGAAGATGTTTTGTGTCAGTTAATTCATGAAGTCGTGTCAAAATAAAATGGAGTTTATATTTCAAAACGTGTTCAGAGGAATGCTGAATAGAAAGTCAGTTGTGATCACAGAATGAAAATTAAACAGTTATCAAATAATGACTTGTTTATTAAATAGAGAAAATAGTTGTTAAGTAATTGTACTAAAATTACTTTACGAATTTGTATCAATATGTTAGTAGGACATGTACACTTGCCTGAATCAACGTGGATTTTGTAATATGCTAATAAGTGAAAACAATATATGTCTACTTCGTAGACTTGGATATGAACTGAGTGAATAACATATTTACATTTGTATTTCTGATAATACTTGTTAGTACAATGAACATTAAATCACAAACAAAACAAAAACAAAAAACAAAAAACACAATTCATGTTACTACAGTCCAAAATGAAAATTAGAAATGAATAGCTAATTACGTATAGGGCAGCTTTTTATAAAATAAAATAAAAATGCAATTTGTCTGATTATTGTAAGCTGTGGGTGCTTAAGATTATTCTATTTCCAAGCTATTTACTATTGTATTACGCGTGATGGACACATACTGTATTATACATTTACATAGTACACTCTATTATTTATTGAATAAGTGAGAGCAAACAATGGCTAATTGATCGAATAGTTTCCGTTTGATTAATTGTATGACATTGTTAGACGCTAGAAGTTTATAGTGATTTCCATATGCAGTGTGTCATCGCATAGAGCAAGTACAATCATACTTTATTGAAGTTACCTGATATTCTGCTGAGGCTAAATAATTAATTGTATAGTTGCAAACGTGATTGATATCAATAACTGGAAACGGGAGTTTTGTGTTTGCAATATTTGATTAAGCGGATAATTTTCCTTAATATTTCTGTTGCAAGGGACGCTGGCATTTATCGATAACATGCACTCCTGCTTGACAAACGCTGCCGCATTGGATGAAGTACCCAGCTGTAACAGCTATCATGACGAATAAGCTGTAGATCACAAATTCGTCATGCTAAAGTATTAAACAGAAAGACTATTTATGCAACAATCGGAGACTATCCGCTTAAGCGTACTAATCTGCATCAACGGAATTTAACTATTACTCTAAAAGTTAAATTGTTAATTTCAGCTTACTAAATTATTAAACAGAAGGAATAGTTATGCAACAATCGGAGACTATCCGCCCTAGTGTACTAAACTACAACAATGAAAATTAACACTTCATATTAATGTTAAATTGTTTTATAGAGGATTATCATCACGTAATACAGAGTAGATATGAAATGACGTTACATCTAACGTAATGTATTTCAGCAGGGATAATCTGGCGTATACATTTGATAGCGTTATTTTGATTGATTGTGTTCTGTGAATGCTAAATTGCATGTTCAAAAGTTTTCCCTAGTTGTATCACTTGAGAGAGTAACAATGAATAACACGAATACGTTTTGGAATGTGTCTGTGGATCAAACAGAAACATTAAAAAGCAACACGTACACCTACGATAACAAAACACAAGTGCATTATACGGACGAACGGGGAATGCAGCTTGAGGAATTTGTATACCGCTATATTGGACCCGTGTTTTTTATAATTGGAATAATTGGAAATTTACTTACCTGCGTTGTGTTAAGGAGGTCGCCGCTTAGTAATATATCAGCTTCAATTTACTTGTTTGCGTACAGTGTTGCTGCTATACTGACACTTATAAGCATTGGAATGGATTGGTGTTCGCATATGTTCGGCTTGGTACATTTTAAACATATGACAGAAATTGGTTGTAGAATGTGGGAATTTACCAACAGGGTAATGATGTATTCTGGAGTTTGGTTCATAACAGGCAGTGCAATAGACAGATTTATTGCTCTATGTATCCCGTATAAATCTCAAGAAATGTGTACCGTCTTCATAGCGAAAGCTTCCGTTACCTTCATACTGATCGGCGTCACTGTTGTCAGCATTCATGCGATGTGGCTGGTTACCTTCAACGTGCATGGATGTTGGTTCGACATTAGACATAGTTTTACTCTCGTCTGGTTGTGGGTATCGGGCATAATGTATACGCTACTGCCACAGTGTTTATTGTTTGTGCTGGGACATTTATTAATTGTACGTTTGTGCCTCAAGCATCGTGGCCATCAGATTCCAGAAACGACTACGAACGAAATGGATGTTACGTACACAGTGATCATTCTGGTCTTGATGTACTTCTTTTTAAGCATTCCAGCAACGATTATGAATTACATAGACGCTTCAAATCCAATGCTTAAATATCATCCTGAACATGGTGAACAAATGATGAATGCTATCTTTTTTACAAATTACATTATGTGGATATGCTATTCCTGCCTTTTCTTTATACTTCTTGGGTGTAGTAAAGCGTTTAGGCAAATTTTAAAACAGACTTTTATTAGTTGTATAATATTCATAGGAATTGGATCAAAGTCAGCTAATTTAGAAATACTCAGTGAGGACCAAGACGAGGTACCATGCACTTCAACTTCGCTTTAAGGCTCATATTACTGTTGATGTTAATATCATCCCATGCGATGCATGCGCCCGGGATGGTGTTTCAGAATCTTTTAACAACATAGGTAATATCGGGTTGAAATGATGAATTGTGGTGAGCAAAACTGATTAAAATGAAGATGGTTACTGACAATACATATTCGTTTCTCAACTTACATTTAAACACAAACCATGGCATTTAGTTCCCAGTTCCCACTGTGTAATGTGCAATTGGATATTGGTTGATTAGTACTATATTATATAGTGCATGCCTATGAAACCATGTGATTTATATGCTCATTTTTGTTTCGTTTTGATAAATACAAACTTACTAATTACTTATGAAATACAATATTTAAAGCGGGTTTATAACAGGAAGTGCAATAGACAGATTTATTGCTCTATGGTTCCCGTATAAATCTCAAGAAATTTGTACCGTCTTCATAGCGAAAGCTTCCGTTGTTTAATACCGTTCCAAGGCGGTAGCCCTATTGTCAACCCTTTTGTGTTTGTGATTTCGTTTGCATTTATTATTACTTTTGCCTTCGTGTTTGTCTGTTTGCGTGTTTGTTTCTGTGTTTTGTGGTTGACTGTCCTCCTTGAATGCTACTTTCCCTGTCCGATCTTTTTATATTTCTTTATATTGTCCCAGATCAATACCCAATACCTGGTGGGCGGGACTTGAATACTATCGATACCAAGGCCCAAACACCAAATTTTGATCTCGCACAAAATAAAATGCTGGAATATTTTATTGTTTATCTTACATTTTCTGTCAATCTCTCAGCACCAATTGATTGAAGAAAATATATCGATCGTAACCTATGCTGGTTAAGTAATTTTGAACATATGGAAATAGATATATAGCAATGACATAGGAGTTAATTGTATTTAGTTATGTCATTATGTTGATTTAAACTGTAAATATAGCTAACATAAGGTGTGCACATGTGTACATGTTTAAAAAGAAATATCAGACGGTATTAACATTAATCATGTTACTAAACGTTCAAATTAATTAGTATCTGGTTATAATACAATGTTCTATTTCATGGTGACCCACATGACGTTAATACAGGTGTGTGTGTATTTTAACAGGAAAATCAGATAATGTCGAAACTTTTCAATTTAACTTTCGGAATCACGCAACTTAATATCTAATATAAAAGTAATACATGTACTATCATTTAAATGTATAAATACATAGAAGTTGATATAAAAAGTAGCATTCAAGGACGCCAGTTAATCACAAACACACACAGAAACAAAGTACAACTATATATAAAGATGAATAAAAGGCAAGATAAGACATCAAAAACACATAATGGTTGACAAGAGGGCTACCGCCTTGGAACGGCCAGTGGCAGAAAGGCCACTGGGGGTTTAAACCAGGTTCGAGGGTTCACCAAACCTCACTCTTACTTTATTGACATCTCATTAAACGGGACAGTGTAAATAAAAGATAACCACGCAAAGTTATAACCTCTAACAATCAAGGCAGCATTAAAAGGTAATATAATTATATATAATATAAAAAAACAACAGAAGCCTAGAAAGCTACAAAGTAAGTACTCAGTGACTTGGCAGAAGCCAGTAAGTACTCAGTGACTTGGCAGAAGCCAGAGCAACAATGCATCTATTCGTACGAAGATGCCCACAGTGGTTTATTCTCTTGTTGCTCTGGCTTCTGCCAAGTCATTGAGTACCTACTTTGTGGCTTTCTATGCTATTGTTCTTTTGTATTTATATATACTCGAGCATCTTTGTGTTCTACTTATATTGCCTATTAATGCTGCCTTGTTGGTTAGAGAATAGTTCATGGCGGGGATTTCTTTATTTACACCGTCCCGTTTTACTGGGTTGACAGTAGGATAGGTGTGAGGTTTGGTGCACCCTAGAACCTGGTTTAAACCACCAGCAACCTTGTTTTCCACTGACCGTTCCAAGGCGGTAGCCCTATTGTCAACTAACCCTTTTGTGTTTGTGATGTCTTATTTTGTTGCTGTGTGTGTTTGTGGTTGACTGTCGTCCTTGAATGCTGCTTTTCCTGTTCGATTTTTATATCTATATTTACACTGCTGAACATACCATTTGATTGAGAGTTACTTTATTTATACCTGCAACTGAATGCACGTTTCGGTTGAGCGGATATATACATCGTTAAAAGTTATTTAGCTAAACTGTAGTTAAAACGTTCTTTAAAATATTATAAGTACGATCATATACGAAACCGTTTAAAATATGTGAAGTGTTAATAATACATTTTCTTTATTTGTTAACTGCCCTCTCATCATTTGGCCATTGGAGATCGATCCATTCCCCAGACGTGTCATAGTGTAGCTCATGAACATTTCCGTTTGTATTTTGAAAGAAGAAACAATACAGCTTTATCGTGTTTTTAACAATTTCAATTTGTTGTTTGAATGAAACTTGCTTTAAACTAAAGTAATCTTTGTTTTTGATGTTTTCCGACGGTGCAAATCGTTCAAAGTATTCTACTTTACGTCAGAGGTCGTGATAGAATGTTTAAAACCTCCTCAATAACTAATCAGCGTTGAATATTTTAATAAACCATGTTAGATATACTCATCAAACCATATGATTCAAATGTACTAGCCTTGTTGTGTATGAGTGATATCCTTTATTTTATATTTATTAAACCATGTGATGTATATGGCCTCATAGTTGTATTGTTAGTGTACATCTTATTATTTGTGTATCAAACCATGTGATTCAAATGCCATGGTATTTTATTGATGAAACAAATTCATATAGATTGTGTCTGTCATACCAAGCGATTAATGTGCCCTAGTTTTGATTGATGAAGGTATCATACATTTTGCTTTGTTATCAAACCACACTATTCATGTACTCGCGGGTTATAATATATGAAACGGTGTGCCACATATCTCTGATGAAGTAACTTATAACATTATTTCTCTCATTTTATTAACAACATGACACATAATGACGTAACGTGGCTTAAGTTCATGAACTTTCTCAATAAAACCGAGACTACAATATTTGCATATCATGTTCGGGATTTCCAAATTTCTCCTTTCATAATTATTTTCTAAAAACCAGCAATAGTTCATGTGATGAGCTAATGTTTAGTTTGTTGAAGCGCTTTCTACCTAAAGTGTTTTAAATGCTTACTGAAGTATATAATTGCAAAAATGCCATAAAGATTCAAAATTATAATATCGCAAAACTTATGATAAAGCTATTTTAAATGTCGATAATTAATTTTCCCTACTTGAAAGCTATGTTCCGTGAGTTGTAATAATGGTTATATGTGTGTCTTATCATAATCCTTGATAAGGCTAGTCAAAGAAGGTATAAAAGTAAAGAAAAAATAGAAATCTAGCATTCAACCATAACATTCAACCATAACATTGCATTCAAACCAAGCAAGAACAACACGGCTTTGGAATGATCTGTGGCATAAAGACCGCTGATCAAGTCGAGGACGTTAACATAAACTTTGCATTATATCAGACTCCACCAGCAGGGCTAACGTAACCAGACCGTTTACAATATCTTTGTTAATGCAATATTGTCAATCACAACTTCTTATATAGAAATAAGAAAAAAACTATCTGCATAATGAAGTATTAAAGGAAGGTTGAAAAGTCGAACAGGAATGTAGCTTTCACAGAACACAGTCAACCAATAACACGCAGTACAACAATCAACAATGGCAATGTTAACACGCATGGCAAGTGACATCACGAACACAAACAAGCGCCGATTTCACCAACATACTTAAGTATATACTTAGCTACTTAAAAATTTAAATTTAAGTTTTCCTTATATGTTTTTATTAAGTAAGGAAAACGTGTTTCACCAAACCAATTTCATTAAGTAAAACTTAAATTCATATAAAATACTTAAATTTCTAAGTCAGCTTGGGAGGTGACTTGCCACTAAGCAAACAGCAAACAATTGACGATTATGCTTAGAACATTGTTATTTAAAAACAATATGCAATTTGAATGCATAAATCATCACTTTTCTATCATGTGGTATCAATTTTACATGAATCTTTTGCCTTTTTAGAAATTTATTAAAGGATTTCGTCAAGCTAAAATTACAAGGGGATATCCCGTAGACAATATATTTCTTCTATTTACTTCAACAATTTTCACAAGTTCCTGTCCATAAACAAGACACGTGTACACAGATGTATCTGCAACATCACTATCTACATAAAACGAAGGTCAGATACACTTAAAATGCTTTATTGTATCAAAAATGATGATCAGAAAAGAAGCAGTTACCATGCGTTTGAGGTGATTGGTTGCTATGATATTTTGTAAGCATCTTGGTGATCATAATTTTTGACTGGTTTCATGAAAACTGCATGTATTTTATTTACATTGTTTGCAGAATAGATGATTCCCAGTCCATAACAACTTAATTTATGTTGGAAAACACATTTCTGCTAATTTTTACTTATTGACTTAGTTAAGTATTTTCTTAAGTATTTAAGTAAAACGGGAATTGTTGGTGAAATCGGCGCCTGGTTGACAATAGGTCTACCGCCTTGGAACAGCCAGTGGGAAAAAAGCCGCTGATGGTTTAAACCAGGTTTCAGGGTGCACCAAACCTCACTCGCGCCTTATTACCTTCCCAATAAAACGGGACAAAGCCATTAAATATATCCCAGCCAGGTTATATTGTCTTACAAACAAGGCACTTCAAGTTCGCCACTACGCTGTTTGTAAGTGATTGGTTTTTTGAATCATACCGCGCCTATTATTTTCAACGAGTTCGTAAGAGGACATACTGGCGGGTCTTCCTGTATTGTAACTGTCCCGTTGTTTTGGACTGCAAAAGGGTACAGACCGTACCAAATCGGTACTCATATTGTCAATCTATTTAATATGTGTGATTTCTTACTGTGTACTTTTCTATAAAAAATGATTCAGCCAATTCACTGAGTACATGCTTTGTGATTTGATGGGCTTTTGATTTTTATATGCATTTGTATATGCCTACTTTTGCATTATACTTACGCTGCCTGTTGGTGCTGCATTTGTGTTTGTTACTTATTTTTTATACCCGTTGACGGGCATTTGTTGATTTACATATATAGTTTATATACTACCATATCATCTCTTATTTGTAAATTGATTTGTTATACATGCACCATGTAACTCTTAGTATGTAATGATGTGTGTTATACACGCAAGACGTTACTCTTAGAGGCGTAACTGCCCTGAATGCATGTATAGGCCACATAAACTCGGAGGACCGTTTTTTTCCTTTAACTTAGCTATGTAATGGTGCGTTTTAGCGTGTAGCTGACAGAACATTTAGGCAAAGTTGAAGTATCTACACAGTAAAGTAAAATAAAAAGCAAATGTTGACTCTTAACACCTTGACCCCCACCCACACACACCGCTTTATATTTTGTTCATTTTTCAAATTGATGTATAGGCCCGGGCCCATATGGCGGCCAAAAAGTAGCTACGCCGAAGACTCTTAGTACATGCATATGTGTTATACACGCACCACGGTACTCTTGGTACATGCATATGTGTTATACACGCAATACGGTACTCTTGGCACATGCATATGCGTTATAAACGCACCACGGTACTCTTGCTACGTGACGATGTGTTATACATGCAACACGTTATCTTAGTACATTCATATGTGTTCTCCACGCACCACGTTACTCTTGGTACATGCATATGTGTTATACACGCACCTCGGTACTTTGGTGCATACTGGTATGTTGTACATGAACAACAGTACTCCTAGTACATAAGGATGTATTATACATGTACATGCACTACGGCACTCTTTCTACCTGATACTGTCTTATAAACGCACCACGGTACTCATAGTATGCAATGATGTGTTATACACACACCTTGGTAATCTTAGTACATGCAAATGTGTTATACATAAACCATTGTACTCCTAGAAAGTGACGATGCACCCCGGTACTCTTTGTATGTGGTGATGTGTTACACACGCACCATAGTACTCTTAGTACGTGATAGTGTGTTATACACGCACCACATTACTCTTAGTACGTGATGCTGTGTTATACAAGCACCACGGTCCTCTTAGTGCGTGATATGTCTCAACACGCACAACGGTACTCTTGGTGCGTGAGTATGTGTTATACAAGAACAACGGTACTCTTCTCTTAGTACGTGATGATGTGTTATCAATGCACCTCGGTAATCTTAGTACGTGATGATGTGTTATACACGCACCAGATTACTCTAAGTACGTGATGATGTGTTATACAAGCACCACGGTACTCTTAGTACGTAATGATGTGTTATACAAGAACAGCGGTACTCTTAGTACGTGATGATGTGCTATGAATGCACCGCCGTACTCTTTGTACGTGATCATGTTATACACAAGCAACGCGTTACTATTAGTACATATATCTGTGTTATACACTCATCACGGTACTCTTGGTATATAGTGTTGTGTTATTTATGCACCACGGTGCTCTTAGTAAGTGAAGCTGTGTTATACAAGACAGCACGGTACTCTTATACGTGATTATGTGTTATACACTCACCATGGTACTCTTAGTATGTATCGATATGTTATACACGCACCACGGTGGTACTCTTGTTGTGTGATGATATGTTATACACGAACAACGGCACTCTTAGTACGTGATGATAAGTTATAAATGCACCTCTTGGTGTGTGATGATGTGTTATACACGAACAACGATACTCTTAGAACGTGATGATGTGTTATACACGCAACGCGTTACTCTTACTACATAAATATGTGTTCTACACGCACCACAGTACACTTGCTACGTGATGGTGTCTTATAAACGCACCATTGTACTCATAGTACGCAATGATGTGTTACACGCACCACTGTACTCTTATTACATGCAGATGTGTTATATATACACACACAATTGTACTAAGTGACGATGCACCACGGTACACTTGGTACGTTATGATGTGTTATACATGCACCAAGGTACTCTTAGTACGTGAGGATGTGTTATTCACGCACCAAGGCAATCTTAGTATGTAATGATGCGTTATACACGCACCACGGCAATCTTAGTACGTAATGATGTGTTATACACTCACCAAAGTAGTCTTGGTACGTGATGATATGATATACATGCACCAAGGTACTCTTAGTAGGCTAGGATGTGTTATTCACGCACCAAGGCAATATTAGTACGTAATGATGTGCTATACACTCGCCAAGGTACTCTTGGTACGTGATGATGTGTTACAAACGAACCTCGGACTCTAGGTAAATACAGATGTGTTATACACACACACACCATTATACTCTTGGTACGTAATGATGTGTTTTACACGCAGCACGGTGCCCTTTGTACGTAATGATGTGTTTTAAATGCACCACGGTACTCATAGTACGCGATTTTATGTTATACACGCACATCAGTACTCTAAGTACATGCAAATGTGTTATACACACACCATTGTACTCTTTGTACGCGATGGTATATTATGCACGCATCACAGTACCCTTGGTACGAGCTGATATGTTATACATGCACCTTGGTACGCTTAGATGTGAGGCTGTGTTATACACGCACCACGGTACGCTTAGTACATGATGGTGTGTTATAGACGCACCATGGCACTCTTAGTATGTGAGGCTGTGTTATACACGCACCACGGTACACTTAGTACGTAATGATTTGTTATACACGCACCACGGTACACTTAGTACGTGATCGTGTATGATAAATATATCACGGTACTCTATACACACACCTCGGTACGATTAGTACGCTTTGCATTGAATGTTAAGCCTTTTATTATTCCTTTGTTTCAAATGATCAGGTGTATTCGTTTCTACTTGCATCAATGGAAGCAAACAAGTCGCCATACAATCTTAGCTGGTAGTGCGACTATACAATCCAATTCAGTTAAATTCTTTAAATTCGACCATGACATTGAAAGCAACTTCGTGCGTATAAGCGTTTATTTATCCTCGCTGTATTGCACTAAGCATTTTAGCGAGCAGACCTCGGTTTAAAGTCTCATCCGAAGGACTGGTAAGGTAGGAAATACTTTTTATGAAATATTTCGATAATTAACCCAAATTCGGTCCTGGCTGGGATTGAACGTACGATCCCTGGGTTACTAAGCCGCGATGCTAACCATTACACCACGGCGCTACCTTAAAGCAACTTGAAAATGCGCCACGGTTTTATAGATAAAATAACCTACATCTGAAGTTGGCTCATACATGTAACACGCATTTGTATAATTTATAATACATTCATTAGATATCGCTTTAAAATTATATTTGTTTAAATGTTATTGCCGTTGGGTATATTGTACTGGTTGAAATAGATCTACTATTTTTAATATTTCAAATTGCGATAAATCATGTCACATAAGCCATGTTTACACCATGATAATCATAAAACTGTATGTTTTAATAGTTGTATTGATGTGTGTATTTTGACTGTGAGCAAAATCTGAGATGTCATTTCCAAAAATCTTCAAAAAAGTTGTAAAAATCAGCTGGTTGATTATTGACTAAATTGTTAAAACACATGCCACTTGTATTTCATATTAAAACAAATATTGTTTTTAGTTTGTTTAGTAAGTTCAAAAAGCCTTTGAATAGACCTCGTTTGTTATACCATTGCATGAACCAATACACGATAAACGCCCTTTTTAGACAGATACACAGTAACATTATTAAACTATTGCGATTGTTATAGTCAGAAAGAAATACTTAAAAGAGTAAGTCCAACATTGAACTTTATAAACTATATTCAAGATTCACTGTGTTTAACTATACTGGCAAGTCCAGACAAGCATATGGGACGGCGATCTGTCCGGCGTCGTCTGTAATGCGTCGTCCGGTGGCGGTCAGCTCATTAGTGTAGCAACGATAACTGTAAAATAACGGATTTCACCACAGTTATCTTGCCAACTGGCGTTTGTTTTACGAAGTTATCGCCATGAAATATATTGAAATCATTTGCTTGAACACTTTCCGACTTTATAAAATTAGATTTTAAGATTTGTTTTAATTATAAGAGCCGTGTCAACTAGCCGCACACTCTTTGTGTAGAGGCACACTTTGGAACACGTATAGTTCCGTTTGACTATTCAGGTGGGAACATTGTAATATATAGTACTAATTAACAGTATATAGGCGATGCTTACTGTATTTATATATATATATATCTGGAACACTGGAGCAAGGTGGATTTTGTGAAGACATGTACTTAAACAGACAACTCGTTCATTAATAAGGATGTTTATTATTAAGGATACCGTCTTATCACACAACATGCTGTGTGGGAGTGTAATAACACCATTCAATATTTTCGATATTCCACTAGTGGTATAACATAACGTTAATGACGTCATGGACGTCACGTTAATGTACGTTATAAGTTATGTAATAAATAGAATCTCACATTCGTGCTAATTTATTATTGAATTTATTAAACTCATTGGCAAAAATGATATGATGCTCGGCAAGTCCTCGTTTGATAAATTCAATAATGAATGAGCACTCATGTAAGATCCTCTATATATGCACAGCTTGTTGTATTTTATTTATATTTGTTTGCTTTGGTAACACTTGTTTTACAATTATTATGTGCCAATATAGTTTGAATGAAATTTAATTGAATTGTTTCTCTACTTATTTAATCATGACTTAAATACTAACCCGCCGAATATAAGATTATGCGTTACGCCCTCGTTATCAAAAGGCTTAAATTAAAGCACACATTTGTCCAGGCAAAAAATGCACACTTTGAAGATTTTTTTGAAATTGATATAGAGCGTTGTCTATTTGACTAAACAATACACGTATATATTTGAGTGAATTCACGCATGGGACGTATATATATATATATACTCTGTAAAAGAAGTTTTGGACAATGGCCGTGTTCGAAAAGAAATATTAAAAGATCGGACAGGGAAAGTAGCATTCAAGGAGGACAGTCAACCTCAAAACACAGAAACAAACACGCAAACAGACAAACAAGAAGGCAAAAGCAATAATAAATGCAAACGACATCACAAACACAAAAAAGGGTTGACAATAGGGCTACCGCCTTGGAACGGTCAGTGGCAAAGTAGGCCACTGGGGGGTTAAACCGATTCTAGGGTGCACCAAACCTCACACTTACCCTACTGTCATCCCATTAAAACAGGACAGTGTAAATAAAGAAATCACCGCCATGATCTAACAATGATCGCTTAACCATGACATTCGACCATAACCCTTATTATCTCAGTTGATAATTCACAATAGATCAACAATCAACAATAATTATCGTTTACAATGCAAGTTTGCGAAAAAATAATAATCTTTTTATTGGTTATTCGCATGTGTCCGTAACTGTTACTTTGTATGGACTTAGAAAGATTTTTTACAGACCCTTTGTGTGTTCGCGAAAAAAAATTAAAATCAATTCTCGTTTCGAATTTAATGTTTCTGGTACCAAATTAACCGGGTAGAGTGACCTTGGTTACTAAAAAAAGATATTTACATTTTCTCCACGAGTTTTATTTTTATATAACTTTATATACCCTGGTCCAAAACTTTTTTTACCGAGTATATATGAACCTAATAGTGTTTGTTAATTTGCATTTTCCTAAAGCGGAATTTCCGTTAATGAAGTAGTTTCATGTTAAACAATACTAGTTTTAAAACTATAATTTTATTTAATTTTGAATCTACATGTTGTATCTGTGGTATTTCCGAACAATTCTGCTAAGAAAACAACTTGGCTGGAGATCTTACATACTATTTCAAAAGAGTAAATATTGCTCAGGAATTACGAATTGTATAATAATTGTCTGCCAACAACTAAAACAATACAAAAAAAAAAGAAGGAAGAGAAAGCAATATCAAAGTTACGTAACGACCGGTATCTGTTGCCACGGTTTTTATTCATCTGGAAAAAGGTACAGCGTCGAGTGGTATTAAAGTTTATAAAAATTATCGAAAAGATATAAATTGTATTATAATATGTAATTAACCTTCCAAATGCCGCGATCGTTTGTAAATGGACGAAGGGCCATGTGTGGTGATATAGGAGACTGCACGACGCTAAACTTGCAGCTTTAGGAAACATAATGCTACACTAACTTGCATATTTACTGTCAAATATGGTAAATGCGTTGAAAAATGAGTATCTGTTTTGAAATAGTTCCTCAAAATATATCATGTCCTTAATAAGAAACGACACATGCTGTATTTGGGGCAATGACAGCATTATTTGTGTTAGTTCAAAAGGCATTATCCAAGAACGGTATGACTTCACAAACCTCTATGAATATTATTCGCTTCCATTGTTAAGACTAACATTTATTTGCATGAATACAAACATACACTCGGTAATAAAAGAAATGGAACAGAAGTTATAATTGAAGGTGGACATCAGAATACATTGTACTAATATACTCAGATATATATGAAATATATATACAAATAGGCATGGAATTCGAATAGGAAATGTAGCTTTGGCAGAACACAGTCAATCAAATAAACAACAATTACAATGTTAAAAAGAAGCAAGGCAAGTGCCATCGCCAACACAAACAGGTTGATAAACCCCACCGTATGTTTCAGTATTTCAACTAACTATTTGCACAATTGATTACAAATTTGAATAATGCAAACATTATGTAAATGCACGACACTATTATGTTGACTAAACCTATACTTTGCGAAACAGTAACTGACCGAGTATTTGTCTCCAAGTAACATGTCTTTGAAATAAAATACGTTGCTGCATTTTGTTTTATTCTAGCAAAAAAGCACTTTATTGATAATACACGTTTTACACTGCAGTGTTTGCGGGTAAAATGTTTGTGTGGTGATCTGTAACTTTTAACAATACCTCATTTGTCGTTTACATCAAAATAACATGTTTTCAATCAGCGTTTTGCCACACTTCAAAACAAAATGGCTCATATTTTTAAAGAGGACTTGTAATATTTATGAATTTCGTGTTACCAAAAGTACTGCGATTTTCAAGTCGTCAACATTATAGTGTTGTCCTTTCTTTAACAAGCTGCAACCCCCTTTTTGTTTACAAAACATCTTGGGATTTCTCTGGAATATTACATGGAATTAAGTGTGCAACATATAATGCGTTTCGTTTTTCCTTTAGTATATCTTTACTGAAGTAAGTAGTAAGTATATAGATATAAAAATCGAACAGGAAAAGCAGCATTCAAGGACGACAGTCAACCACAAACACAAACAGAAACAAAGAATACATTTAAAGATGAATAAAATGCCAAATAAGACATCACAAATATAATGATGTATCAAGGACATGCGTAACGTATTCTCCATTGCCTCCCAGTTTACAAACTAGATATAAATGCAGAGATTGAAAAACATATATTCATCGGATGTAAAGCATTAACGTCATCAGATTACAGTACCTGTAGATGTAAATCTACATTGTTGCTGATCAAATCTTCTGAGAGATGTAGACAACGTATTGCTTTATAACGATTATTATGCGTTAACATCATTGATGGAAAATTAGATAATCATTTGCTACAACAACTGATGCACGTTGAAGACATCAGCATAGCACGAGACAATGTAATATTTCTGTGTTAACTATACAGACAGTTCCTTAGTGAATACCGGCGTCGAAATTAAAACCAAATACAAATATGAAACACTAAAAGGCGTGACCCGCAAGTCTAAATGCCAAAATGAATTTTAAAAAAAATGGAGCGTTACCTTATAATAAGAAATAAATAAATACCAGAGTAATACATGTATAACTACTGATTTAAATCGCTTATTGTTTGTAAGATATTGCTGAAAGAAAAAATGGAAAGCCAAATTTTTTAAAGTCATGGACACATATTTATAGTATATGTCCTAATACACCCACTGCCTAAATCTGAAACTAAAAGTCTACTCCATCAGGGCGTCCGCTACAAGTTCGGAAAACCTTAGTAAAATGTTAATATCTAAACACTGACCTATTTTGAAAATATGAAAGCAATTAAAGAACTCTACGATACACTTTTCTCTTGTGCGATGAACGGACAATCGCGAGGGACTCCATTATTGCACCTTCTGAAAAAATGAGATATAGGGTCCTATAGAAACCACAGCGTCCGAGCGCAAAGGCATCGTAGGTCCGCACTGTACTGCAAACAAGGACTTGAAAATACAATGAAAGAGACAAAAAACAACAGAAGAAAGGGTGGTGAAGACTGGGTTACCGACTTGGAACGGTCAGTAGGCAATGAGGCCCACTGGTTAGCTTGAATCGATTTTATATGCGCACAATCCTCGCTATTATCCTGTCTTCAGCGCCCAAACAGACAAGACAGTGTAAACAAAACTACATCCCATCAAAAGGAATTCTCTAACAATAAAGTCAACATCCTGAGAAACTAACTAAAGAAACACATACAAAATAATAAAAATCTCAGGATGTATCCAGAATCGTACTGAACAACCACAGTTGTTGCAGCTAAAGAGAACAATCTAGTGAACGACCAGAAAACCTGAGGGACGAAAGCTCATGCACCCAACTCCCTTAGTTGGGGTTTCAGTAGGTACAATCATAGAGTCACAAGAGGTAGTCCAGTCATCGCACAAGTGAAATGTGAAGCGTAATGACTGACTGTAGAGGGGTCAATCACTAAACATGCAGTGCGCTGTAAAACCAAAGGGTTATATCCTTTTCTGACGAACGTTTTGATTAAATTTGTAAAGCGGTCAGGAAACCCGTCAGACCCCTTTAACTTTCGAAGTTTATAGACCTCATCTCCATAAAATGAGGGTTGTGATATGCATAGTCGCAGAAGTGTCTTAAGGTTGGTGTTGTACTTTTCCAGCAGACCCTCGTTGCGGCGGTAGAATTTAGAGAAAGATCTACGTAGTTTGTGATAACGAAAACCCTGCTGAAGAAGTTTACATGTAATAACTTGATTTCGATCATTGAAGTCTATAACATCATAACACGAAAGGGGAAGCTTGTGCACGAACCTCGTACCTCGGGTTTTCTGGTCGTAGATTGGTTTTCTTTTTTACTACAACTGCTGTGGTTGTTTGATACATCCTGAGGTGTTTCTTTTTATGGTTTTGTTTAAAATATATGTTTGCAATAACATATACGTTTATCGTTTCCTAATATCTCTGGATGTGGACTTCATTGTTAGAGATTTCTTTTTGATTGGATGTACTTTGATTTTACACTGTGTTGTCAATTTGAGCGCCGAATGCAGGATAATAGCGAGGTTGTGTACAAAGTCGGTTAACCTGTCTTCACTACTCTTTGTGTTGTGTATTGTCTTTTTCTTTGTATAGTTAATTGGCCCTTCGATGTTGGTACAGTGCGGATCTACGGTGCCATTGCACTTGGGTGCTGTGATTTCAACAGGACCATCTTTCTTACTTTTCTATGATGACCTGATTTACAAACGTCCATTTGAAATTGGTAGACATTGTTAAGGTTGCTTAACGTTTCTAACTATATTTATAAAAACGAATATAGTCCAACGACACATAACCTTCCAGCTTTGTTATTGACAGAATTGATCAACAAAGATATGATAATCAACTTTCGAATGGTGTACTTGCATTAACCCCACCAACCACCACCACTATCCCTACTCTCTCTAACTTACAGTATGAAACACAGCAATGCGCGGGAGGAGGATCTCAGAATAAATCTAGTAGATATGTTGGCATAAATTAATTACAACTTGCAGTCACCATTTAATAACCCTACCGCCCTTTCCACATGCCTTATTATGCGAACATTCCAATTATGTTACACATGTTTTACACTTTGACAGTTGCCACGAAAAATGAACAACATACAGAATATTTTATGGACAAATCCTTTCACCCGTACTTGCATTCAGGTTTTCTAGGCTTTTGATTTTATAATATTCATATATACATGATCATCTAGTGTGTGCTATATCTGTATAATCCTGTCTTGCTTGTTAGAGAATATAGTGGGGTTTCTTTATTTACACTATCCCGTTTTAATGGGGGTGACAATAAGGTAAGAGTGAAGTTTAGTGCACCCTAAACAACTGGTTTAACACCCCATCGACGATTTTGCCACTGATTGTTTTAAGGCAGTAAACATGGCGTCAACCTGTTTTTGTTTATGTTGGCAAATCTCTTGCCTCCTATTGACATTATACATATTGTTTATTCGTTGCCCTTTTTTGGCTGACTGTGTTCTGTGAAAGCTGCATTTGCGACCTTTTTTATTTCAATGCGAGTTGCTCTGATGATCTGATACCAAGCGCGGTTGTCATTATTTAAAGAGCTGGGCCCTGTTTCATTCAACATCTTACGATAAGTCTCAAAATTTAAAATCTTTCTTTTTTTCACCTAAGCATTCAATGAATGCAATATTGTGTGCACGTTGTGCAAAACTATCACATGTATAAGAAAATGAAATGAAATCACGTTTATTTGAAAAGTGTGTAATTTATAGTGAAACATTTTAGAAATTGATTTACGTTGTTTCATAAAACGGGGCCCTGGTGATCACACGTACATGTTCTATTTGACAAAAATTGTTTATCTAACTTTAACAAAATAACCCCCAAGTGAGTAGGAATACTCATTTTTCATCCAGTTTCTAATAACACTGACAGTTTCATTACTGCGATAAATGAAAGCATTGTTCTGACCTGAACAACTGATTAATGTAGTCTGAACCATTTGTTTTGCAAATATAATAAGCTCTTATCAAGTTCATGACATTTTCTGACACTTCATTTAAATGGCATGCATCATGTCAATGCCATTTAAATGTGATGTTCACAATGAATATTAAGTTCTTATTATGTATATCCCATATAAGTAGATATAAATATGGAACAGGAAAAGTAGCGTTCAAGGACGACAGTCAACCGTAAACACACACAGAAACAAAGAAAAACTTTAAATGGTCAACCCTTTTGTGTTTTTGATGTCGATTGCATGTTTTATTACTTTTGCCTTCTCGTTTGTCTGTTTGCGTGCTTGTTTTTGAGTTTTGTGGTTGACTTTCGTCCTTGAATGCTGCTTTCCCTGTCCGATATTTATATCTTTCTTAAAGATGAATAACAGGCAATGTAAGACATCACAAACACAAGAGAGATGGTAACAGGGCACCGCCTTGCACTGGTCAGAGGTAAAAAAGCCGCTGGGGGTTTAAACCAGGTTCGAGAGTACACCAAACCTCAATCTTACCCTATTGTCATACCAGAAAACGGAATAGTGTAATGAAAATTATCCCCACCAGTTAATATTCTCTAACAAACAAGGCAGCATTAACAGGCAATATAAGTAAAATACACAAATGATCATGTATATGTAATATAAAACAAGAAGCCCAAGAGGGCCCGTGGACTCTCTGCTTGCTACAGATAACGTTTCTGCATAAAGGACCAAATTAACTCTGCCAAAAATCATTCACCCGGAACATGGCGATGATATGTGCAACAAGGATCGGTACTCGTCATCCCCGCCAATATTCGTTGACACCCGGCCAGGAATTCAGAAGAGACTAGTGAGGACTAATTTGATGTATTAAGACATTTAAAGGGCCATAACTTCTCCAAAAAATCAATCACCCAAAAAACGTGGATGATATGCACAACTAGGCTTGATAATGATCATCCTTGCCAAGATTAGTTGAAATCCGACCAGGGGATCAGGAGAACTAGTTGGGACTAGTTTTTGTATTATAACCTTTAAAAGGCCATAACTCCGCCCAAACTTTTTCAAACCGGAACTTGGCAAATATATGCATAACTAGGCTCCCTTGTCCGATGACTGGAGAACTTCATGATATATATGTATTTTGGGGTTTCTGTTGTAATTTTTTTTTACCTCGAATTGCAGCAGAACGACCCCAAACTACATATATATAATAAATCACCATGAAATGGTGATTTTACTTGATTTATTAAAACCTTTTTAAAATAGGGGTAGTGAAGATTGCAAGTTTAATTGTTTTATAAGTTATCAAAATTATAAAATGATTATATAATACAAAACAAATTTGTTGATTTGTTATTAAAATTACATTTAAATTAACAATTTTCTGACCTTGAATACAAAGGTGGTGGATCGTACTCATACACATTACTAAAACAATTTATTACACACTTTTTAGACTTTTTTGTAAGGTTGCCATTGCTTCCTTTCTTCCCTGCTCTACTAGTTCGTTTTTTTGAGCTTCACTTATTTAGCCTTTTTTTGTTTGGTGTCTTCTTTTAAACTATAATATTTATCTAACTCACCTAAAATCATCTTAAACTCTTGATCAGATATTTGTGCATCACTCAACGCTTTTGATATTAACTGCTTTATACTATTTAACTTAGCCTCTGCCAAAGTTTTTATTTCATGATGTTTTTGAGCTTTTACATTAAGCTTGCGTCTGATAAAATTAACACAAACACCTGTAGCTCCACATACTATTGCTGCTATTTCTAAAGGTAACAAAACTGGAACAGCAAATCCAATCCCAGCCATAATAACACCTGCAGATATCAAGGTAGTGTCAATTCCATCTGTAATATTAATACCACGTTTATATTTTTTATAAAGTGACTGACGTATATCTCGCTCTGTAATTAACTTTTTTTCAATCTCTGAAATCTTTTGTAATCTATAATTGTGTCCGTCTTCCACTGGCAACTCAGGATATATACTTGGTGCTGTCGGTTGCTTCATTTTTTATTAATAAATAAAAAATTAAACTAATTCAATTAATAATGATGCCACCGTATTTACAGCTGTAGCGTTAGCAACCTTGCATACAAAGTTAACAACAGAACCAGGACCAATCTCTAAAGGTTTATCAAAGTTATCATGATTGCGTGGAATGATGTGAAGCGTTATGCCATAATTTGGTTGTTCAACACCATTGACAGAAACTATTACAGATATGTCACCAACTAATCGTTCACATGCTAAACCTATTCCCATAATCCATCCACGGCGTGTCATTAC
This sequence comes from Cyrtodaria siliqua, assembly GCA_037043455.1. NCBI lineage: Eukaryota > Metazoa > Mollusca > Bivalvia > Adapedonta > Hiatellidae > Cyrtodaria > Cyrtodaria siliqua. The sequence goes on from JAWPHD010001370.1 coordinate 91,147, forward strand.
ATGCCCCACATTTTTTTCTGCCCCGCCGTTACCAAATGAAAGTATTCTGTTTGATACAAGTGGGCCCTTAGCCTCTGCAAATATTGTTATAATTCCATATTTAAGATTATTTAACTGGTCATCAAAAGTAAAAACTCGCCTTTGTAAATCTGAAACAATCTCTATCAAAGCATTCAAGTCTCCTTCTCTTGTTTTTTGTTTAGGTCTTGTTGGTCCAAATATACTCATTTTTTTTTTTATAAAAATATATTTTTTAAATAATTTCTAAAACTCAACTCATAGGCAAACCGTGATTATTTATCTTGTTACCATACTCATCACTGACTTCTATTTTCAATTCAGTAATTGCACCATTCATAAGACAGTGATATTCAGGATAAAAACTTGTATATACTATATCTCCAAACTGCTTATTTACTACAGGCACAACCCCTATAATAGTGCTTGGTGCGCCATTGAAATAATTACTACTCGTAATAACATGTCCAGATGAACATATAGCTGTTTATAAGGAGCTAAATTAATTGGGTAATTTCCGAAATGAATACCTTTTAACAATTTTCTGTCCTCGAATCCCAGCATTTTTGAAAGACCGCTTGACATTCGTGTATCTATTGGCGTATCTAAAAAGGCTTCAGCACTTTGGACAATAATGTTCAGGGTAATTTTTTCATTTAGCATTTTAAAAACTCTTATCAAGTATTTAAAGTTATAGAGTCCATCTGGTAAACGATAAGCTTTATCTGGGTTTTTTGTCTTTATGGTTTCATGATTAATATTAAACCAACCAATAGTGTATGTAAAACTTTTTAATCCAACGCGCTTAGTTCCATCTCTATTATCGATATACTGTTGTAAGTTTATAATGTTGTCTTTGTTTGAAATTGTATGAAACATTTTTTTTTAATATATATATATAAAAACACAAATAAAAATGATTTCTAAAGAATTCAAATATAACCCGGATGCTCAATATTCAAAAACTTTTAGTAAGAAAGTGATAGATATAATAAATCAAAACATAGTCATTACGTCAGACGGTAAAGACGTTAAAGCATCATTTCCAAATGTCTTTGAAAAATACAAACTTTCATACGTTAAATCAGATGCTATAGTCCAACGCTGGGGAACAGATTGTATGTTATTTTGGCAGAATCAGTTAAACTTTGCTATTTGGTGTGCGACAACTGGATGTGGTATTGATTTCAACAACCATCTAAAAGCTGATACTCTGGTTGGTTCATTATTTCGATTTCATGTCTATTACCAAATCAGAAGAATATTATTTGAAATGAGTGTAGCAATGCCGCAAGACTCAAATTGGAATGCTTTTAATAACACATATAACCGAAACGCATACGAAAGAATATGCAAGGAGTTTAACATTGACTTAAATTCAGACTGGAGACAAAAACAAAGCTATAATAATGGTCTAGGAACAATTTATAATTACTGGACAAATATTGGTTATCATCCTTTGATAAATACTGTATACGACAACAAAACAATGAGTTTTACAGTCTATGAGAGTGATAAAACATATCACATTGATTACATTGCACAAGGATCTGAGGCAGACAACAGCTGGTCTACTTTTATACTAGATTGTTCATCTGGATTTACAAGGGCAGGAGTAGAAAGAATCAATGACAGCATAAGAACATACTGCTGGGCAATCCTTGGCTCACAATCACAAACAAGAACAGATATACTTGGAACTGGAACGGCATTTGATGCACAGAAACAATTTTTGGCAAATGTAGAGGACGCAATAAATAGCCCCATCGACTTGCCCAGTCAAATTTCAAGATATGAAACCACCCTAAAATATGCAAGAAGTAAAGTAAATTTTGTCTATGGAAGTGGATTGTACATGTCTCCGAGCGACATTGAATTAAGAATCGGAATAATACAAGACTACAATAATGAAATTGTAATAGCAACCGATGCACAAGCATTAGGATTGAATAATGATGTAAATGTAAAACCAGTGCCACCAAAAAGTATTCAACCTTTTCAAGGCACCACAACAAAGAATTTTTTACCGGAACATTCTGATAAATCAATACATAAAACTGTGGAACATAACCCACCAGAAATACAAAAAATAGCGATTGAACGTGAAGATAACAAAACAACTATAATTGTTGGTACCATAGCAATAGGTCTTCCTGCATTACTTATTTACGAGATTTACTAAACCACTCTTTGGCTGCCACATACAACAACCCGGAAACAAACACAAGCAAAGCCCATAGATTGTTACCAAGCCAATTAATAACATTACCTGTTGCAGATAAAAGCCATGATACTATTGCACCAATAACTCCTGGAAGTGCTGCAGCAGCTTTACCAGCTAGGTTGGCAAGAAGTTTACCAAGATTAAATAGTTGTTTTTTTATCCAGTCTTTTACACTTGATGGATCAGGTTTTGGAGTTGGAGTTGGAGCAGCACTTGATGTCGGAATAATGGCCTCAACTAATACCCCAATAATCATACCAAAGGCAGTCAAAATACTAACAATAGTAATACCGTGCTCTCTGAATAATGTTTTTATTCTCTCACCCAATGTTGTGTCTTTTTTTAACACCCTATTTATAGTTTCTTTTATCCTGTTTATTTGACTGCGTAATGCTTTTGTGTTTTCACTCGCCGCTTCAAGTCGCGCACTTATTTCATCTTCAATGTCTTTGATGCGATCGCTAATTCTTTTTATCTGAAATTCATCACCATCAGCCTTAGCTTGTTCTAATTTTTGTTTTTCTTTCGTTAGGTCTTTTTTAAGCTCAGTGAGACTTGAGAGATTATTAGTAAGTTCTCCACGGAAGCTTTGCAATCTCTTATCTAAACCTCTTATCTCTCGCAGTGTTAGACCTTCTGTTTGTGTTGAAACAGCAGTTTTAGAATGAGTTTCATCTATTATATTACTCAAATCACTCTCAATCATATTTACAGCATCTACTGCAGTTTGTACATCTTCAGTTGTTGAACAAGTTTGCAATGATATATTTTCTCCTCCTTTTGTGAGGGTATCTTTTGTTTTTGTCAAGTCTGCTAATTCTGCTCTGCCCCGAGCAATTCTTTCACGTGGGACTAATAAATCATAATCTTTTAAAATATTTCTGGTAAAATCAATACCATGTTTTTTAACTAAAGTGTCCAGCTTATAAAACTTGATTGGTTCGTTTGGATTATTTCCCTTATAATAGGTAAGTGGAACATCATCCATCCCAACTGCATATAACATTGTTCTACCGATTTCGTCCTCAGACACTCTAAAATCATTTTTATAATCAATTCCGCTGATTTCAGCATTAACTTTAGTAAAAAATTGATCTACTAACCACTTTTTTTGTGTAAGCTGTTCTTTTGTTTTATCTTCCCCTTGAAGCTGATTAATATAGTTATTTTCATTTACAATTTGTCTCTGGAATTCTGGGGCAGGTTGTATAAATGTGTCTTCAAGTAATTTATCCAAGTCTTCTTCAGTAATATCTTCAGTTATATCTTCAACATTAAACATAGGATTTTCAAATCCTCCTTCAGCCATTGTTTATTTTATTTAATTTTAAAAAATATATTTAAAAAATAAAAACAATGTCGGCTTACGGAAACAAACTCAGCCCTCATAGAAAACTAAGAGAGCCTCATGGTGCTAAAGGCATCCGCACAAGTGTAGTAATAACTAATAATCCCTCAACAATAGACCAAAACCAGCAACTGCTTGTGAGATTTCCCAACCTAAGTACTAATGATGTGATAGTTCCACGTACTGCTCGTCTTGCCTTTGAAATAGAACTTAAAAGCAGAACAGACGCCAACGCTACTCTGTTCCAGAGTCTGGGCAGAACAATTGTGAAAAAAATGACAATAAGAATAAGTGGCAATGAAGTCATGTCAATAGATGACAGTGATATATATCATTGTTATGTAGATTTATGGAAAAGCCCTACTGAACGAGTAAACATAGCTTACCAAGGTATTGGTAAATCAAACATGCTAAAACATAGAGTTGGTGTGGGAGATGCTTCCTCAGACACCGGAGATGAAGCTATAGCAGCAGCTTATGGAAATAGATTTTGTATTCCACTAGACTTTGAAATGTTAGAAAGTCATATGCCATTTTATCAAGCGGGGCTTGGTGATAGGTTAGAATATGAATTAACGTTTAATGATTATAACAAAGTTATCAAAAGCAGTGATGCTGATGCATCTTATGTAATAAAAAATATCTGCTTGGAATTTGATACGGTTAGTGATGTTGAATTAGCCAGACAAATAAGACAGCAAAGCAATGGTAAGATGTCATTTATGTATGATCGTATCTTGCGACATAGAAACAAAATAGCAAACAAATCTGATACTCTTTGGAACATCAACATTAATGTACCAGCACGGAGCATGAAAGGTATTTTAATGCTATTTGAAGACCCAGAAAGAACACACACAGAAACCTATTACAACCCAAAAATTGAAAAGGTTGAAATGACAATAGAGAGAGTACCAAATCAGTTGTATAGTCAGGGCATGAGGGCATATCAACATTGGGATGAAATCAACAAATATTTTGCCTTGACATCAAAAAGAAACAAAGAGACAGAAATAGCAGCGAGGGACTTAAACTTTACCAGTGTTTCTCTTGAGACCTATTTGACAAAATCATATGCTTTGTGGCTTGAACATGTGATGACAATTTATTACACGGCAGTGGAAGAAGAATAGAAAACGGCAGTGAAGGCATAACGATATTAATAAATAAAAAAGCAGATGCAGATAAAACTTTAAATATTTATATATATATAATACAAGATGCGCAAATCAATTTTGAAGATGGAAGATTCAAAGAAACAGGATACTAGTTTGCAACAAAAATATCCTAAATATTCACACAGTGCCATTATCTGCGTTCAAACAGGCTGCGGCAAAACAGAGTTTGTTCTTGACATACTTGAACAAGAGTATGTTGGAGTTTTTGAACATATAATTATATTGTGTCCAACCATAGAGTGGAACGAGGCTTATAAAAATAGATCCTGGATAGGAGATGTGAAAAACCCAAAAGATAAAAAAAAAAAAATTGTCAATCCTGTTAGCAACGGTAAAGAAATGTTACAAGAACTGTTGCGTTTATTTTTCAAAAGATATGCTGGCCAGCCCACATTATACATTATTGACGATTGCTCAGCCACAAAAGAATTAACAAAGAAAAAAGATATGTCATCAGAGTTGGCATTCTCTGGTCGCCACGCCAAACAATCAGTGTGGGTCATTTCACAGAGATATAATTCTGTATTAAAAGATTTGAGGGAGCAAGCAAAATGGTTGTGTATGTTTTACACCAAAGACAGAGATAGTTATGAAAATTGTTTGAGAGAAAATGATGTTATTCCAACGCTGGAAGAGAGAACCAGAATAAGAAAAGCTGTAGCTAAGACTAAATATTCCAAGTTGATATTGAGAACTGACCATCCAACTGGTTATTGGGTTGAATACTTTTTTTCAAAAATACAAACTAGAGTGTCCCATATAAACCATAAACGCAATGCACTAACCAATATCGGTACAACATCACTACTCATGTTTTTTGGGGCTTGTAAAACATACCCTCTTGGCTCACATATAAAATATTCTGCGCCATCCTTTGTCACAGAAATTACAGGCGTTTCCTGTGCACCTTTTGCATACGTTTGTTAAAACTTACTTTCTGAAACACATATACAACATTTTACGTCATCGTCATCTCTTGTCATAATTTCCAGTGCTGTTTTATTTTTGCCATAATCACTATTCTCACCGTCTGTTATTTTTAAATCCATTTGTTCTTATATAATATTTTTTTATTATTACAAAATATATTTATTTCATAATATCCGCAGGTATAATACCTTTTTTTACAACTGTTGCTAATAGTAATACTAACAGCAAAGTAGCAATGCTAATAGCAATACTGACCATGAATATAGTATTGCTAATAGCATTGCTCATAGCAAAGTAGCAATGTTAATAGCAATGCTTGCAGCAAATTAATAATGTTAATAGAAAAAATAGCAATGTTAATAACAATGCTATTAACAATACTAACAATTACTAGTTGCATGAATATCGCAGCTAGTTGTTTTTGTATTTTATATTTATTTCAAGATAAAAAATAAGATTAATAATATAAAAATGAATGCGGAAGAACTATTACAAAATATATCGGAACAGACGGAACCAGATGAATCAAAACAACAAGAAACAAAAAAAGAAAGATTATCAGCCATAGTGGCTGGCGGCGGTAGTCGTCAATATATGGGTAAGGACATACAACTCACAAACATAGATGGCATGTCACCAGATGAAATTAACAAACTTTACTGCAGATATGAAGCAAGGCTTGGGACAAGCATGACTAAAACTTTAGGCAATTCCTTTATTAACTTGTATGTGATGGGAGTATCAAAATATGTTAATGTAACCAATCCACCAAATGCTGATAGAAGATTTGGAGGAAGACCCATTTATTAATCATGCTTTGACAAGTGCTTGTTGTGAGTTGTATTACAGGTATGGAATGTGCTTAGCACCATTTACAGCAATACTGACAACTGTTAGACATGTTGATTTTAATAAAAATAAAAATATAGATAATATAAATGGAGAACCAAGAGAGTGAAGTTATACCTGTTGTTACACAACCTGTTGAACAACAAAAAGTAAAAAATCCAAAAAGAATAGAAGCTGGAAAAAAAGGAGCAGCGGCAAAAAAGGCAAAGCGTTTGCTTCAAGATGTTACAAATCAAAATGCTGCAAATAAAATAACAAAAATAACAATAGGTGAAGAAGAACCATAAAAAATCAAAATAAACGTATACAAAAATTACATTCAACCGTGTCTGGTTTTATTAGGCATTGCTGGGTTGGGTTTGTATATTTATAACAAAAAATCTGTTACTCAACCTGTAGCTGTGCAACCTGTTCATGTTGCACCAAAAGACCTGTTTGATTTTTAATAATTTATTTTAAAAAAATAATCATATAAAAAAAATGGCAGCAAGTATTGTCGGAAAACAAATTGTAAATATGATGTATCATGCAGGAGTGGAAACACTTCTAACTGTTGGATATTCTGAGATTGGCAGAAAACTACTAAAAAGACCAGCACCTAAAGTGGATTTTAATATGACAGATTTTGGGATGCTGTCTGTGGATATAATGTTAGCAATGGCTACACAGGATATGCTGATTAAGCAAGGTATTATTCCTGCGGATATTATGCAATAATTTTAAAAAATATATATATAAAAAAATGGCAAGTGCAGTAACAATGATGATCGGTGGCGCATTAACAAATGCATTGGCGTTTAGCGGTTCAAATTATTTCTTTTCAAAAATGGGAAGTCATTCAGATGAGGAAAGACAAAGGCATGACAAAGCCGTAGAACAATTAAACGCAGCACAAGCGGAGTGGAATAAAAAAAGAACAGAGAGATTAGATTTTATTAATAAGCAACTGCAAAAAGAACATCATGCAGAGCAGACTTTTGATGATGTGGATCAGGCTATGAAACAGTATTATTGTACAACTGGCAAACATTTGCTTTTGGAACCGGAGCCCAAGTTGAGTGATTTTTATACACCATCTCCTGATCAACAGAATAGAGAAATTACGTTTATTGTGGTGGGCATGGCTGCATCTGGATTTGTGGCATACAAATAGATTTCATAAAAAAAAAGTTTAAAACTATAATTACTTTAGATTTGGAATGACTAAGTATGTTTACTTTGAAAATACTAAGTCATATGCATGATACCTATTTTTTTTGTTGTTCTTACATGGTTTCAATCCAAGTGGTCGCATATAATATGGTGGTTTAGCACTCTTCTCTAATTTATCTTTGAGATGACCAGGCGCCCATACTTCACCATTGTCTAATAATGTCAATACCATGGATGGACCATATTCAGTTTCTACTATTTTCGTATCTGTAATAGTGTATATTTTATTTAGTTCCAAGTCTGTCCATTTCTTTGTGCTATTTTGATATTGCTCTTCGAGCAGTTCATCGAATCGTGCAGTTGTGATATCCATTTTTTCTTTATAGTTATATAAAGTTTAATCTTTAGTAGAAAAAAAATGGAAAAGATTTATTACAGCCCAAAAGGATTTTGGAGAGGTTACACAGCAGTTAAAAAATTAGCAAAAGAGGCTGGTGTTAGTGAAAAAAAAGGCATTATCATTTTTAAAGAAACAAGCTGTGTGGCAGATTTATTTACCTGCGCCGAAGAAAATAGTTAGACCCAGGTTTGATGTTTCTACTAAAAATGGAGTGCATCAAGCTGATTTGTTATTTTTACCGCATGATACATTTGGCTTTGGTCGTGGACGCAAAACATATAAATATGCGTTGACTGTTGTTGATATTGCAAGTAGATATAAAGAAGCAGAGCCACTGACTTCCAAGGATAGCACAGAAGTTGCTAAAGCATTTGAAAAAATATACAGTCGACATTTAAAATATCCAAAGTTATTACAAGTGGATCCAGGCAGAGAATTTATGGGTGCAGTATCACAGTTGATGGCAAAACACAAAGTAAATATCAGACGAGGTAGAACAGAAATACACAGAGACAAAGCTTTAGTGGAAAGATTTAACAGAACATTAGCTGAAAGATTGTTTGGTTATCAGTATGCTAAGGAAATAGATATCAAAAAACGTAATAGAGAATGGGTAAAGAGATTACCAGAAGTTGTTAAAGCCATAAATGCAGAGACAAAAAAGCCTCCTCCTGTTGAAACAAAAATATTAAAAGATGATCCTATCTGTATGAATGCAAGTGTAAGATATTTATATCAACCCGGGGAACAAGAAGGTGGAAGACGCAGAGCAACTGATCCAATGTGGAGTGTAGATATTCACAAGATTAAAAGTTATATGGTGACGCAAGGTATAAGAGTTTATTATTTGAAAGCACCAGCGCCACAGAGAGGATTTGTCAAAGATGAATTACTTATTGTTCCTGCTGATACCCAGATTCATAAGTTTTTGTAGAAACCGTGTGCATCAGTTGTAATTCCATCTTCTCGGATGTATCTTTTTGAATAAAATGGTGACAGTGTTACTTTGTTTACTTTTATGCCATATATCTCATGCTTTATTGAGCGTAGCATATTCATTTCATGGGTGTATTTTTTCTTGTTAAATAGTGCATCCTTGTAGTTTTCAAAATTTATTTGTTTTTTGACTCATAAGTTTTTACACCCTTTGCTTTTTTAATGAGTTGTTCATCCGCTCTCAAAATAGAATATAGCTTGGGTCTTAATCCAACATACTCAGCTATAGCAACACCAGCACATTCGTCTTTCATTTTACCCAATACTTTTTTGTTTGTATCATCATGCATTGGGTGATCTTGAGGATAATCACTCAAGTCATACTCATCTTTCATTTTAGCCATGTCTTTGTATGCATCATCTGTTTTGATGTCTACAAGCAAGCTGTCAGTATCTGTGTATAATAAAGTACAGTTATTTTTGTACCTTTTTTTCAAAGCATTATAATACCAATCATACATATGGTACTTTGATAAATCCAATACTGACATCCCAACATAAATTGGTTTGTTTAATGTTAATTTTGTTTTGTTTACATGTACTGCTGATAATTCATCGGAAAATTGTATACGCCTGTTAAAGTTGGGTTTGGCTATTATTTTTCTTATTTTTTCATTTTCAGAGCCGTCAGTTCTGACTAGTTTTATATCAGTCCGCTTGCGTAAATTTTCCATTGTCTTGCCAAACACAGAGTTGTTCATAAGTTTGTAAAAATCTTTTTCAAAGTTTGATTTAGCTTTTTTCCTAAGTTCTGTGTTTAGGTTTATGTATGATTCCATCCATGGTTTTTCATTAAATTCTAATACTCTGTGTATTTTCTTTAGTTTCATGCCTAAAAATAAATACAGTTCCAGGTTTTTGTAATGCATCACATACTTTTCTTTGTCCCTAAGATTGGGAACTAGTTGTTCTGTATTTATCATACCATTATTGTCTAACAGATCTGTTTGGTATTCAGACAACCATTCTTTTTTCACTGCTAATCTTTCCGGTGCAAGCGGATAGTCATTGTGAGCTTCATGAAGTTCTTTAGAGTATTCCAAATCAACTTCTGCAAAATATCCTTTTCCTTCTTTTGGCTCTGGCAAGGTTTCTGATTCCACCCACTTGAAGCCAGAATATGGAAGTGGTTGACTCATTGCCCAACCATAGAGGTTACAGGCATCATAATACATTAAAAAGTTGTTTTCCTTGTTAGGGTTATAATCAACTACATGTGGATTGTTTGCTTTGGCATATCGTTTTGATACCATACTAATTCCACCACGCATACCTTTTTCTATAAAGAAGTGCATGTCAATGTCTGTCAAAAGTTCCAATTCTATTTTTGAATGTTTAAGTAAAGCATCCCAAGATAATCCAGGTGCTGTATAGTAATGTAAAGCATCAAGTTTGTAGGCACTCATACATGTTTTTCTAAAAGTTTGAAACACATCTGCTAACAGAGTTACATCAGTTTTTAGATATAAATCATGATAGTCTCCAAGAGTTTTACAATTAAACTCTTTCCATATTTTTTGAGCATATTCGTAATCTTCGGGACTTATACGTTCATCTGAGAGACTACTGTAAAACTTTTCTATAGGCGGTAATTGCGTTTCCTTAAATCTTTCCATACTGTCCATATATTCGTATGGATAAACACCTTTTCGTAAAAGTAACTCTGTTTGTCCCCCAAACTGATTTTTAGTAATTTTGAAATCAGATTTGTCTGTTGCATCAACCAATTTTTCCAGAGACGAAGCCATAAACTGAAAGCTATCCAAGAATCTAAGTTGTCCGGCACTAAATGAAATATACTTTTCAGCGTTGTTTGGAATGCATGTAATATTACCTGTCATTTTATTATTTTTTTCATGATGAGATGACTATCATATCCTTTGAGGTTGTGAAATATAACAGGAATGATTGTTTTATTTGGTTTTAGTTTTAGTTTTAAGGTTGCAGTTGTTATGTGCTGCACCTCTGTATTCTCCTGTAAAATGACAGTGATCTCTTACTTTACAGTTTTTGCAACATTTCCTACCTATTTCATTTTCGCATATCCAGCAGTGTGTTGCTTTTTCATAATCTTCCTCATTTTGTTGTGTCATAATTAAGGGTTTTGGGTGAGCAAATATTTTATTAATGTTTGCTCTTCTCACATTCTAAGTGATTTAAAAACTTTTCAACAGTATCTTCACCTCTGTAAATAACAGGTTCTTCTGTTTTACCATCATATCTGACAACTTGTTATCCAAATCCACAAGCTTCGTGCACACTTGTGATTTCAGATTTCTTTCCAGATTTAATTGATTCTGGTTTGACTATACTTTCAAAATCAGCATATATTGCATAGGGCACAGGCATTTGTTTTTGATGATTTTTAAATTTTACAGTATTTTTACCTTCTTTTGGCATTTCTATTCTGCAAGAATTTTTGTTAATACCATCACAGTCTTCTTTGTGTTTTGTAAGTAGTCCTTGTCCAGAATAGCCGTGAAGGCAACGATCGCAGAAGTAAGTTTGACCATGGTGTTTGTTTTGATCCCAGAGTAGTCTATTCAAATTTTTAATCCAGCAATAGTGATATTTTGTTGTTAATGTTTTTGGTTCTTTGGAATAATCATCAGGGTTATAGTTGTCATCTATAATTCCTTCTTCATTATTTGGATCGTCTTCGTTTTCTGATTCAACTTCAGTGTCTTCAGATATTAAGATCAAATTAATTCGTTCAATATCTTTTGGTTGTTCTGATATTTTATATGGAAAAACAGATACCTTTTTATTTTTTCCTGTTATGGTATATGCATAAACATTAATAGCAAGGTTGTTTTGTTTTTCTACTTTGGAAATTTGAGAAATTGGAGTGGGAAAATCAATACCATCCATATTCAACTTACCCATGTGTTTGTTATAACTAGATATCCTAGTTGGATTATTTTTATTAGGCCACAAAGCAGAAACCAATGCCACTTTCAAGCACTTATTATCTTCATTATTAACATTATTTATTGCTTTTTTATCAGATAGTGCTTTAGACAAAGGAATATATGAAGAACCTTTTAATGGTTCATACTTTGCAAAATTTAAGTAAAACGTAACACAGTGATCAATCTCCAATCCAGATGCTGTGTTTGTAAATCTTTCAAGGCTCTCTTGTATATTTGCAGATGATTCATCGTAAAACTCATCTATTTTTTCAGAGGTTAAAATTGCATTTTGTTCACTATGTAATACTGCTGTGGTGTATTTTTTGGTAGCACCATCATCTGTGAATAAATCTACAGTAAGACCTAATTGAAACTTTAATCCATTCATCTTTGTCAGCTCTTTGCTTATTTGTTTTGTAATAATGGATTTTTTATCACGGAATAGTTTTTGAGGGTCTTTGTATTTCCCGGCAGATATTTCGTATGCTTTAATATAGCCACACATTGGTTTGTCAACCAGTTTTAATTCTTCTTTAGATTTTCTATCATTAAGCTCTTTCAATTCATTTATAACATTGTCTCGTGATTTAGCATATTTCTGATTTTGCTCATCTTGTAATTTATCATATTTCTGCTTTTCTCGTTTACGTTGTTTCTTAGCACGTCGTCTCTTGAGTAAATTTTCTAATGTTTGAGATTTAACCTCTTTTAAAGTTTCTTTTGGAACTTCTTTCAATGCATTTATACCGTTAGATAGTGTTTGCTTATCTATTACACCTGTATCAAACAGGCGTATTAAATTATCATGATCTCTATAGTCTTCATTATTTCTTCTGATATACTTATATTTATTTTTTTATTTAATGTAAAAAAATATATCAAAAAGAAACAATGGAAATTAATGTTTGCGAATTTCTTAAAATTGGATTACACAATCCGTGTAAAAATAAAACTACAAAAGATTCTAATTTTTGTAGTTTGCATAAGTATAGATTAAAAACAAGTCATGTATTGCCATGCTCAATATGTAAAAAAGGCACAAGAGCAAAAAATAAAATTTGTGCTGATTGTGGTGGAGTTTCAGTCAGAATAATGACACGTTATTGGAAATTTAAAGATTATAATGCTGAGTGCTTAACATTTAGACGTATTGATGTTTAACCATATAAAAAAATATGTTGTGATTTTGATAACTATAAAAAAATTAAACTTGCAATCTTCACTACCCCTATTTTAAAAAAAGTTTTAATAAATCAAGTAAAATCACCATTTCACGGTCATTTATTATATATATGTATTTTGGAGTCGTTCTGCTGCAATTCGAGGTAAAAAAAAAGTTACAACAGAAACCCCAAAATACATATATATTCATGGAACTCTATGATTGCACCTACTGAAACTCCGACCAAAGGAGATAGATGCATGAGCTTTCGTCCTTGGGATTTTCTGGTCATACCCTAGATTGCTTTTCTCTTTGGCTGCAACTGCTGATACATCCTGAGATGTTTCTTGTTTTGTATTTTATATAGCTTTACAACAACATCTTAGTGTTCCTTTTGTTAATTTCTCTGGATGTGGACCATATTGTCAGAAAATTATTTTCGATGGTATGTAGTTTTGTTTACAATGTCTCGTCTATTTGGGCGCACAGTTAGGATAATAGCGAGGATTGTGTACACATAAAATCAATCAAGGCCTTATTGCCTACTGACCGTTCCAAGTCGGTAACCCTGTCTTCACCACCCTTTCTGTTGTATTTTGTCTTTTTCACTGTATAATTAATTAAATATTGCTCCTTGTTTGTAGTAAAGTACGGACCTACGATGCCATTGCGTTTGGACGCTGTAGTTTCTATAGGACCCTATTTGTGGTACTTATCATCCCTGAAAAGTTTCGTTGAAATCCGGACAGGGGTTTAGGAGAACTAGTCCAGACAAAGTCTGTATATTAAAGTTTTTAAAGGGCCATAACTCCGCCAAAAATATTTTAACCGTAACATGGCGACGATATGCACATCTAGATCTGGTACTAATAATTCCCAATACGTTGCATTGTAATCTCCGGCCAGGGGTTCAGGAGAGCTTGCCCAGACAAAGTCGGTGTATTAAAACGGTTAAAGGTCCATAACTCCATAACTCCGACAAAATCATTCAACCAGAACACGGTGACGATATGTACAACTAGGCTTAATACTGATAATTCCTGCAAAGTTTCGCTGAAATCCGGCCAGACAAAGGTCCTATTTTCTTAACGAGGCTAAATACAGCATCTTTTTAAAATCAAGGACCATAACTCCGGCGTTACTAATCCGATAAAATTGTATGTCGTTTAATTCCATACACTTTTAACTGGAAGTGTAGTTATTAATGTTTTGAGCAGTTTTGCCTATTGCTACCTATATATTTATTGGCAATTAAAATAACAATGTAAACATAGATATAAAAATCGAACAGGAACAGCAGCATTCAAGGGCGACAGTCAACCACAAACACACACAGAAACAAAGAACACATTTAAAGATGAATAAAATGCCAAATAAGGCATCGCAAACACAAAACATTGCATGTTGACACTCATCTCACAAACTTGATACAGATACAGAAGCAAAAGGGTTAATACGTCAAGAACAAATATTTACGTAGAAAGAAGATAACTGCATTATAAAAATAGACATTTCATGATAAAAAATCATTTTAAGGTAACCCGAACACGTTAACATTTAGTATTTGCAGAATTCAGCCATCAAATAAAATACAGCATCTTTTAAAAATCAAGGACCATAACTCCGGCGTTACTAATCCGATTAAATTGTATTTCGTTTAATTCCATACACTTTTAACTGGAAGTGTAGTTATTAATGTTTTGAGCAGTTTTGCCTATTGCTACCTATATATTTATTGGCAATTAAATTAACAATGTAAACATAGATATAAACATCGAACAGGAAAAGCAGCATTCAAGGGCGACAGTCAACCACAAACACACACAGAAACAAAGAACACATTTAAAGATGAATAAAATGCCAAATAAGACATCGCAAACACAAAACATTGCATGTTGACACTCATCTCACAAACTTGATACAGATACTGAAGCAAAAGGGTTAATACGTCAAGAACAAGTATTTACGTAGAAAGAAGATAACTGCATTATAAAAATAGACATTTCATGATAAAAAATCATTTTAAGGTAACCCGAACACGTTAACATTTAGTATTTGCAGAATTCAGCCAACAAATAAAACACGTGTTCTAATAAAACATCAATTAACAGCGAAGTATGAGACATCACAAACAGAAACAAGTGTTGACAGAATTCAGAAAACAAATAAAACACGTGTTCTAATAAAACATCAATAAACAGCGAAGTATGAGACATCACAAACAGAAACAAGGGTTGACAACAGGGTTCAAGTTCATGTTGTGCACGCTTTATAAGCTTAATAAAGTCAAAAAGTCATGATTTAAAATGCAATTAGTTGAATTCTAATTCACTAACCATGTCATTTGTTTGGTATATAATGTCTTTACTTCTTTACTTGCTTTTACTCATTGAGGTGTCATAACTCATAATTCATCAAAAACACAGGTATCTGTTCACGTCTCTCGGTTCCGTCATCAGGACGTTCTCTTCTTTACTAAATCGGAGCGTAAAACTCAAACGTTTCACAAACCGCTCACCTGATTACTTGGTCAGTAGACCGGTAACTGTCAGAACGAGGTAAATCTATTTGAGTTTGTGATGTCGTATGCCTTCTCTTTTTCCTTTTTTTAATGCGTGTTTTTGTTTGACTGTGTTCTGTGAAAACTACATTACCTGTGCAACCTTTACACCTATTTTGTTAAGCTTTGCAATAAGTATCTATAGTCAGCCATAATCACGTATGAATTTTCCAGAGTGTGTAATATTCTTACCACATAACCTTATCAAAGTATGTATAAAAGTAAAACAGGAATTATAGTATTTAATGAAGGCGTATTACTCTTATTCGAAATACTTTTGCCAGAGAAAAAGCAAATTGCCATGTCCTATGGATCATCTATATATATACCATTACAAGAAGAATACAGTGTACGCTGTGGCTGAAGGGCAACAGCGGTGTTGCTTCTTACATACATATAGATACAAAAATTGAACAGGAAAAGTAGCATTCAAGGACGACAGTCAACCACAAACACAGAAACAAAGAACAACTATACATAAAAATGAATAAAAGGCAAAATAAGATATCACAAACACACAAGGGTTGACAATAGGACTACCGCCTTGGAACGGTCAGTGACGAGAAAAGGTCGCTGCGGGTTTAAACCAGGTTCTAGAGTGCAGCAAACCTCACACCTACACTACTGTCATCCCAATAAAACGGGACAGTGTAAATAAAGAAATCACCGCCCTGAACTATTCCCAATGACTTGGTAGAGGCCAGAGCAACAAGAGAACAAACCATTGAGGACACGACAAGACACTATTGCAAACACACATCAAATGTCACCGTCCTTTTGGGCTTTAGGTAGACGTCATCATGGTCTGTCTGGTCATCTCACAATTAAAGAGGAAAGCATAGCGATGAATTGTATATGGGTCCACCACCAAGTATGCAGTGCTTTGCAAATTTACCTCTTTAACAAATTTAACAAAGATAGTATGAAAATGATCATGAGCAAGCTCTTGTGAAAATTGCAATACAAACGAGTCTGCTACTTATTTTCTTTGGTTGGTTTGATGCTTTGATGCTTTCAGCTGATATCCCATTTCAGGAGTTATCATGTAACACATATAACACATGTTTATCTGCAAAAAACTTACGAAAAAGTGTGTGAAGCACTGCCGTGGATTGTTTGTTTATATACCATGACAGGGATTTCATGTTGCGTGAAAATGGAGAAATAACTAGCACTATGAAGAGATGAGTTCACTGTTGACACCGTTAGTCCTTACTTAGACGGAGTTGTTCACTGAGCATCCTCATATGGGATGCATGATCAAGTTCAACATATAATTCATAATACTGACGCAACTAAAAATTAAATACAAACTAGACATATTTCAGAGTTAAAGTACAGACAACATGTTCAATTGGTCATAATGATGATATTTACCAAAAAAAGCATATTTCAAAAGACCCATATATTGACATGGTGTTTATAGTATTTAATCAATTAATCAACGGTAACACTATTTTAATTATGGTCGTACACGTAATGGTAACATCAAATGGGAGTCATATGTAACTATATCAATCGGCAATGTACATGCTGCTTTCACTTATGATGTATTGGTTGATATATTCACTTAAAAAGATATATAGAAACACTATAAAAATAACTATAAAAGTCGAACAGGAGATGCAGATTTCACAGAACACAGTAACCACAAAAATACGATGAATAAAAGACAAGACATCACAGACACAAACGGATGGACAATACCTCCTTGGAACGATCAGTGGCAAAACGGCCGCTGGGAGTTTAAACCAGGTACTAGGCTGCACAAAAAAGGTATGAAAGAAAGAAACATCACTCGAACCCTATTGTCATCCCAATTAACAGGACAGTTTAAATAAAGATATCCCCACCAGGTTATAATCTCTAACAAACAAGGCAGCATTAATAGACAATATAAGTAAAACACATACATGATCATGTATAATTAATACAAAAAGCAAAAACCTAGAAAGCCACAAAGTAAGTACTCAGTGGCTTGGCAGAAGCCAGCACAACAAGAGAACAAACGTTAAGTGTACGATAAGACAACATGAAAGACAAACATCAAACGCTACCGTCCTATAAGGATTTAGGTACATGTCATCATAGGATCCACAATAATTATGCGGCCTAATTTGTAGTCAATTTTAGATTCTGTAATATATTTTGTTCTTTCATTTTTGCCTAGTATTGAGACGAAATTTATCAAAAAACAAATCCAGTGTTTTACACTGAATGAAAAATAACTATGTTTAAGATATGTGCTTTGGATGTTAATATCATTTTTATAAGTATAGCTATACATTTCGCTGTTAAAGGGACTTAAGACTATGTAGAATTAGGTAGTTCCGTCATACTCTGTTTCAGTGGCATGATTATTACGAGTATATACTCGGTCAAAAAAAAAACAGAGTTGATAATTTAAACAATGTAATAGTCGCCGTAATGTTATAATTTATATACAATGGGAAAGAAATGTTTCTGTTAATTTAAAAGCCTATTACGCTATAAACCTCCAGAATATATTGACAGAAACAAATGATATCGTAAATGACCTAGGGTCAGTGTTAAGATTGTACCAATATAATACAAATGAGACAAAATGCATATCGTAATTTTGAAATGCGTAAGTCACTGGAATGAGGTACTTGCAACAACTTTAAACTGAGAACAGGTTTTAATTGGAACAAAAATTGATAGAGAAAAAATATCGCAAAAAAAAATGCATGCTTCCTGGAACCCGTGTTAAGCCCCCAGCGGCATGTGTTGCCACTGACCGTTCCAAGGCGGTAGCCCTATTGTCAACATGTTTGGCCTTTTATTCATTTTAAGTTTGTGGTTGTCTGTCGTCCTTGAATTCTGCTTTTCCTGTTCGATTGTTATATCTGTATTTACATTGGAGGATATCAGCCACTATACAGTTCTGCAAGTTGTCAGTTATGACCCCTCCGCGATTTGTACTACCATTTCTCTGTCATGTTTGGCTCAAATCTTAAAACTCTTTGGTTTGTGATGTATCAAATGTGTATCATCAATTCAGCGATATATGCATTTTAACAGTAGTATGTATATATTCCGGTCTGGCAACCTTCACAACAGTTATAACTTCTGGTCCATTTTTATCCAGTATATGTTCGCACAAAGCGAGACCCCATGATTTGTCAGATTTTAAAACGACTAGGCTAGTAATTGTTTTATAAATACTAACCTTAATATTAATGCATATAATGCTTTAAATCAATATCGCAATACTTGTTAAATGATCGGAAAACTCTTTATTGAATAATAAATAAGTCTGTGAGCAATATGATACTCAATTAATGTTTATGATACAACAAAAGCCCAACGTGACGTTCAATTTACTGGACATAAACACTTTCAACAAAAAAACAACAACAATAAATAAATATAATGTAAATTGCTACGCAAATTAATGCACGTGTTAATTTCGTTTCAAACAGAATCACATTACGATCGTTTAAATTTATATTTGTATTTACACGTACCGCAATTTTATATATAATGCGTTTCATCCGTTAGAGCAAGACATGTGAGGGTTATCACATATTCCTCGGATGCTTAAAGATACGTGGATGCCAACACTTTGATTTCTTACCGTATATCAAGTTTATTTGTGAATACTTAAAGTCTAAGTCGAACAGGGACATTAGCATTCACAGAACGCAGTCAATTAAAACAAGAATTCAAAACCAACAACAAATACACATATGTATTACGTTCTAGAATATCTAGAACAGCGATATATCCTTCTTACAGACTGGTGACATTTCAGTAAAGAAGCATGATATACAGACTAATCAAATCACTATCGACGGAGCATATGTCAGCGTTGCGTGAGCCGAAATATACCACTGATGGTCTACCTCGAAAACAGGTGTTTGCGCAAGTTGATTTAAACAATCACATTGATCCGAAATTAACACAAGAATACTTGTTTACATCAAGTGTGTACTTTAAAAGGAGAAAATGGTCCTACAGAAAACACATCAACCAAACACAGTGGTACCGTAGGTCTACACTTCACAACAAACCAAATCAGATTAGCAAATTAAATGTTCAATGAAAGGGGCAATACACAACTCGAAGAGTGATACAGACAGGGTTATCAATTGGAACAGACAGAAAGCAATGGCCTGCTGTCCAGCTTAAATCAAGTATATATGTATAAAATCTCTCCAATATCCTGACTTCATCGCCCAAATTAGACAGACAGTGTAAACCGAAACGCTATAGAACAGACTGAATGACTCCGTGACGAAAGTCTGTCAGTACTCTTCACTTTTCTTTTATGCGATGACTAAATACCCTCGTGGGACTCGTCTCACAACACAGTTAATTTTGCATTGCTTTACATATGTACCAGGACCCCTCTGGACCATTGTAGAACTTCGTGAATTTTCTTAAAAATATTTTCTTTGTGAAACTTGACATCAGTTGCTCAAATTATCCAGAAAAAAACACGGGGTTGACCAATTTGCTCTTTTTTTAATAGCAATAGTTTGAAGAGACCCCCTTGAATTTGTCCATTTCACTTTCATTTTCAAATGTATCTCTACCCGGTATTAAATTCTGAGATCTGGGCTCAGAAACATTCAGGCATATCCAAACTTGTATGAAATCATGAACTTGTCCCAGTCTTGTCACCTGCAACAACAAAGAGAAACTTTATCCATATACAATTTACTAAGCATATTGATCCGAAATTAACTAAATTCAATACAATAGTTTCATACATTCAAGTAAAGTTCAAGTCAAGTCTAAGTCAAGTTCAAGTCAAGTCTAATTCAAGTTCAAGTCAAGTATAAGTCAAGTTCAGGTCAAGTTCAAGTCAAGTAAAAGTCAAGTTCATGTCAAGTTTTGGTGAGTCAAATCATAAACAAGTTATGAAGGGTTTGCAGTTGAGTCAGTCAAAGCAAGTCTAGTCAAGTCAATAGTCAAACTAAGTCAATTAAAGTCAACACTGAGGATTTATACTTTAATGATATATAAATAAACTCAGTACAGTAGTTTCACACATTCTCGACAACTGTCACACAATTACGAAACAAAACGCTTTTACAAGAAATGATGAGAGAAGACAAGCATACTCGACCGACGTTTTTGAAAAGTAAACTCTTTTACGTAAAGTTATAATTTTTACATGAGGTTGTATGCAACCGACATTCTTGACAAGTGGCAAATAAATTTGTTTACGTAAGCTTTCTTATGCAAGGATTTATGCGACTGACATAGATCTATTTAACGAGTGAGAAATAAGTTATTTTACGTAAGGTTATTTTGCACAAGGTTGTATGCCGTGCTGGCTGTGCTACGTGACCGACATTCAGATTGTTTGCGACCGAAACTCTTGACAAGTGACGAATAAATTATTTTTACGTATTAGGTTACTTTATGTGAGGTTGCATGCAACTGACATTCTTTACAAAGTGACAAATACATAACTTAACGTTAGGTTACTTTATGTGATGCTGTATGCGACCGACATTATTGACGAGTGAAAAATAACAGATTTAATTACGATAACTTATTACGAATCAATATTGTACATTTGAAGAAGTTGGGGTATGATTATAATGCGATACATTACTTGATTACAGCAGCAGTACTTATAATTACCTCAAGTATGCAGTCTAGATACTGTCCAAGTCCCATGTATGGATTCGGTGTGGTGTGGAGACATCTGTTTTTCTCACAGTTTGTTGGATGTGTTTCCAAGCTCAGCTGATCAGATCTCGGACACAAACTATTATTACAAAGGCGGCTCGCATGAAGGTTCCGAGGCAACCCCGACACACTCTTTACCTATATATACGTTGTCATGTGTGCGGAAACGTTCAAATGAGTTTGTGTTGTTCCGAGTTGAATGGATTGTCTCCCATATTGGGAGTAACCACACTTCTTATGCATAAATCCATCCAAGGTGCTTGTTGTACAGCATATAGTCCGAATGTCATGAACTTTTCCCATTATTGTCACCTGCAACAAAAAAGAGAAACTATTTGCACATTTTACGAAATAAACAAGAACCGAATAACACAGATCATTTTTGTATGCGCCAGTAAGTTCCTACCGTGACTGGCTGCCGTGACTGGTAAGGGAAATAACTGTTTAGTGAAACTTATATGATTGCACTTACTGAAATCATTGCCATTTCCAAGGATATTGCCCACCCCTTTATGTTTGTGTCGTAACATACCCTGCCTCCTGTTTATCCTTGTCAGTGTTGTTTGTATCGATGCGTGTTTCTGGTTGTCTGTGGTCCTTGAATGCTATATTTCCTGTTCGACTCCTGATCTACTGCAGCCGTATTATTGAAACTATTCATGAGAGGTTATATATGGTGCAACAGTCACAGTCCAGAAGTGTTATAACATAATCCGTGACAGTGTTATTACATCGTCCCCGGTAATGAGATTACGTATATTAAGATTTGAAACTATTCTGAATGAGTGGAAATGACTTTTTTATTTTTATTTCTCGTGTAAGAGAGTTAGCTTTTGTTTATTAATCTATTCGATATTACGATTTGAACAATTTGTAATGATAAATCAGTGTCTGAGATATGGCCTGTTTTTGGAATATGAGAAGGGCATTTGTGTTAGTAATTTCGATATCTTGGAGTTAAGATATTAATTGGATGTATACTGATTACGATAAGTGTAAAATCCAAGATGCAGGAGAGACACTTTTTGAAGATTTCATTATTCTTTGATAATTCCACCTGAGATTTTGGAATACTTCTTTAAACAATAATCATTTTACTTCAAATATCCAATGTATCTATATATTTTGACTCCATATAAATTAAATGTTCATAAGTATACTATTTCATGATGAATTTTGACAGATAAGACAGTAGTATTGCCATTTTATCGTGTTCTTTCATAATAATTATTTTACTGGGAGGTGTTGAACTGTTAAATAACCATTGTTACAACCATTATATACATTGTCCGAAATGATCGAAAAAAAAAGTTGTATCTTATTGATATGAGATAAAACAGAGATAAAACAGAGTTTAGAGAGGGCATCACCAAAATGCGCCTTAATTTGAACAAATATTTTAACACTGTCTTCCGGCAATTGTCAATCCTTAATGTATTTCTAATGATATATAGAAAATTGATGCTTCGGGACAAGGCTTGATCAAAGCATGCGCTTATGTATTATATTTGAGAGTGGAATAATAGACAAAAACAGGTCTCTATTCCGCTTTGAGATGCATTCGTTTTTGCCTGCCTAGGTATTGGTATTAACAATGAGCACACGAGCAGGTTCGCTATGCTGTCTCTCAATTCTCATAATTCCGTTCTGATAACATAAGCACTTTTCCAATTAACATGATTAAGCAACGGAATTAACAATATCGTGACCTCAATGTTGGCGTAGGTTCCTCGATATGTCGATTAAATGTCAGCTAGCGCTGTGTAACAAATTATACCAGCCATCCAAAAACAACCATCTGCGTTGATGGTAAGCGCTCTAAATAATTCGAAATGTTTTGATTTAAAATAAAGAAGCTTAAACAAATTAGACAGTTTTCTGATTTGAAAGAAACGTCTCTACAAGCGTCTTAATTTATTTATTGAATGTAATGCTTGCTTACGTCTACATACCTCAGTCTGGTTTTGGCTTAGGCTCTACAATATGTTATGTTTACATTCCTGTGCTATAAATATCTGCTATAAGCAAAACAAATATACAATATTTATATATGAATATAACTATTGGATGTCAAAATTTATTTAGATGTAATTAGTCTCTCAATTAAGCCAAGAATCCTTAGGAGTCTGACTTGAAGATAGAATTGTAGAAACTGTAGAAATTGTCCGCATCCTCATGAATTAAAGGTTAGTACCGTAACAGATGTGCTTGCTAAAGAATCATTTTGACTTGACAGTTATTCAACCAAGCAATCCACAGTATGTTGATATAAAGGCTAGCGATACAAATCTACTAACAGGTTTAATTTTATAGTAACAGTTATCAAACAAAGCTAACCAGAAATGACGTATGTTTAAATCATCTAGAAAGACAATAGCGCATGGTGTCTAAACAAAGAATATGATAATGGACCTTTGGAAACGGCCGAGCACGACACATACGAAATATTGCAGTCTCGGTTTGATTGGGACTGTTCATGAGTGGTAGTGAAATATGCTAGCTACCGCTCACGCCCTCTAGCCCCGGGTTGAGCAGATCTCAATATTCAGAAAATCAACAGCACAACATTTTAACCATCCGAAGATGGCATGCATATGGCGGTGGACATGGATTTATCCTTCTTTAACGTATTCCCCATGTCCTACGGCGTATGGTCCCAGTATCTAATAAAATGAAATGCCCCGAAGAGCGAAATAAATATAACGGAATTTAGGTGGGAGCAGCGGTTATGAAGCCTGCGTATAAAAAGCAGACAACATATCCTATGAGTGGTTAAACAATACCCAGAGCCTTTTATCGGCCGGAGTAGTGGAACCACCGAATCGAAATTAAGTAAGAAAACAAAATAAATTGAAAATGTACCACCGATAACTAAATATAAGTATCGGGCTCAGCGATCTCCAAATATCGAATGAATAACAGTACTGATTGCAAGCGCGGGGAGACGTTTTACTGCCGCCACACTGCACAAGCAACGCCACTGTGCTATAAAAAAAAGATTATGATAACTTGTTAAACCAGACGATTTTAATTATCACTGACAGTGATATACAGATTACATAGCTCGGTGAATAAAGTGTCCGGAGAGTGGTATTTATTTATATAATAAACGAAAACATATACGCTAAATTGAATTATAATATTTTCCAAATGCCACGTTCGTTTGTAAATTGATGAAGGGCCATATGTAGTGATATAGGAGATACCACCGATAACTAACCATAAGCTATAATCTTACGTCAATAAAGGTGATCACGCTCATACACTCTTTATTAAACTTGTTAAAATGTTTATCAACATAGGTTATGACTCCATCAGTATGCAACACACATCTTTACTGGTTCGCCAATATAGAGTTCGCCACTATGCTTGGACAGAGTGTCGAACATATGATGACGTCTACCTAAAAAATAACACTTAATGTTTGTATAATTTTAATAACATGCCATTGGGATCAAATTTGTATTTAACGATAACTAAAACGAATTATACACTACTACCCGGTAAAGTCGCCGATGTTACTAGTCAAATCTAACGCAAATACTGCATTATACCAGTCAAACAATACAAACAAAACATGTAACTGTGACATATGCATGTTCTGTCCATTTTCCAATGTACCCACAGGTATCGAGGTAGATGAAATCGTAAACCTCCAACTGTTTAAGAGGGCTGCCTAATGTTTTAAAACTTGTATGTTTGGGTTATATTTACATTATTGGTATGGATTGTAATTGTGTATATTCCCCGCTAGTTGTAATTATAGAATATTCGGAATATAGAACACGCATTAAACCATCATCTATAATGATTCACTAGGAATTTGAGTTTTAAGTTATAATTCACGAGCAACGATTGAACTGTCATCTATAGTTATAAAGAATGACATTATAGAATATCGTCTATTTATAAGTTTACAACTGCCTCCTATAAAGCAATATCATGTCATCTGTACATACAGTTAAACACCGTTCACCTTTTCGATATATAAGTTACAGGTAAACACCTATTTTACAAATGGTTCCCACAAAATAGATAATGCCACTTAAAGGGACTTGCCTCCAAAACGAGCTATACTTATATTGCCTATTAATACTGCCTCGTTGGTTAGAGAATAGTTCTTGGCGGAAATTACTTTATTTACACTGTCCCGTTCTTTTACGTTGCACCCTAGAGCCTGGTTTAAACCTCCAGCGGCCTTTTCTGCCATTAACCGTTCCTAGGCGGTAGCACTATTGTTAACCCTTTTTTATTTGTGATGTCTTATTTGACATTTTATTCATCTTTAAATTTGTTATTTGTTTCTGCGTGTGTTTGTGGTTGACTGTCGTCCTTGAATGCTTTTTTATATATCTGTATGTATAGTAAGCCCAAACAAAAATACCTTTATTTATCCTTGTATTGTTAAGATTTACATTACGACTCCAATGATTACTCCAGTTTCCATTGTCTAATACAAGGAGGTATCCAGCCCACGTCACCTGATTACGCAGCCATTGGAGTGTATTTGCCTACGCCCAAGTACAACCTCATGACTCTATATTGTATAGCATTTAAAGAAGAGAACGATTTATTTCCTTATTAAATAACAGTCCAGACAAGAGAATTATACAGTTTTGTATCATTGGGCATACCGACCATACTTTTATATTTAGCTATAAGCAAACCTATAGCTCTACTAGCACTTTGAGAAACGAGTCTGTGCATGTTTGTGGTTGACTGTGGTCCTGAAATGCTGAATTTCTTGTTCGATTTTTATATTCATTTTTAATAACAAAAATATATTCAATTACTGTGATGAATAAATGAATGCAAATACGTCTACGGTATCCAGATGCTTTCACAGAAAAAAACTTTTTAGAAGAGTTTCATATATTTGTTTCTGTGTGTGTTTGTGGTTGACTGTCGTCCTTGAATGCTGCTTTTCCTGTTCGTTGTTATATCTATATGATAACAGCAATCGTGTTTTCATGTATTCCGTATTCTACTTTGGTAACAATACTGCAACAGTAGATGTAAACGTCGCATTTCATTCAAATACAACAGTCAACTGCAACCTGATTTGTTGACGTTCACAAATTTGCTTCTAGTAAATAGTAACAACATGGCGCAAATCCAGTGACGTCCGCTTAATCCCATGTTGTCTTAAGATATTACTACAGGTGTACCGACCAAGTTTTTATAATCAGTACAGACAAACAAACATAGGTTAAAAAAAAGAGTATGATAATGGACCTTTAGAAACGACCGAGCAGGACACATACGAAATATTGCAGTCTCGGTTTGATTGAGACTGTTCATGAGCGGTTGTGAAATATGCTAGCTACCGCTCAAGCACTCTAGCCACGGGTTGAGCAGAACTCAATATTCATAAAATCAATAGTACACAATTTAAACCATCCCGAAGATGGCATGCATACGAAGGTGGACATGGAGTTATTTGCTTCCCTATGTCGTACGGCGTATGATACCAGTATCTTAATAAATTAAATGCCCCGAAGAGCGAAATAAACTTAATGGAATTTAGTTGGGAGCAGCGTTTATGAAGCCTGCGTATCACAAGTAACAGCCAAAAGACTAAATTAAAAAGCAGACAACATATCCTATAAGTGGTTAAACAATACCCAGAGCCTTTTATCGGCCGGAGTAGTGGAACCACCGAATCAAAAATTAAGTAATAAAATAAAGGAAATTGAAAATGTACCACCGATAACTAAATATAAGTATCGGGCTCAGCAATCTCCAAATATCGAATGAATAACAGTACTGATTGCAAGCGCGGGGAGACGTTTTACTGCCGCCACACTGCACAAGCAACGCCACTGTGCTATATAAAAAAAGATTATGATAACTTGTTAAACCAGACGATTTTAATTATCACTGACACTGATATACAGATTACACAGCTCAGTGAATAAAGTGTCCGGAGAGTGGTATTTATTTATATAATAAACGAAAACATATACGCTAAATTGAATTATAATATTTTCCAAATGCCACGTTCGTTTGTAAATTGATGAAGGGCCATATGTAGTGATATAGGAGATATCACAATGCTATACTTACAGCTTAAGGAAACATAATGCTACACTAACTTGCATATTTACTATCAAATATGATGATTGCGTTGAAAAATGAGTATCAATTTTGAAATAATTGCTCAAAAGATATCATGTCCTTAATAAGAAACTGTATGCTGTATTTGACATAAGGAATATATATATATTCATCGGCTGCATACATCTACATTGTCGTAGATCGAATCTACTCAGCGATGTAGACAACGTATTACTTTATAACGATTCGTATGCGTTAACATAACGATGGGAAATTAGATAATCATTTGATACAACGACTGATGCACGTGTTGAAGTAATCAGCTACAACATAGCACGGGAGATGTAATACTTCTATGTTAACTACACAGACAATTCCTAAGTGAATACCGGCTTCGAAATAAAAAAAATACAAATTTGAAACACTAGAAGGTCGCAAGTCTAAACGCCTAAATGAATTAAAATAATAAATGGAGCGTGAACTTATAATAAGAAATAAATACCTACAAACGTAATACATAACTACTGATTTAATTTGAATGTTGTATGGGTTGTAGTTTTGTAGATATTGCTGATAGAAAAAATGGAAAGCCACAGGTTTTAAATGAATGGACACATATGAGCGGGATATATTTATAGTAAATGTCATAATACACCCACTGCCTAAATCTGAAACTAAAAAGCTACTCCATCGAGGCTACCGCTACATTAAAGTTCGGAAAACCTTTATAAAAATGTTATTATCTATCAGAATGCTGCTTTTCCTGTTCGTTTATATATATATGATAACAGCAATCGTATTTTCTTGTATTCCGTATTCTAATTTGGTAATAATACTGCAAAAGTAGATGTAAACGTCGCATTTCACTCAAATGCAACGGTCACCTGCACCCTGATTTGTTGACGTTCACAAATTTGCTTCTAGTAAATAGTAACAACATGGCGCAGATCCAGTGACGTCCGTTTAATACCATGTTGTCTTAAGATATTACTACATGTGTGCCGACCATGTTTTTATAATCAGTACAGACAAACAAACATAGGTTAACTTGTTAAACCAGTCGATTTTAATTATCACTGACTCTGCTATACAGATTACATTGCTCGGTGGATAAAGTGTCCAAAATAGAAGAGCAATATGCAAGTATTGATTCGCCTACACAAAATCAAATATAATTGTTTTATGCATTGACAGACAATGGTATTGACACAGTTGAGGACAGCAAACAATCCAATGGAACTTAACGGATGACTACTTTGGCTGTTAAACAGTTAAAAGGTACAAAAAAGAAACCAATATTTTCCTCCGGCTTTGTCTTTTTCACTGTAATATTGACATGTTTCACTGTAATATTGACATGTTTCATCCTCTCAATTGACCAAATCCAAGTACATTTTGTGCATACTGTAATGCTTTCTCTAAAGTAGCTATTCCGCCAACAACATCCAAAATGTACAACATACAACCGTTTCTAAACCTACTGATGATATATACCTTGCATATTTTGAGATTCCAAACACTATAGACACAATATAAACGGCTTTAACCAGCCAAATCAAAACCCAAAACTGGAGCGCTGAATTAAGATTTACCAATCCCTAATTTATTTTACGCATTTTTAGACACGGGTATTTTAAGAACCCGTTAATAAACCTATAAATTTAGTATGCACATATGCATCATTATATGACGTGAACATCTGGATAGAGGTTAGATAAAGATTTTTGTATTGTAATTTTGTCTTTATTTGTCGGGTTAATTTCTTTAAAAGTCGATCAGGAACTGTAGTATTCAAGGGCGACAGTCAACCAAAAAAACGCATGGAAACAAACAACAATTACAATAAATAAAAGGCAAGGCATATGATGTAATAAAACTATAGAAGGATTAACAATAGGGCTACCGCCTTGGGAGGTCAGTGGCCAAACTGATACTTAAAGCAGGTTCTAGAGTACACCAAACCTCATTCTTACCATATTGTCTTTCCAATAAAACTATACAGTGTAAATTAAAATCCCCGCCATGCTATATGCTCTAACAAACTAGGCAGAATAACAGGCAATATAGGTACAAAGATAATCATGTATATATGAATATAATAAGTTTCTTTTTGGATCTAACAAACAATTTAAAATAATTCAGTTTCTGCATAAAACTAATATAATACCATCAGTTTCAATATGCATTTTTTTTAAGCTCACGTGACAGTATAGGGTTAAATCGGTTGAATTGAATGTTTAAACGGTATTTATATTTCCATCGCTATGTCTGAACTACTGGGAAAATGGACTGTACATTTGAATTATAGACGGTACATCGACTGTATAATCGTCGGAAATGTTGATAACTGTTGATTAATGGCAACGCTTTACAGACTCTTTAACCCAGTAATAAAGCAGTTTAACCAGGACACACCTCAAGTGCACAAGAATAGACACTTTTTTAATTTTCCGACTTATATCGACCGTTTAATAGTCACACATATTTAGTTAATTATATATTAAATTTAGAAACGATGATTCGTATGCAGAATGGACGTTTGAGATGGTACGTTTTAATGTTGAGACAAATGATGTCATATATTTGGTTATACGTATACTGTACATCTGAGACAGTATATCGCCCTCGTGCTATTCATGGTGGCAAATATTGGTTTAGCTGTTGCTTTCTTCAGGTTTGAGACAGACCGACCGTTTACTGGTTGCACATACTTGACTAAATATACTTTTGAGTTGGTACATCTATCGTTTAATTGTCGTTTGAAACAGTATATCGATCGACTGTTTAATGCTCGCAAATATTTTGTTAAATATAATTATAATTTTAATTTGAAGACTGTATAATATTTCAAATATTATTTAACTCGACTATATAGTTTTTTTCTGTTTTTATATTCAGAATGGCTGTCTGTAAAATATCTGTCTGATGATTATGAAACAGCAGCGCAAATTGTTAAGGGAGAACACGAGCAGAACTAAATCTCAATATGCGTTCTCCTCCATTTAGCAGAACCATCACTATATGTCAAATGAGTTTCACAATGTCAAATGTATAGTTTAAAGCAACACTGATGATAATGTGCACTGAATGTCTTTACAAAATTTGGCTAAGCTGGATCAGTCACCCCAGAAATGTCGTTTAAGAATACCAGCTCTTTGCAGCGAAAGATCTGGTAAGACTTAACATTACACTTGGCATGAATGTCCAGAATCTACAATAATGCTTATTTATTTAAAATGCAAGATACTGTTATGGAATATGTAAAAGTAAATATAACAATCCCACATGACACATAGCATTAAAGGACGATAGTCAACCACAAACACAAACAAAGAACAACTTTAATGATGAATAAAAGGCAAGATAAAATATCACAAACATAAAAGGGTTGATAACGGTGGTTCAGTGGCAAAAAAAGCAGCTAAAATAAAATATCATCAAAGAAATTGTTCACCCCATTCTAAATACGTAGTTAAGAAGTTGGAAATATTAGTTTACAAAAATAATCTGGGGGGTAAGCCTCTTTAAAGCTATGTGTCTGCTTTTGATTTACCTATTGATAAATTGAACTTTTAACAATCATACGACTAGTAGTTCAACATATGATTTCAACTGTCAGAATTTGCAGCAAATATTAAGAATGCTCTAGGTCAACACGGCCTATTTCGTTTTTACTTGATGTACACCGAGAGTAAAGCTGGAGTGCTCTCTCCTTATGTGTTTATATTAACCTTATACCTATCACTTTTCAAAAGCAGGCTTATCAATGGATAGAAATGTTTCATGCGGATGTTTCGTGAGTTTGATTGACTGAATAATTATATCACCTTTTCAACAACATATGATTCAACAGAACAAACTAAGAATCAGTATGAAGTTTATTTAAGAATTAAGAAACAGGTCGACCCGAGATACATTTCGACCTACCTATTGACCCAATGTTCAACGAATTTCATATATTATTCACTGGTATTCGTCTGATGTTAGTGAGCTTCTGATGAGGTTATGTATCTACTTTTGACGTCATGGACATAATTTCTGTAAAGGAAAGTATATACTTCTTAAATAATTGTTAGTTTAGGATAGTCAGGTTCACTACGCACGAACTTAAAATGGTCTGAGTATTGTTTAACACACGTAGAAGATGTTGTCTACTTTTTAATGTAGTCTTTTGACTGTTACTTGTGATACACAAGCTTCATAACATCTCTCCAACTAAACTGCATTTTGTTTAATCGTCCATTGCTTTCTCGTTTAGGGAAAAGCATTATGTTAGAAACTGGACCATACGTCGATGGCCAAGGAATGGTATGAACATACTTCATTGAATTTTCCGTGTTCATCCTCATATGCATGCCCTCTTCATGATGACTAAAATGATCGTACTATTGACATTTTAAATATTGAGTTCTGCTCAACCCGGAGCTGGAGAACGTGAACGGTATCAAACGTATGTCACTACCGTTCAGGAACAGTAACGAACTGAGACTGCATTATTGTTTGCATTTATCGGGTTCGTGAATTTCCTAATTTCTCCTTTCGTACTCTGTTTACTTTGAATATTGAACATTTTATATAACCTGGCTGATATTCCTTTATTTACAGTGTGCCGATTTTTGGGATGACACTAGGGTAAGAATGAGGTTTGGTGCACCGCAACTTAGAAGCTTGTTTAAGCGCCCAGCGGCCTTTTTCCCACTGACCGTTCAACGCGATGACCATAGTTCAACCCGTTTGTGTTTGTGATGGCGGATGCTTTGCTGTTTATTAGCATTGTTATTATTGTTTGTTTTAATACGTGTTTATGGTTTCCTGTGTCCTGTGAAAGCTTAGTTTCCTGTTCGATTTGTATGCCTACCATTGTAATATCAATGGCATTAGCAATGGTATATAAACGAGCACGTCAAACTTGGTCCAAATTTAACGTAAGTAAATTTCATCTGCTATCTTTCAATAATTAAGAAGTG
Source organism: Cyrtodaria siliqua (assembly GCA_037043455.1). NCBI lineage: Eukaryota > Metazoa > Mollusca > Bivalvia > Adapedonta > Hiatellidae > Cyrtodaria > Cyrtodaria siliqua. The sequence goes on from JAWPHD010001370.1 coordinate 123,567, forward strand.
CATATATTAGTATGGCACTAATACTCATGACACAATTGCACCTATTTCATTCACTCTGACCAACGTTTTGTACTGATGCTATTTTTTGCAATGATACTTTCGCATTATTGGTTTGTTTTTGAAGACAATATGAAGACCAGTTGTTTAATGATCTACTCCTTAGTTCGTTTACCCATGTTTGAGCTCTAATAACGAATTCAAAACAAACGACTAATTTATTGTGTTCAGTACACAGTAGTGTATGATGACGTCTAATTAAAGTCCAAACGGACGTCGACGTTTGACGTTTGTCTGCAGTATTGTCTTGTCGTGCTCTCAATGTTTTATTCTCTTGTTGCTCTGGCTTCTGCCAAGTCATTGAGAACCTTCCTTGTGGCTTTCTATGCTATTGTTATTTTTTATATTTATATATACACGAGCATCTTTGTGTTTTGCTTCTATTGCCTATTAATTCTGCCTTGGCCTTGTTGGTTAGAGAATAGTTTATGGCGTGGATTTCTTTGTTTACACTGTCCCTTTTTGGGATGACAGTAGTGTAAGTGTGAGGTTTGGTGCACCCTAGAACCTGGTTTAAAACCCCAGCGGCCGTTGTGTCACTGACCGTTCCAAAGCGGTAGCCCTATTGTCAACTCGTGTATGTTTGTGATGTTTTATCTTGCCTTTCATTCATATTTATATATGGCTGTTCTTTGCTTCTGTGTGTGTTTGTGGTTGACCGTCGTGTTTGAATGATACTTTTCCTGTTCGATTTTTTTATCTACTTTTATTACTTACTTATCCTTTAGTTTCAGTACGCAGTAGTGTTATTACTGACTTATCCTTTGGGTTCAGTACAAAGTAGTGTTATTATTACTTATCCATTGGTTTCAGTAGGCAGTAGTGTTCAGTACAAAGTAGTGTTATTATTTACTTATCCATTGGTTTCAGTTGGTTTCAGTAGGCAGTAGTGTTATTACTTACTTATCCTTTGGTTTCAGTACGCAGTAGAGTTATTACTTACTTATCCTTTGAGTTCATCGATCCCAATCAAAGTGACAAAGTAAAATACCGTTAATGAGACATAACATTAATTTGTAACGCCTCTCATTCCCACTAGCACCGGCTAATGCAGTATTCTACTTTAAACTCACAACGATTGGGCTTGATGATCCCAACGGACCAATAAATAATAACATTCAATTTGTAGGCAAAGCGCGACATGTTAGATCCGCCACAGGGCGTAAAACAAACGATAGATATGAATGTCAATAAATACTGAAAATACAGTAACAGAAACAAGAACGAAAATTAGCAGACATGGTTTGATTTAGCCTGTTCGTATGATATAATATGTCACACACTCTAGCTTCGGCTTGAACAGTATTCTCCGCAACGGTTGGACTCTATACTCCCTACAACACAATAATAATAACAATACTGAATTGTAGTTGTGGCATTGCATTTTAGTGCCTGTAGATTACAGTTTAGTTAATCTTTCGGAAATTTAGTTAGACGGTGTATTAAAACAGATTATCACCATATCATTTTACAACGCACTGAATATTAAGTGGTTTATCCATGTACAGTTAACCACTATGGTTTCCTCCTTAATTGTGCGATGACACGACATGTTGTGGACCCTATGATTCTGTCTACCTAAATCCTGAAACGGATGGTATTGTTTAATGTTCGTGTACATCTTGTCTTAGCGAGCAGTTAACGGTTTATCTTCGTGTTGCTGTCTTCTTTCAAGTCATTGATTACTTGTTTATGGCTTTTCGTGTCTCATTTTTGTATTCATATAAAGTTCTTTGTTGTGTTTTATTTATATTGCCTGATAATGCTGGCTTCCTTCCTCATTGGATAAACTGTCTGGTGTTATGGGTATGACAAGCGGGTCACAGAGAGATATAGTGCACCACAGAGCCAGGTTTAAACCTTCAGCGCCTGTCTGTCACTGACCGTACCAAGGTGGTATTCATATTGTAAACCCGTTTACATTTGTGGTTTTGCAAACATTGCTTTTATGTTTCTTTCTTATTGTGTGGGTTGAATGCGTTGTTTTGGTTGACTGTGTTCGGTGAAAGCTACATTTCTTTCTCATGTTAATACAATCTTGCTTTACGTTTTCATTTACATGTACTTTTCTGTTTTATTTATCATCGTTTTACCTCTGGTACCCACACAATCTGTACTCTTATGGCAGTTAACACTTGCAATATGTCTATTTCGTATTTGTTCTGTGCATTACCCCTTGAATTCAAAGAGAGTTTGCTCTATATTAACAACTGTTTTTATTATACTTCACGTTTACACTCCTGTATAAATTGCACATACCTTTAGCGTGAAGCAATTTTTACTGTTCACCAGTAAACAATTTTTTTCTGTTACACGATTGTGACGTCACGCGAAGTATAAAAATGGGTTTGGCAATTGGAAATCGGTGGACGCTTATTAAAATACAGTTGAAGTTATGTCAATCGTAAGACGCTTGGTTTACCAAACGACAATAAAAAAATGTGGCGATCAGATTTGTTACTTTAAATTAAAAATGGTATAAAAGTATAAATATAAAAAGAAAAAAAATTATTGCGATTTTTTCGCCCTCGTATATTTAAATTTTAATCAAAACATTTGTTCGGTATAATAAAATAAATATTGCATCCCAGTGAGGGTGACAGTGGATATTGTCAACCTTCGGAAAAATAATGTCAACCTCGTCTTCGCCTCGTTTGACATTATTTTCCTCAGGTTGACAATATCCACTGTCACCCTCACTGGGATGCAATATTTATAGAATGTTTTTGGGAACGTAACTCTGTTCCGGAATATTCACGCAATAACGATAAGTATAAAAGTCGAACAGGAAATGAAGCTTACATAGAACACAGTAAAGCCAAAAACACGCAAAACGACAAACATGAATGGCAAATAAGTTATAATTCAGAGAGAAACATGCTAGAACTTCATATCAAACATAAATCTATAAGCATACATACATATCTCGTTTCGTCTCATTTTTCAATATTTCTGATTTTTACTTATCAGCTACAAAACATGCATTTGCGTGCTATAGTTCGTATCCTAAAAAGACAATTACTTTGTTTTAAAGCTTTCACTATGTTGTTCTGTTTCCATCACTTTGAGATCAGGAATAGGTTAGGTACATTAAAGTTGTTATACTACAAACAGAATGAAGTCCACTGTAGGACATTTACTAATTAACAATCTACGCTATCAGGATGTTACTGTGACCTGACAAATGCTAGTATCGTAAGCCTGATCTGCTTTTAACAAATAAATGATATGAAAGAACTCAACCTATCCTAAATGATGACGTGATTTACAAACAGTGTAACATCCTTGGTCATGATTAGTTACACTGTTGAAAACTTATAAGATATGTTATCAAAAGTGGTTTTGAGTATATTATTTTTTCCAACGCTCTGCATGTTTATATTTGATTCATTTCCATAACCACGCTATGCGTTTCTCTTTGATTGTGCGATGTCCTGAAAAAGTATGCACCCTATGGTAACGTCTATCTAAATGCCTTTAACGGCTTATTCTCGTGTTGATGTGGCTACTGCTATGTCATCGAGTACTTGCTCTGCCGCTTGCTATCCTTTCTTTATATTCAGTAATACATGATCATATTTGTGTTATACTTTTACTTATATTAGCTATTTAAGCTGTCTAGTTTGTTAAAGGATATAGCCTGGTGGAGATTTCTTTATTTAAAATGTTCCGTTTTATTGGATGACAATAAGGTAAGAGTCATGATATTTGACATCTGATGCACCCTAGAACCAGATTTAAACCTCAAGTGGCCTTTTTGCCACTAACCGTTTTATGTTTACTGTGTTTCATGCATGCTACAAGCCCTGTTATACATGTAAGTAAAAAAGGAAGACAAGTCGTAGACCGAATAATGATCACCACCAACACAGGTTTATATGTTATATATAACGTCGAGCGGCAATGAGCGGCAATCAGTGCTGAATGCATATGTTTTGTACACGAATATGCAATTGAAATGAGAGACTTATACGAACATTTTGGATGTTAAACTGTATCGGAGGCAGTTTTTGTTTTCACTGTTAATTTATTTTGTGTCTGTTTCAGCAGGAACATTACTTGTAATTAACACATGATTAGATTAGGCTCAATGTGAATTTTAACAAATACGATGCAATAATGACTGACAGATAAAATTATCACTGTATGAAGCCATGCTAATCATACCATACATTATGTTCAACTAGGCTTTTCCTGAAGTGTATGTCAGACTATGTTACAAATTACACTGTTCAACAAAAAACGTGCCTTTCGTTTTCTTTTATTCTTCTGTAAACGTCTCAGAAAAAAGGTAATAACAATATAATAAACATGCATTTAATAAATGAAAAAAGTCCTAACGCTCCAGAAAAAATAATAACAATAGAATAAACTCTGACTTTCATAAATGAAACATTCCTCTCTGTATGTATCTTTCATACTGTTCACTGTCTTGTGAAAAGGTAGTGCAATGTGTAAACGAACTAACGGTACGACCACACCATCCCCCTACACCGCCCCTCAGTGATGCAGTTCAAATTATGCTGTAAAAGGTCTCCCTGTGCTACGAATCAGTAATTTGTTTCTTACTGTTCCTTTGGGAATAACGAGCCCAATATATGTGGCGTTGAAGTGGAATACCACTAGGGGGGTTGAGAGTTGCTGCTTCTTACATGTGTACCTTATCTCTCATGACTCAATAAAACCGAGTCTGCTACTTTATTTTCTTGGTCTGTTTATTGCTTTCAAGGGATCTCCCTTATCAGTATATATATTCTAAATGTCAGTCTAGTTACATTTGATAGTTTTATTGCCATAGCCACAACATCAATACAATATTCCGGAATAACATCATATGCTTATACACTGATTTATTACATACTTTCCACTGCCATAGTTGATTTCATGATTAAAATAAAATCCTGTATTTTCATTGTTTATATTTCACACGTGAAATACCGAAAATGACGTAATGCCGTTGTTGACGTTATTGACGTCATTGTGTTTTTCTGCATAAGTTTCAAGTTTATGAGTATATAATAATTTGAATATTGGTTTGAGTGAATATAGGACTCGTGAAAATATATGTTTTCTCACTTCTCGATGAAAATAAATCCTATATTGACTCCAAAAAAAGAAATATTCCCTATAGATTTATATACATAAAGACGCTAAACTCATAAAACACAGGACGGCCAGCCATCGAAGAGATTATATAAATATACACGCAGTTCAATACTAACATGAACAAGTAACGTAATCGATACTAGGAACATGCCTTTATTTAACAGGTGAATTGTGTTTTTATTTATTTTAGAATTTCACTGCCCAACTCAAAGTTATACGACGATTGAAAGTATAACAAGTATACAGTTAAATACATTTGTCGCTTCATCATAAGTATTCAGCGTTAACTTTGTATGAATACATGTAAACACAAGACTGAACTTATTCTAAATTGTAGGTACAGTGTACATTAATACCTCAAATTTGTGCATATTTAATATGTTTTTAATGTTGAGGGTATAACGATACGTGCATATGGCGTGTTATTCCAGTGTCAGAACTATACAAGTAGGTACAAACATTGAATATGATTATGACCAAGGATCTTACGAAGTTTGTAAACCACATCACCATAGAAGTCAGGTTGTGATAGTCCTTGTCGCAGAAGAGTTCTTAAATTACTTTTATATTGTAAAGTAGATCAAGGTTACGATAATAAAATGTTGAAAGTGTTTTCGAAGTTTATTATAACGGTAGCCCTGCTGGAGTAGCGTTTTAGTTATACAAATATTACAAATATTATTGTCCTCAACAGGACTACAAGCTGTAGAACAAGGAATAAGTTAGACGCCTTAAGAAGTAGCCCTGGGAACATGGAACATCCCCATTTAGGAACATCCCCATCTAAATGGGGATAATTAACAATATCAAAATTAAAATCATCTCTCTTGTCATACATTTGATTAATTGTTCGCCATTTTCAATAGATAGATGTAAATCAAGAAAAGAAGCGACAGTATCAGATTTGTTAGCCTTTTTGAGTTGAAGTTCCTGTTGATAGACATTATTAACCCCAGAAGAAACAAAAGGATTGTCAATATTCAATATGGCATCCAAATGTCGAGAAGTGTCATTACAGGCTTCAATTACATCTGCTTGAGTATCGGATGAAAGACTCAACATGTAATCTCTTTCAAAGCAATAAAAGAACAAATCTGCGACAAGAGGTGCACAATACAATAGCAACAATATCTAATTCTAAATTCTAGAAATGAATGCGGCATAATTGGCTTGATGATTCCAAAGGACCAGTAAATAATAACACTACTGATTTGTAGTCGGGGCGTCTTTTTACGGCCGCCACACAGCACTAAGCAAACGCTAGTGTGAATGGCAATAAATTCTGTAAAGGTGATCCCTGCTAAGCAACAAATACAAACAAGAGAGAAAAGTAGCAGACTTGGTTTATTGAGTTTGTTCAATAGAGGTAATATAAGCTGCAACACCTCTCACGCCTCCTAGCACCGGCTTAAGCAATATTCTACTCTTTTTGTTTTTGTATATTTGTTTTTGATTTTTTAAGTTTGACGTTCATAGTATACTAGTAGTAGTTTATTGTTTATAACATATATAATAATAACATGTATCCACTGATCCAAAGTCGGTACTGTATGATGGATGAACTTCGATAATAACTGGAGATCTATACTGAGCTTTTTATCAATTCGGGTCAGACTCTTAGCAGATGCAATTACCTCTCATGTGTTTGAACCTATTATAAGTGTTTGCAGCTATAGCGTTACTACATACAACTAATTGATCTAACAACTACTTGATAGACGTGACACTTAATGACATCTAGTGTTGTCTTCTGCTGGCTGTCGAGTCATGTGGCAATTAAAGGCAATGTAAAAGCTGGCAAGACTTTTGAATAAGTATGTGCTTGAACGTGGCTGTTAATTTGCATTATTTTATAAGATGGGTATTCGGTCAAACTATTCAATTCCAAAATGTTCCAGCTGAAATATGGGTAGCCCATAAGATATCCATCAAAGGGACACGCAGCAATCTTGATGTCTTTTTCACACAAGATCACGCATCAAACAAATGTCTACTAAACATTTGTATTAGTTTATTTTCTCTATTGGTAGAGTTTGCTGTTTCCAAAGGATCCTCCTTGTCAGTATGTATTAAAATTCACACTAGCATTCGTTTAGCGCAGTGTGACGGATCTATACAGTATATCCGTCCTACGAATCAATATTATTATTTTTACTGGTCCTTTGGGATCAACGAGATTATGGATGTCATATTCATATAAAACGTTAATACATGTGTTTAATATAACAATTGTAAAATAATACAACTAAACTTAAAAATTGCAAACTGACAGTTAATAATTCAATTACAGCCTTTTTCTGAAAACTCGGTCAATCCCGTCATTCTTCGGGATCCCGTCTCGTGTGTATATTGTAACAGAGTTACCCTATTTGGGGTTAATTATAATCTTTGACTAATAGTTAATTGGGAAGATAAAATGATACACTGAATTCGAACATCAAGCAGCTTTAATAAATAACTGTTCATGCACTGAACAATGACTAACATTGATATTTTGATAACTAAGATGTAGCACAAACTTGTATTTGTCTGCGGTCTTGTTTTGTCGTGAACTCAATGGTTTATTATCTTGTTGCTCTGCCTTCATCGACTTTAAAGCAACAAATAATGGGCATAATGATCCCAAAGGACCAGTAAATAATAACACTACTGGTTATTATCACATAACATGGTATCTGGGAGTGCAGTAAAGCCATTACTTATTTCTCGTAATACACTGCTGTATTACAGATGCAAATGAGGACAGAATCACTGTTTTGTATACAGTAAAACATTTAATCCACATTATTTGCATGGTATATCATACGATACGTTGAGACACCGTAACTAGTTATCATTATTTGAGATCTTACTCCATACAGTGCATGTCAGTAACGTTAAATTGAGTTTGTAAGGCGTGTTCAAGGGTGCACCAAATCTCACTCTTACCCTGTCTCATCCCTAAATAAAGACCAGTGTAAATTTAAAAAATCCCCTTCCGAGTTAACCCCTCAGAGGAAGCGTAGATAGGTCTTACAAAAAAGAGTATGATAATGGACCTTTGGAAACGGCTGAAAACTTACAAGTCTAACAGAAAAAGTAGAATTCCAGGATCATAGTCAACCAAATCGGCATCGTAAAAAAATAATAATTATAAAGAAAACAGAGAGGCAAGGTACGTGACATCACAAACATACAATGTTTGGCAATACGGGTGTCGCCTTGGGACGGTCAGTGGCCAAAAGGCCGCTGTATACATTCACGCCTGGATATATAATAATTACTGTATTCAGCATTAAACATTCAGTACAACGTTTATAGCCTACAAACAATACACATACAATACAGTGAGAACATCAAAGAAAATATGAGAAAATAAGAAAGGAAAAAACAACATCGTATACAAATCTACGTTTACAGAGAAGCATTATAGCTTTATTATTATTATTTTTAATTGTTTATGGAAAACAGATTGAAATGTGATAAAGAAATTTAAACTTGCATTTAATTTCGAAGTTTAAATAATTTTATTAATTTAATTTGACAATAACGCATCAAAAGTGTTTATCGTGGGCCATCTGCAAAGGTAGGGTTATACTTTTTCTGTCTACAGTGCTTATACACTCAAGTGATATGAAAACGCAACACGGGAATTTCCGCTATATATTGTATATACTGCACACTTAATTGCACATAATATTCCAAAGAAATCCCAAGATGTTTTTTAAAAAGAAAGTTGCAGTTAACTAGAGAAAGGACACAACTGTGATGTTGTAGACGTTTTAATCACACTACACTTTGTAACAAGAACTTCATAAATGTTGAAGTTGCTCTTCGAAACATTGAGCTAGTTCAGTACTGTATTTAACGTAAATAGTTTGCAAAATGTTGCATCCTAAGTTTGCTCACATGATTGAGCCAAACGCCTACTCTGTGAATAATGAAACATTGCAGGAATACTATTTGCTGTATTATTTGTTGTTTTAGTATTTTTTTCCAAAAGGAAAGGTCTTACGTAGCCATGTACCATTCGATTAAAAGCAGCATATTGTACATACAATATATAGCGGAAATTCCCGTGTTGCGTTTTCATATCACTTAAGTGTATATTGGACAGACAAGAAAACAATGGTATTCGTTTTCTACTACTATATTTTGGGTACACTGTCTACATTTACTATTTTCTCGCGGGATATTAAGATATCTACCATTTTCGATGGCTAAATTGTGAGAGGAGAGTCTAAATTTACCCAGTGTTATTCGGAATTTATTATCATCTAACAGGTTTAAATATTTTTCCATATCAAAACTTTCTTTATAGCGGCAGTATGATTCTAACCTGTTAGAGTTATTGATATTTGAGTACCAGCATTGATTATATGAATCAAGCAAGCGTTGTTTTATTAATTCAAATGGAATATCTACTTTAAATTTATACAACCAAACATAAGAAATTCCAAGGTTGTCAAGGATATATTTAATTTGATATAGTATGTGCAATGGTACTGGCTTATAATTATCTAAAAAGAATTTCGTCAGTGAAGTGTAAGTGATTGTGCCACCGAATGCATTACATAACGTATTGATAATTTTAGAAATAATACGCATTATGTAGAATATAGAGGATCTTAAAAACTCTTACAAACGAGTAGGATAAAATGATAGGATACGAGGCTCTCGTATCTTTTTATCCAACGAGTTTATTAAAGTCAATACTACACAGTCACGAACGTAAGATTCTGTTTATGACATAACACACCTACGACGTAATCGTTTTACTTTAATGTTGTCAATTTACCTTATATACGGCGGCAATTTGAAAGAGAAATCATGACGTTGTTTTGTTGTTTACATGATGTCGCTACATAACGCGGCTGTAAATGCGTTCGCATAACAAATAATGCGACACCTTAAACCAACTTTAACGTTACTAGCATGCATCGAATTATATACAGTTGATAAGATTGTAATGGAATAAGATAATTGCCATGTGATTCACGTGTTGTTTGATTCGGCATTGATTAAATAATTAGTTGTTGGCATACATCTCCAAGAAACGATTGCGGCGCGTATCTATAGAAAAAAATACTAGTACAGTGGTAAGTGACAATGGTAGGAGTGCTTGGTGTATACGGGTTATAAGGGTTATAAGGATATACGGGTTATAAGGGTTATAAGGAGACTCCTATTAATTAGCAATTACATAGTGTTAACCGTTGTCCTGTATTATAAGGAGTTATATTTATTAAGAAATAACATATTTCCATCGGGTTTATATTGTCCCAGTTCAATACCTGGTGGGTGGGATTTGAAGTTCATCGATGCAAGGGCCGCAGGCCCGCGGTTTTGAAGGGTTTTAAGTCCCAAAAACAAGGTTTTGATTTCGCACAATATAAACCCGCTGAATATTTTATTTCTTAACATGGAGTTTTATGTATCATGAAGGGCATTTAGTCGAGAACTCGCATTGATAAGAGGCGAAGGTTGTTGGAACGTAGCGTTGCTTATGATGACGCATTTCATTACGTTGTTGTTTTGCATCTGACGTTTAAAATGACGTCTCAACGGTTAACGTGTTTTCTGGAGTTTAAAAAATGGCTTCTTAACGGTTGACGCACGTGACGTCAGAGGTTTATATAGCTTTTTTTAGACCATCTCAATAACCAATCAAAATTGAGTATTTTAATAAACCATGTTAGATTAAATGTAACATTTTAATTTGTACACACTTTCCGAATAAATAATGAGCTTAACGCACTTTATATAAGTATGTGGCCTCCGGCCCATAACACAATGCATTTTATATACAAACAAACAAATGTGTAACTGGTACACCTAACATATATACATGGAGTTAATATACAAAACCACCAATATTTTAGGCAATCAACGCGAAAATACTATTTATTCACAAAGTCTCTAAAAAACATTTTCTTTTGTGAAAAGCATAAAATATAAACATGGCTAAAAGTTTTATAATTAATGTATTTTCATTTGAAAACAATGATTTAAATGTGTACAGAGAATAATTATGTGTAAATTGTATTGGTATGTATTTCAGTCTTAAATCATCATACAGTTTGCATTCAAATATAAAGTGATATTCATTTTCTACGGTGTTTCGGCAATGTTTGCATACCCTTTCATTCCTAGAAATACCTCTGTACCTCCCTTTTTCTATTTCGAGATCATGCGAGGAAGTTCGAAAAGATGTATTTTCGTACTGTAAGGCAATTTAAATATTTTTCAAACTTAAAATCTGTTATAAAATCTCGGTATATTTCTAGTTTTTGGTTAGTGTGGATGTTTTCGGACCATGTTTGATAAAACTGGTCTTTTAGTCTGCTTACATACACTTTAAGGAAAAGAGATTCATTTTCGACAGTTTGGTTAACGATGTATAAGACTAATGGTAATGTTAAACCTTCATTTACATACATGACTAGGCACACTACCATAACAACCTGTACACTATTTAACGGGGAACATCATCGTAACAACCTGTACACAGTTTAACTGTTTAGATCATTATAACATGTATAATAGTTAACGGGCCACACTATCGCCACAAATTTTACATTATTTAACGGGGAACACTATCGCCAAAACATGTACACTATTTAACGGTGAAAACTATCGTCACAAATTGTACACTATTTATCGAGGCACACTGTCGTCACAAAGTGTCCATTAGTTAACAGGGAGTACTATCATCACAAAGTGTACACTATTTAACTCGGTGCACTATCGTCACAAAGAGTACACTATATTCATTGCAATTAACTAGGTTTGTATTACCGTAGATTCTCATGAACATACAAATTACATCCAAGCATCCTTCTTACTATTTTTTTTCCCAAGGGATCCCCTTTTCAAAACGTATATTTCTAATAATGTGTGTATGCTTCTGTATGCTGTGTTGTTTATTATCTCGTAAATGTTGATATGTAAACATAATAGTATTATCTTAACCTTAAAATCGTAAACAATTGTTTGTTGGGATTGTGTATGATCAATTATTGTGATATTGTTTGTGTGCATAAATGATTACTGATATATAATATAGTGTAGGCCTATACGTATACTAATAATAATACGAATAAGCATAAAAGGAAATGCAGCTTTCACAGTACACAGTAAACACAAAAGCACGCACAAAGACAAACATGAATGGCAGTGTAAAGGCATATGACGTCACAAACACAAAAAGGGTTGACAATAGGGCAACCGCCTTGGAACGGTCAGTGGCAAAAAAAGCCAATAAGGGTTTAAACCAGGTTCTAGTGTGCGCCAAACCTATGTATGTTGACAGCATGGTCCAATAAAGTGATTACAGTAGTGGTCCAAAACAATGAAGAACAGTGTAGACCATGAAACAGCAGCGCAGAACATAATAGAAAATATTATACACCAAACAAACATAACATTTTGAAAACATCAGACAATTTCAGAAATAAATTGAAGGTACACCGATATTCTTATGCATTCCAAATACAGAGGAAAAAAATACAGGGTCGGGTTTTAAGCGATACAAGTTAGCTCAGGACATCATTTACTTTATAGACATCGAGCAGTGCACATCATATCTACACTGGTAGCATTATGATTATCATATATTATGATGCAAAATAACTTCACGTATTTGAAGGACCCTCACGATTTATCAGTATTTATTTCATCAAATCGCACAAGTAAATAACCATACGTGACGTAATACTATTTATTTTCAATTTAACTAACATTCCTTCTAAAAACTTTAATTTTGATTTGTTAATTTAGCGGATGATACGTTTTTGCTCGTGAATTTTCTATTGTAATTACGTAATGACTGTTTAGTGTTAGAATTACTACTACATACCATCATCATTTCGTAGTGTAGTCGTAACTCTTTGGACGTTCGTCGAAATAAAACTATTTCGCACGTGACTTAATCATATTCAGTTAGTATCAGTTTAAGTATAGTCTTTAGTTTAAATTAAATCGAATTGTTTTTGGACTAGCAGTAAAAAGGAGACTATGAATTTGTGATTTCCTAACATTAATATAGCGGATTTTTTATTTATTAACGTTATACCAATTATTGATCGTTGGTTGCCTTGCTATCTTCACGTGAACATAACATTGTCAACATAATTATTCTTGTTTAATATAACAAATCGAACTTCGTGTAGCCAGGGAGTAATTATTTAGTAATTACTTTATTTAGTAATTACTCCCTAGTGTAAATCGCCGTTCTAATGGTGATTCGTACAACTACTAAATCGAATCCTTTGATTCCAATATGACAAAGCGCTGTATTCATCTATCATTATAAATTATACATACCTTATTGGATTTGACTTTGAACAGGCTAGAATAATATCAATTCATCAATTTCGTTTGACACAGACACTGTGTGTGTGCAACTATACTGATGGCCTGCGGTGAAATAAAAGTCGGTAAAAAAACAAGCTGTAAGTGTATAATTCACAGAACCGTCAACACAACACAGGCATTCAAAGAACACTCAACACAAACAAGGCATAGACATAACACTCAACACATCACAGGCATTCACAGAACAGTCAACACAACACATGCATTCACAGAACAGTCAACACAACTCAGGCATTCACATAACAGTCAACACAACACAGTCATTCACAGAACAGTCAACACAACACAGGCATTCACAGAACAGTCAACACCACATATGCATTTACAGAACAGTCACACACCATAGTCATTCAAAAGGGTACCGCCTTGGAACAATCACTGTCAAACTGCACTCTGTGGGAGGTATAACCAGATTCTAGGCTGCGACGAATCTCAATCTTACCAGGGTCGTAGCTAACTTGAAATGCATATATAGGCCCGGCTTTTTTAAACTTAGGTATGTAATGGTACGTTTTTACGTATATCTGACAGTGCAGTTGTGCGGTATTTGAAGACATATTTTTTTTTTTTACAAATTTGAGAAATAACATTTGACATAGCTGAATTACCTACACTGTCAAATAAAATAAGAAACAAATGTTAACCCTTAAACCCCACCCCCTACGGCTTCAGTTTTTATTGCATTTTTGGATTATTTTTTTTTCATTTTTCAAATTGATGTATAGGTCCACACCAATATGGCCTTATAGTAGCTACGCCGATGCTTACACTTGTGTCACTCCAATTAAACAGGAAAGGGTAAATAAAGCAATTTTCTCTAGGCTATATACACTACCAGAATAGGCTATATTAATAGGCAATATAAATATAAGGCAAGCATGCTCATGGGAACAGGAATATGAAAAAAATAATAACCTAGGCAACCACACAAGCAGGCATAAAAAACGAACAGAAAATGCAGATTTCACAGTACACAGTCAATCAAAAACACGCATAAACACAAACAACAATTACAATGTTAACAAGAAGCAAGACAAGCGACAAGACAAACTCAAACGGGTTGACAATATGGCTACTACCTTGGAACGGTCAGTGACAAAAAGGGCGCTGGGCATTTAAATCAGGATCTATGGTGCACACAACCACACTCTTACCCTAGTTTATGGAACGCTAGTGTAATCCCAGTAAAATGAGTATAAATAAAAAAATCTGCCCAGGTTATATCCTCTAAAAAAAGGACATTCATAGGTAATAGGCAAAAACATTATAAAAGTTAATGCGTGTATCTATAATATTAAGAATTGACTTTTTCCAAGTAGAAAGCGAGTTTGGGTCCGCATGTTCTCTACGACACCATTTTATACTAAACTCTTCAATGGAGTGGGCGATCTGGGAACGACAGGCATTAAAAGCAATAGTTGAATGTAATCTATATTTAGGACATTTCGAAAACAAATGTCGAACACGTTTTATCAATAATATCAAAATTAACAGTGATGACATGACCTGCTGGAGAATAGCAAAATTTTGATGTGTTGCATTCACATTCCTTAGGAGTATTATGTACTATATCAAGGTCAGAAACTATTTTGTTGTAGTTGAAAATATAATAGGCTTTTTATAACAAATTACAGGACTTTTGGAATTTTTGAAATATTTTGGGATAGAATCAAGTACATGAGTATCTCGAAAAATACTAGGCATGTCAATGAAATCAATAACTTTATTAATATATAGTAGTTTTAGAAAATGCCTAACGTGATCAGACTCCTTGTCAATATGGGGTCGGATAACATGTTGTGTGTAGCTTTGAACTGTGGAAGCAGTGTTATACATGGGGTCTGTAGGAATGAAAATTTTGTCGGCTTCCTCGTCGATCAACTTTAGTGAAGAAATGGACAAGGAGGTAATCCGTGAAAGCATAGAGTGCTTTCCAGACTGTTTAAAAATAGTATGTAAATCAGCGACAGAAATAATAACACGCGATTTACGTTTGATGTTACCATTACGCCTAAGATCATGAGACCGAGATTTACGCTTTCGAATAGCAAATATAGAACAAATGTCAATATTAGGATCCTTAGAAGTATTTCCTTCTTGATAAATATTGTCCTTAAGGCCGAGTGGATAAGGTGTCTGTAAGTTTTTCATCCACCTAAGTTGTGCAATATGTCTAGCTTTTATTTTAAAGCTTTTAGTAGCATCATTATCAAAAAATATATATTCAACCGGTTGAACAGTTACGTTATTAACATTTATGACCTGACGGACGAAAGTGTTGGTACAAGTAATTTTTTTAACTTTTTAGGATTACTTGCATTATATTTGTGTTCACGAAATTGAACTTTTAAGGATCGACCTGTTTGTCCAACATATTGTATACCGCAGCGTGGTACATTTCAAGTCAGAACATAAATGACGTGAGATGTACGTCAATCAACATTTGAAGCTAGACATACATTAAACAATCATGGTGGACTTGCAAGATAAACAATTGCAACAACTGCACCCCTTAGCATTGCACTTATTAATAGAGGGAAACACCCTGCGTCTTGAATGAACTAAATGATTTCTGAAAGGAGAGTTTATATAGTATTTCCTCAAAACAGGTGATCCTAGAGGAGTTACGGAAACTTTTGAGCCATTATTAAAGATCCTAGTAATATTATTAGAAGGGAGATGAAACGAGGTTGCCGAATGGAGATTTAAAGGTGTAAGGCGTACATATGGTTTATTTCTAAGAAATGAAGAGTTATTTTGTGGAATTTGTATTGATGAGGCAGTGTAACCGAAGAGGTGAAAGATTTATTTTAACAGTTCTAACTAACAGACTCATAATTGTTTTTTGGAGAGAAATACCATTCTGTAAAAAGCGAAATAAGGGCCAATTAGTATTTGTTAGAGATACGAAATAGAATCGTATCAAAGATCCATAAGAAATAATATTCGTCAGGTATGGTACCACCATTTATAGACAAATTGTTGGTATCCCTATGGGTGCGAACTGTGCATTACTTGTCGCAGATTTGTTTTTATTTTGCTAGGAAAGAGATTTCATGTTGAGTTTTTCACCAGATACCCAAGCATATGTTATTGAATCTTTTAATGACACCTTTCGGTATCTGGATGACATACTGAACATTGACAACCCTTTTTTTTCAACTATGGTTGATAATATTTATCCTAAAGGACTTCAGCTTAATAAAGCTAATATATCTGATAATAACATTTCTTTTCTTGATTTAGATCTCTCGATTGAAAATGGTGAACTAATTAGCAAAATCTATGACAAGAGAGATGATTTTAATTTTGACATTGTTAATTACCCCAACTTGGATGGAGATGTTCCCCGAGCAACTTCTTATGGGGTGTATGTGTCTCAACTTATTCGTTTTTCAAGAGCTTGTACTTGAGTTGAGGACTTTAATATTCGTATTCTTTGTATAACTAAAAAGCTACTCAATCAGGGTTACCATTGCCATAAATTTCGTAAAGCTTTTGCAAAATTTTATTATCGTAACCCTGATCTTCTTTCCAATTCTAAAAGTAATGTAAGGACTCTTCTGCGACAAGGACTATCACAACCTGACTTCTATGGTGATGTGATTTATAAACTTCGTAAGATTCTTGGTCACGATCACTTTCATACTATCTTTTTTAAACTTGTTAAAACGTTTATCAAAAGAGGTTATGACCCTATCATTTTGCAACGCACTGCATGCTTGGTGGTGGTCTCTTTTACAGTTCGCCACTATGCTTTCCTCTTTAATTGTACGATGACCTGGAGCCTATGATGACGCCTACCAAAAGCCCATTGGGACGGTAGCGTTTGATGTTAGTCTATGATCTTTCTTGTCGTGCCTTTAATGGTTTATTCTCTTACTGCTCTGGCTTCTGCCAAGTCATTGAGTACCTTCATTGTGGCTTTCTAGGCTATTGTTTTTTTTTGTATTATATTTACTCGAGCGTAATTGTGTTTTACTTATATTGCCTATTGATGCTGCCTTGTTGGTTAGATATTAGATCATGGCGGGGATTTCTTTATTTACACTGTCCTGTTTAATAGGATGATAGTAGAGTAGGTGTGAGGTCTGGTGCACCCTAGAACCGGTTTAAACTCCCAGTGGCCTACTTTGCCACTGACCGTTCCAAGGCGGTATCCATATTGTTAAACCTTATGTGTTTGTGATTAGGCTTTAAAGGCACGACAAGAAAGATCATAGACAAACATCAAACGCTACCGTCCCAATGGGCTTTTGGTAGGCGTCATCAAAGGCTCCAGGTCATCGTACAATTAAAGAGGAAAGCATAGTGGCAAACTGTAAAAGAGACCATCACCAAGCATGCAGTGCGTTGCAAAATGATAGGGTCATAACCTTTTTTGATAAACGTTTTAACACATTTAACAAAGATAGTATGAAAATCCGATTTTCTTATATTTCTTTTTACGGACTGTTAAAAGAGGTCCGAAACTCGACGTCAGTGTCTAATACAAGAAAGATAAAAATATCGGACAGGGAAAGCAGCATTCAAGGACGACAATCAACCACAAAACATAAAAACAAACACGCAAACAGACAAACGAAAAGGCAATAGTAATAACAAATGCAAACGACATCACAAACACAAAAGGGTTGACAATAGGGCTACCGCCTTGGAACGGTCAGCGGCAACAAAGGCCACTGGGGTTTAAACCGGTTCTAGGGAGCACCAAACCTCACACTTATCCTACTGTCATCCCATTAAACAGGACAGTGTACATAAAGATAATGAGGAAAGTTAAGGAAAACCCTAATACAATGGGACAAAATGTCGATGAGCACAAAACCTTCAATGCGGTATATGAAACACACTTGCTTAAGGAAAAAACTGGATCAATGAATGTCATACAATCCCTGTAGGATGTAAAAAATAACTATGTTGATTGGATGTACGGGGAAACTTTTTACGGTCGCCACACGGCACAAACAACACTATTGTGCAGTATAAAGAAATATAAAAAGATCGGACAGTGTTTCAAGGAGGACAGTCAACCACAAAACACAGAAACAAACACGCAAACAGACAAATAAGAAGGCAAACGTATTATTCAATGCAAACGTCATCACAAACACAAAATGGTTGACAATATGGCTACCGCATTGGAACGGTCAGTGGCAAAGTAGGCCACTGGGTGTTTAAACCGGTTCTAGGGTGCACCAAACCTCACAGTTACCCTACTGTCATCCCATTAAAACAGGACAGTGTAAATAAAATAATCCCCTCCATGATCTAATCTCTAACCAACAAGGCAGCATCAATAGGCAATATAAGTAAAACACAAACATGCTCGTGTAAATATAATACAAACAAAAATAGCATAGAAAGCCACAATGAAGGTACTCAGTGACTTGGCAGAAGCCAGAGCAACAAGAGAATAAACCATTAAGGGCACGACAAGAAAGATCATAGACAAACATCAAAGGCCACCGTCCCATTGGGCTTTAGGTAGGCGTCATCATAGGGTCCACAGCATGTCCGTTCATCGTACAATTAAAGAGGTAAGCATAGTGGCGAACTGTAAAAGGGTCCACCACCAAGCATGCAGTACGTTGCAAGATGATAGACAAGTTTAACAAAGATAGTTTGAGAGATCTAAATCAAGAAAAGAGGCGTTATTATCAGATATATTAGCTGTGTTAAGCTGAGGTTCTTTAGGACAAATATTAACCATAGTTGGAAGGAAAGGGTTGTCAATGTTCAATATGTCATCCAGATATCGAGAAGTGTCAATAACATTTGCCTGGTAATCTGGTGAAAGACTCAACATGAAATCTCTTTCATAGCACAATACAAACAAATCAGCGACAAATGGATTATGACCAATGATCGTTCTAAGTTTTCGTTTTATTGTAATGACAGTAGGGTAAGTCTGAGATTTGATTCACCCTAGAACCCGGTTTAAACCCACAGCGGGCTTTTTTGCCACTGGCCGTTTCAAGGCGGTAGCTCTATGTTTAATGTTGACATTACAAAACAACCCAGTTTGCTAAAATAGTTCTTCTATTTAAAGGCACACCGATACTTTGTCAACCTTTTGTGTTTTGGACGTCATATGCGTTTATTCATTGTTAACATTGCCTTTCATGTGTGTCCTTGTGCGTGTTTTTGGGTTTACCGTGTTCTGTGAAAACTGTATTTCCTGTTCGACTTTTATACTATTTTCAGTATTTATTGACATTTACACTAGCGTTTGTTTAGTGCGTTGTTGCGGCCGTAAAAAGTGACCCCGATTACAAAGCAGTAATGTTATTATTTACTCTTCCTTTGGGATCATTCAGGCCATTCTGTGTTGGTTTAAAGTAGAATATCGCTTAAGCCGATGCTAGGAGGCGTGAGAGGTGTTGCATCTGATAATAACCTCCCATGAACATACTCAATAAAACCGAGTCTGCTACTTTTGTCTCTTGTTTATGCTTTTGCTTCCAAGGCATCACCACTTCAGTTTTTATTGACATTTACACTAGCGTTTATTTAGTGCTGTCTGGCGGTCGTAAAAAGACGCAAAGACTACACAGAGGATTTTACATGAGTGACTGTGTATAATTGATTTGAATGAATGAGTTGGATACAATGATAAGATACGAGGCTCTGCCGTGTATCCTATCCTTTTATATCACGAGTTTATTAACGTAAATAATACACAGTCACGAATGTAAGATTCTTTTTATCACATAACACACCTACGACGTGATAGTTTCACTTTAATTTTGTCAATTCACCTTATATACGGCGGCAATTTGTAAGAGAGATCATGACGTCGTTTTGTTGTTTACATGACGTCTCTTTTGTTACGCGGCTGTTAATGCGTTCGCCTACAAACTAAATTTAGCGTTACTAACATGCATTGTATTGAGTAAGATTTTGATAATTAGTTACGGTGTCTGAACGTATCGTATGATATTCCATGCAAATAATTGGGATTAAATGTTTTACTGTATACAACAAAGTGATGCGGTCCTGATTTGCATCTGTAATACACTAGTGTATTACGAGAAATAAGTCATGGCTTTACTGCACTCCCAGAATCCATGTTGTTGATAATAATCAGTAGTGTTATTATTAACTGGTCCTTTGGGACCATTAAAAAAGAGTATGTTAATGTACCTTTGGAAATGGCCGAAAACGACACATACGAAATATTGCAGTCTCGGTTTGATTGAGACTGTTCATGAGCGGTAGTGAACTTATGATAGATACCGCTCACGCCCTTTAGCCCCGGGTTGAGCAGAACTCAATATTCATGAAATCAATAATACAAAAAATTAAACCATATCGAAGATGGCATGCATATGGCGGTGGACATGCAGTGTAACGCATCTCCATGTCATACGGCGTATGGTCCCAGTATCTAATACAATTAAATGCCCCGAAGAGCGAAATAAACATAATGGAATTTAGTTGGGAGCAGCGGTTATGAAGCCTGCATATCACAAGTAACAGTCAAAAGACTAAATAAAAAAGCAGACAACATATCCTATAAGTGGTTAGACAATACCCAGAGCCTTTAATCGGCTGGAGTAGTGGATACACTGAATCGAAAATTACGTAAGAAAACAAAACAAAAAAATGAAAAAGTACCACCAATAATTAAATATAAGTATCGGGCTCAGCGATCTCCAAAGATCGAATAAATAACTGTACATTAAGCCCATTATTTGTTGCTTTAAAGTAGAATATCGATTAAACCAGTGCTAGGAGCGGTGAGAAGTGTTGCATCTTATAATTACCTCCCATGAACATTCTCAATAAAACCGAGTCTGATAATTTTGCTGTGTTTGTGTTTGTTGCTTCCAACGGATCACATTTTCAGTATGTATTAAAATTCACACTAGCGTTTGTTTAGTGCTGTGTGGCAGCCGTAAAAGTCGCCCCAACTACAAATGAGTTGTGTTATTATTTACTGGTCCATTGGGATCATCAAACCCATTTATGTTGCTTTTAATAGAATATCGATTAATCCGGTGCTAGGAGGCGCGAGAGGTGTTGCAGTTTAAAATTACCTCTCATGAACAGATTCAATACAACCGAATCTGCTACTTTTCTCGCTTGTTTGTGTTGGTTGCTTCCAAGGGATCCCATTTAGAGTATTTATAGACATTCACACTAGCGTCTGTTTAGTGCTGTGTTGCGGCCTTAAACAGTCGCCCTGACTACAAATCAGTAGTGTTATTATCTGTTTTGCTTTAAAGTAGAATATCGCTTAAGACGGTGCTAGTATGCATTAGAGGTGTTGCAGTTTAAATTACCGCTCAAGAACAGACTCAATAAAACCGTGTCTGCAACTTTACTTTTCTTTTCTCTCTTGTTTGTGTTTGTTGCTTCCAAGGGATCCCTGTTTCAGTATTTATCCCATTACATATACCTGAGTATTTAGTTGAAGACTCAACATGAAATCAAGAAATCAATACAAAAACAAATTTGCGACAAGAGGTGCATTTTGTCACCCAGAAAAACAAACAATTTGTATATAAACGGTATTTCGTTCCATACCTGACGAATATAGTATCAAATAGGAAAACAAGTCTTTCTTTAGTTAGTTTCTCTGGATGTGGACTTTATTGTTAGAAAATTCCTTTTGATGGGATGTAGTTTTGTTTACACCGTCTTGTCTATTTGGGCACTGAAGACAGGGTAATAGCGAGGATTGTGCGCCTATAAAATCGATTCAAGCAACCAGTAGGCCTTATTGCCTACTGACCGTTCCAAATCGGTAAACCTCTCTTCACCACCCTTTCTGTTGTTTTTTGTCTCTTTCAGTCCTTGTTTGCAGTACAGTGCGGACCTACGATGCCATTGCGTTCGGACGCTGTGGTTTCTATAGGACCCTATATCTCTTTTTTTTTCACAAACTTCTGGGCACGTCCACACAGTCTTAATGTCCAAAAAAAGCAAGTACTCGCTGGATTTAGCAACGGTTATAGCAATAGAGAATAAACACAACTTGACATGCTCTATAGCGTATAACCTATCTACAGACGATGCGCGGATACAGAGTATAATACTATACGTTATTGCGTATACTAAGGTCTTATTATGCACTATTTTGTTTCATAAAAGTTGCCATGCTGTATCCTCTAACAAATTAAGCACCATCAATATGCGTCATAAGTATAATAAAGACTGAGTGAGTATGTCGTAATATAAAACAGCAGCAGAGAATGACATCAAGAAAGTATTAAATGACATTGCAAACGCCGGAACAAAACCAGTCTAGGAGCACGACAATACAGGGGAGAAAGCAACAATTAAAGGTTATATTTTTTTCAGGATCATGCAGATGTTGGCATATGGAATTTTAAAAATGTAAAGTATAATGATGAACTGTAAATAGGTCACACATTAAAACTCTAGTGCGTTGAAAAATAATTGGAACATTTCTTAAGTATTTTGAGAGGATTCCTGCACAAGTAATTATATTTTTTCATTAAGATTCGCATCCAAACGTGATGTAACACGTAATTTAATAATAAGTTCAACATATTACCAGTATGGTTATTGACTCATTTAGAGTAAAGAAACATCATAAATCCTACTAAAATGCTCTTTATAAGAAAACGTTGCGACATATTATATTAAAAAAACGTTTTATACGACTAGGCAATAATTTTGGAAATCGATTTATTTCGAGCCTTTAATAGTTACACTACTTCGACCTTTGTCTTATCAGTTCGTTTTTAATCCAAACGACTTGTGTAATTTATGTTCCTCCATACGTGTTCAATAATAAAATGAATATGGAGTTTAGCGTTGTTGTCTTACTAGTCCATGTGCTACTCTAGTGGTAGAGCGATGGACCCATGATCGAAAGGAATGGGTTCGATCCCCGCCATAAACATATGTGTTGTGTTCCTGAGTAAGACACGACATATGTATTTGCTTAGTACAGGTTCTACTAAGGACGACATCGACACTTATTTAAAAAAGGCTCAGAAAGCTTTTGTTACAATCGATAAAATATATAAATTTAAACTTATAATTTGATTACATAAGCTGCACACCAGCATATGCCAAAATACATTTTTGCAACATAAGTGTATTATAACCGGAAATCCTAACGACCAGTTTTCTATTGTATTTTTTATATTTTCTTCTAGTGACATTGTGTATACGTTCATATAAATTGTATTACAGCATTACTGCACAACAGTTTTGTTATGATTTATTTTCCGATTAGCTGTTTTGAAGCTTGGTACACAGCTCGATTTGTTGCATTAAAAGTGGATGTAAAAGTCGAACAGGAAATTTAGCATTCAAGGATGACAGTAAATCACAAACACACAGAGAAACAAATAACAACTACAAAGATAAATGAAAGGCGAGATATGACATTACAAATATAAAAGGGTTGACAATCCGACTACCGCCTTGGAACGGACAGTGGCAAACATAGTCGCGGGGGTTTAAACCAGGTTCTAGGGTGCACACAACCCCAAATGATATAACAAAACAAAACCCTAAACAGCCATGAAGTAAGTTCTGAGTGACTTGGCAGAAGACAAGGTAACAAGAGAACAAACGGTTAAGAGTACGACAAGACACGATTAAAAACAAACATTAAACGCTACCATCCTATAAGGATTTAGGTAGACGTCGTAATCTCTTTTGATAAACGTTTTAATAAGTTTAATAAAGATTGCAAATCACATCACCGTAAAAGTCAGGTTGTGATAGTCGTTGTCGCAGAAAAGTTCTTAAATGATAAACAATGTAAACATAACCACGTGTACACGTCAAGAAAAAGATACACGATTATAACACACATCAATAAGGTTGCATTCATCAACATAAACAATGCGCCGAAATAACATGCATCATGTTCTATACAAAACAGACACAATCTGCCAGATACACCAACAGAGTGTTCCATGTATATTCAATCATAAACAAACATAATAGGGGCAACAAATCACACGTCGTATAAGTACAATGTTCCATTTACAGGCAGAAACAGTAAGCGCAATACACAAATGAAAATATCCCAATCATAAACAACAATAATAAACGGAATACACCATCAATTTACCGTCAGCATAGTTCATCCAACCCCACAAATATCTTTATTAAACTTATTAAAACGTTTATCAAAAGCGATTATGACGTCTACCTAAATCCTTATAGGATGGTAGCGTTTAATGTTTGTTTTTAATCTTGTCTTGTCGTACCCTTAACGTTTGTTCTCTTGTTACTCTGTCTTCTGCCAAGTCACTCAGAACTTACTTTATGGCTGTTAAGGGTTTTGTTTTGTTATATCATTTGAGGTTGTGTGCACCCTAGAACCTGGTTTAAGCCCCCGCGACCATGTTTGCCACTGTCCGTTCCAAGGCGGTAGTCGGATTGTCAACCCTTTTATATTTGTAATGTCATATCTCGCCTTTTATTTATCTTTGTAGTTGTTATTTGTTTCTCTGTGTGTTTGTGATTTACTGTCATCATTGAATGCTAAATTTCCTGTTCGACTTTTACATCCACTTTTAATGCAACAAATCGAGCTGTGTACGAAGCTTCAAAACAGCTCATCGGAAAATAAATCATAACAAAACTGTTGTGCAGTAATGCTGTAATACGACATATATGAACGTATACACAATGTCACTAGAAGAAAGTATAAAAAATAGAATAGAAAACTGGTCGTTAGGAGTTCCGTTTATAATACACTTGTGTTGCAAAAATGTATTTTGGCATATGCTGGTGTGCAGCTTATGTAATCAAATTATAAGTTTAAATTTATATATTTTATCGATTGTAACAAAAGCTTTCTGAGCCTTTTTTAAATAAGTGTCGATGTCGTCTTTTATAGAACCTGTACTAAGCAAATACATATGAGGTGTCTTACTCAGGAACACAACACATATGTTTATGGCGGGGATCCAAACCCATTCCTTTCGATCATGGGTCCATCGCTCTACCACTAGAGTAGCACATGGACTAGTAAGACAACCACGCTAAACTCAATATTCATTTTATTATTGAACACGTATGGAGGAATAAATCGATTTCCAAAATTATTGCCTAGTCATATAAAACGTTTTTTTAATATAATATGTCGCAACGTTTTCTTATAAAGAGCATTTTAGTAGGATTTATGATGTTTCTTTACTCTAAATTAGTCAATAATCATGGACAAGCGGAATAAGCCGATGCCACAATCAGAATGTTTGATTAATGAACAAAACAATAAGCCCTGTACACCACCATAGTAATCCATTCCCACACAAAAGCCTGATACGACATCAAATGCTCCATTTTTCAAAGGGAAGCAATACGCAAATACACCAGCAGAAATCTACATTAGCAAACGGAAGCAATACGCCATACAACGTCAAACTCCTCCGTTTACAAATATAAGCAATACGCCATAACACGACTAGGCAGCTCTATTCACAACCACAAGCAATCCGCTCAATAAAGCATCAAATGCTCCATTTACAAACAGAAGCAATAAGGCCAATACACAATCAAACTGCTCCATTAACACGCAGAAGCAATTCGATAAATACAACACCAGAATGCCCTATTCACAAACGGAAGAAATAAGGCCTATACACCACCAAAAAGTCCTATTCATGAACAGAAGCAATACTGCCAAGGAACCACCAGAATGACATGTTCACAAACAGAAACATTACGCAAATACACATCGTGAATGCCCTATTCACAAACATAAGCAATACAGCTAATACACCACCAGAATAACCTATTTACAAGCAGCATTACGCCAGTACACCACGAGAATGCCCTATTCACAAACATAAGCAATACAGTTATATACACCACGAGAATGCCTTATTTACAAACATAAGCATTACGCCAGTACACCACCAGAATAACCTACTAGCATTTCTACGTACGTTTACACTGTCTGTCTAATTTGAGCGATGATCAGGATATTGGCGAAATTGCATAAATATATACCCGATTTAAGCTAACCAGTAGGCCATTTCTTACTGTCCGTACAGAGTGATAACCCTGTCTGTATCACTCTTCGAGTCTTGTATTGCCCTTTTCACTGAACATTTAGTTTGCTAATCTGATTTGGTTTGTTGTGAAGTGTGGACCTACGGTGCCACTGCATTTGGTTGATATGTTTTCTGTAGGACCATTTTCTCCTTTTTGATGTAAACAAGTATTCTTCTTTTAATTTCTAGGTAGACCATCAGCGGTATATTTCGGCTCAAGCAACGCTGACATCCGCTTCGTCGATAGTTATGTGATTAGTATGTATATCATGTTTCTTTACTGAAATGTCACCAGTCTGTAGAAGGATATATCTCTGTTTGTTAGTTTCTAGAACGTAATACATATGTGTATTTGTTGTTGGTTTTGATTGCTTGTTTTAATTGACTGCGTTCTGTGAATGCTAAAGTCCCTGTTCGATTTTGACTTTAAGTTTTCACAAATAAACTTGATATACGATATGAAATCAAAGTGTTGGCGTCTACGTATCTTTAAGAATCCTGGGAATATGTGATAACCCTCATATGTCTTGCTCTAATGGATAAAACGCATTATATATAATATAGTGGTAAAACATATACATAAACATATAAATGTAAACGATCGTAATGTGGTTCTGTTTGAAATGAAATTAACACGTGCATTAATTTGCGTAGCAATTTACATAAGGTTTATTTAATTATTTTTTGTGTTGAACATGTTTATGTCCAGTAAATTGAACGTCACGCTGGGCTTTTGTTGTAAAGTCATAAATATTGATTCAGATGAGTATTATATTGCTTACAGACTTATTTATTATTCAAAAAAGAGTATTCCGATCATTAAACAAGTATTGAAATATTGAGCATATGTATTAACATTAAGTTTAGTATTTATAAAACAATTACTAGCCTAGTCGTTTTAAAATCTGACAAATCATGCGGTCTCATTTGGTGCGAAAACGTACTCGATAAAAATGGAACAGAAGTTATAAATGTTGTAAAGGTTGCCAGACCGGAATATATACATACTCCTGTTAAAATGCATATATCGCTGAATTAATTATACACATTTGATACATTAAAATCCAAAAGCGTTTTTAGATTCGAGCCAAACATGGCAGAGGAATGGTATTACAAATCACAGAGGGGTCATAACTGACAACTTGCAGAACTGTATAATAGCGACTGATAAGCATGGATTTTATTTTGAGATATTTTTTCTCTATCAATTTTTGTTCCAATTAAAACCTGTTCTCAGTTTAAAGTTGTTGCAAGTACCTCATTCCAGTGACTTACGCATTTCAAAATTACGATGTACATTGTGTCTCATTTGTATTATATTTATACAATCTTAACACTGACCCTAGGTCATTTACGATATCATTTGTTTCTGTCAATATATTATCGAGGTTTATAGCGTAATAGGCTTTTAAAGTAACATAAACATATCTTTCCAATTGTTTATGAATTATAACATTACGGCGACTATTCCATTGTTTAAATTATCAACCCTGGTTCATTTTTTTACCGAGTATATACTCGTATTAATTATGCCACTGAAACACAGTATGATGAAACTACTTACTTCTACCTTGTCTTAAGTCCCTTTAACAACGAAATGTATAGATATATTTTCATTACTTATATAAATGATATTAACATGCAAAGCATATATCATAATTATTTGTTTCATTCAGTGTAAAACACCGGATTTGTTTTATGATAAATTTCGTCTCAATACTAGGCAAAAATATAAAAACAAAATATATTACTGAATCTAAAACTGACTACGAATTAGGCCGCATAATTATTGTGGATCCTATGATGACGTGTACCAAAATCCTTATTGACGGTAGCGTTTGATGTTTGCCTTTCATGTTGTCTTGTCGTACCGATTTTTCTCTTGCTGCTCTGACTTCCGCCAAGGCATTGAGTACTTACTTTGTGGCTTTCTAGGTTTTTCCTTTTTATATTAAATATACATGATCATTTATGTGGTTTACTTATTTTGCCTATTAATGCTGCATTGTTTGTTAGAGATTATAACCTGGCGGGGATATCTTTAGTTAAACTGTCCCATTAATTGGGATGACAATAGGGTAAGAGTGAGGTTTTTTCCTTTCATACTTTTTGTGCAGCCTAGTACTTGGTTTAAACCCCAACGGCCTTTTTGCCACTGTCCTTTCCAAGGCAGTAGCCCTATTGTATTTTTCACACTTTTGTATTTGTGATGTTTTTTATTGTCTTTTATTCATCGTGTTTTTGGGTGTACTGAGTTATGGGAAAGCTGCAATTTCTGTTCGTCTTTTATAATTATTTTTATAGTGTTTCTATATCTTCTTTTAAGTGAAGATATCAACCAATACATCATAAGTGAAAGCTGCATGTACATTGCAGACTAACATAGTTACATATGACTCCCATTTAATGTTACCGTTAAGTGTACGACCATAATTCCCAGATTGTTGCAGTTGATTAATTGATTAAATACTATAAACGCCATGTCAATATAAGGGTCTTTTGAAATATGCTCGTGTTGGTAAATATCATCATTAAAACAAATTGAACATGGTGTCTGTACTTTAACTCTGCAATATTTCTAGTTTGTATTTAACTTTTAGTGGCGTCAGTATTGTGAACTATATGTTGAAATTGATCATCATGTATTCCATAAAAGGACGTAAATCTTTTATTTTTAAATGTTTCACTATAAATTACACATTTCAAATAAACGTGATTTCACTTCATTTGCTTATACATGTGATAGTTTAGCACTAATTGTCTAATTACTAATTGTTGAATGCTTAGGTGAAAACAAAGAAAGATTTTAAAATGTGAGACTTATCGTAAGTTGTTAAATAAAGCAGTGCCCAGCGTGGTATTAGATCATCAGAGCAACTCGCATTTTTAATATAAAAGTCGCAGATGCAGCTTTCACAGGACACAGTCAGCCAAAAACGTAACAAAATTTATAATATCAATGGGATGTGACAACATAAACAAAAACAGGTTGACACTATGTCTACCGGCTTGAAACGATCAGTGGCAAAATCGTCGATGGGGTGTTAAACCAGTTTTTAGGGTGCATTAAACTTCACTCTTATCTTATTGTCACCCCTATTAAAAAAAAGGTGTAAATAAAGAAACCCCACTCGATTCTCTAACAAACAAGACAGCATTAATAGGCAATACAGATATAACACATACTAGATGATCATGTATATATGAATATAATAAAATCAAAAGCCTAGAAAGCCTCAATGCAAGTAAGGATTAAAAGATTTGCGCATAAAATCTTCTGTATGTTGTTTTTTGCTCCATTGTTCGTGGCAACTGACCAAAGTGTAAACCGTGTGTAACACCATTGGAAAGTTCGCATAATAAGGCATGTGGAAAAGGCGGTAGGGATATTTATTCCTGTTTTATTAAAAATGTTAAAATTGTAGGGTATATTTTTAAATGAAATGTTACGTCTAAAAATATCCGTTGTAATAATAGATTCCAGTTAAATGTTGACTGCAAGTTGTAATTAATTATATGCCAGTATATCTGCTAGATTTATTCTGAGATCCTCCTCCCGCGTATGTTGTGTTTCATACTGTAAAAAAGAGAGTGTGGGAATAGTGGTGGTGGTTGGTGGTGGTCGTAATACAAGTACACCATTCGAAAGTTTATTATTATATCTTTGTGGATCAATTTTGTCAATAAAAAAGCTGGTAGGTTATGTGTACATTATATCTCGTTGGACTATATTCGTTTTTTATAAATATAGTTAGAAACGTTCAGCAACATTTGCAATGTCTACCTATTTCAAATGGACAGACGTTTATACGAGTACTTGAGATCTGGTGTAGTATTGTAACGTAAGATACCATCTATTGTACAATATTAAACATTAAAAGGTACTATTCCTTATAGGATTTGGGTATAGACATCATCATATGGTCAATACTATGTCGGGTCCTCGCACCATTAAGGAGGAAATCATAGTGGCGAACTGCCAATTGGTCAACCATTAAACATGCAGTTAGTTGCAAATTGTTTGGGTCATAGCCTCTATGATACACGTTTCAACAAGTTTAATAAAGATTGTATGAAATGGATTAAGACCAAGGATATTACGACGTTTGTAAATCAGGTCATCACCGAAAAATGAGAAAAAAGGTCCTATAGAAATCATAGCACCCAAGCGCAATGGCACCGTAGATCCGCACTGTACCAACATCAAAGGGCAAATTAACTCTACAATGAATAGGACAATACACAATACAAAGAGTGGTGAAGACAGGTTAACCGACGTTGTACACAACCCCGCTAGTATCCTGCTTTCAGAGCTCAAATTGACAAAACAGTGTAAAATAAAAGTACATTCCATCAAAAAGAAATCTCTAACAATACAAAGAAATATAACAAGATCGGACAGGGAAAGTAGCATTCAAGGAGGACAGTCAACCACAAAACACAGAAACATACACGCAAACAGACAAACAAGAAGGCAAAAGCAATAATAAATGCAAACGACATCACAAACACAAAAGGGTTGACAATAGGGCTACCGCCTTGGAACGGTCAGTGGCAAAGTAGGCCACTGGGGGTTTAAACCGGTTCTAGGGTGCACCAAACCTCACACTTACCCTACTGTCATCCCATTAAAACAGGACAGTTTAAATAAAAAAATCCCATGATCTAAACTCTAACCAACAAGGCAGCATCAATAGGCAATATCAGTAAAACACAAATATGCTCGTGTAAATATAATACAAAAAAACAATAGCCTAGAAAGACACAATGAAGGTACCAAATGACTTGGCAGAAACCAGAGCAGTAAGAGAATAAACCATCAAGGGCACGACAAGAAAGATCATAGACAAACATCAAACGCCACCGTCCCAATGGGCTTTAGGTAGGCGTCATCATAGGGTCCACAGGCTGTCCGGTCATCGTACAATTAAAGAGGAAAACATAGAGACGAACTGTAAAAGGGTCCACCACCAAGCATGCAGTACGTTGCAAAATGATAGGGTCATAACCTCTTAAAAGTGAAAGTGATCATGACCAAGAATCTTACGAAGTTTATAAATCACATCACCATAGAAGTCAGGTTGTGATAGTCCTTATCGCAGAAAAGTCCTTAAATTACTTTAATATTTGGAAAGAAGATCAGGGTTACGATAATACAATTTTGCAAAGGTTTTACGAAGTTTATGGTAACGGTAACCCTGATTGAGTAACTTTTTAGTTATACACAGATTACGAATATTAAAATCCTCAACTCGAGTACAAGCTCTAGAAAAACGAATAAGTTGAGACAAATACACCCCATAAGAAGTTGCTCGGGGAACATCCCCATCCAAGTGGGGATAATTAACAATGTCAACATTAATATCATCTCTCTTGTCATAGATTTTGCAAATTATTTTACCATTTTCAATCGAGAGATCTAAATCAAGAAAAAAAGCGTTATTATCAAATATATTAGCTTTGTTAAGCTGAAGTTCTTTAGGATAAATATAATTAACCATAGTTTGAAAGAAAGGGTTGTCAATGTTCAATATGTCATCCAGATACCGCGAGGTGTCATTAAAGGCTTCAATAACATCTGCCTGGGTATCTGGTGAAATACTCAACATGAAATCCCGTTCATAGCAAAATAAGAACAATACTGCGACAAGTGGTGCACATTTCGTACCCATAGGGATACCAACAATTTGTCTATAAACGGTGGTTCCATACCTGACGAAAATATTATCTAATAGGAAGATGAGTGCTTCACAAACTTCATAGCAAGTCCACA
Source organism: Cyrtodaria siliqua (assembly GCA_037043455.1). Taxonomy (NCBI): domain Eukaryota; kingdom Metazoa; phylum Mollusca; class Bivalvia; order Adapedonta; family Hiatellidae; genus Cyrtodaria; species Cyrtodaria siliqua. The sequence goes on from JAWPHD010001370.1 coordinate 155,856, forward strand.
TAGTATAAACAAAATCGTAAATAGAAACACCCGAGGATGTATCCATAATTATACTGAAAAACCACAGCAGTTGTAGTAAAAAAAAAACAATCTAGGGTACGACCAGAAAACCCGAGGGACGAAGGTTCGTGCAAGAACTTCCCCTTTCATGGTTTCATATGGTGCAATATTGGAGTCCCTCGCTTGCTTTCATATTTTCAAAATAGGTCAGGGTTTAGATAATAACATTTTATAAAGGTTTTCCGAACTTTATTGTAGCAGTAGCCCTGATGGAGTAGCGTTTTAGTTTCAGATTTAGGCAGTGGGTATATTAGGACCTATACTATAAAGATATCCCGCTCATATGTGTCCATGCTTTAAAAAACTTTGGCTTTCTTTTTTTTTTTTTCAGCAATATCTACAAACTATAACCCATACAACTTTCAATTTAAATCAGCAGTTATGTATTACGTTGTTAGGTATTTATTTCTTATTATAAGGTCACGCTCCATTTATTATTGTAATTCATTTAGGCGTTTAGACTTGCGGCCGATTAGTGTTTCATATTTGTATTTGTTTTTAATTTCGAAGCCGGTATTAACTTAGGAATTGTCTATGTAGTTAACATAGAAGTATTACATCACCCGTGCTATGTTTTTCCTGATGCCTTCAACACGTGCATCAGTTGTTGTATCAAATGATTATCTAATTTCCCATCAGTTATGTTAACGCATACGAATCGTTATAAAGTAGTACTTTGTCTACATCGCTGAGTAGATTTAATCTGCGACAATGTAGATTTATGCAGGCGATGAATATATATTTTCTAATCGCTGCATTTATATCTAGTTTGTAAACACGGAGGCAATGGAGAATACGCATGTCCCTAATACATCAGCATACTAACCAGTGTGAAATATGTATGACCTACATATAAGGTCCTAGTTGTAGTATGGTCCGTGAAATGGCCTTTGATGAATGCTTAGCATTAAATCGTTTCAAAAGGGACTTTTGTTTTGAAGTGTGGCAAACTGTGCTGATTGAAAACATGTTAATTTGATGTAAACGACAAATGATGTATTGTTGAAAAGTTACAGATCTCTAACAAACATGTTACCCGCAAACATTGCAGTGTAAAACGTGTATAATCAAGTGAGTTTTTGCTATAATGAAACAAAACGCAGCAATGTATTTTATTATTTCAGAGACATGTTATTTGGAGACAAATACTCGGTGAGTTACTGTTTCGCAATGTATAGGTTTAGACAACATCATAGTGTCTTGCATTTACATAATGTTTGCATTGTTCAATTATGTAATCAATTGTGCAAATAGTTTGTTGAAATACTGATACATACACTTGCCTTGCTTCTTTTTAACATTGTAATTGTTGTTTATTTGATTGACTGTGTTCTGTGAAAGCTACATTTCCTGTTCGAATTCCATGCCTATTTGTAGATATATTTCATATACACCTGAGTATATTAGTACAATGTATTCTGGTTTCCACCTTCAATTATAACTTCTGTTCCATTTCTTTTAATACTGAGTGTATTATTGTATTCATGTAAATTAATGTCAGTCTTAACAATGGAAGCGAATAATTTTCATGACTCATAGAGGCATGTGACGTCATACCGTTCTAGGATAATGCATTTTAAACTAACGAAAATAATGCCGTCGTTGTCCTTTCTTCCGTTTGACTGAATTTAGTTTATTACAGTCGTACACCTTTACGAACATAATCTGTATACTATATTCGTTATGTCAAATACAGCATATATCGTTTCTTATTAAGGACATGATATCTTTTGAGCAATTATTTCAAAACTGATACCCATTTTTCAATGCATTTATCATATTTGATAGTAAATATGCAAGTTAGTGTAGCATTATGTTTCCTTAAGCTGTAAGTATAGCAGTGTGAAGTCTCCTATATCACTACATATGGCCCTTCGTCCATTAACAAACGAACGTGGCATTTGAAACATATTATAATTCATTTTAGCCTATATGATTTCGTTTATTATATAAATCAATACCACTCGACGCAGATGAATATAAACAACAGATACCGGACTTTACGTGATTTTGATATTGCTTTTTTTTCCTTCTTTTGTTTTGTATTGTTTTAGTTATGGCAATTATTATACAAATCCTATTGCCTTAGCAATATTTCCTCGTTTGAAATATTATGTCAGATCTCCAGCCAAGTTGTTTTCTTAGCAGAATTGTTCGGAAATACCACTGATACAACATGTAGATTCAAAATTAAATAAAATAATAGTTTTAAAACTAGTATTGTTTAACATGAAACTACTTCATTAACGGAAATTCTGCTTTAGGAAAATGAAAATTAACAAACTCTATTAGGTTCGTATATCTATAGATATACGTCCGTATATCTATACAGATATACGTCCCATGCGTGAATTCACTCAAATATATACAGCAAACAACGCTATATATCAATTTGAGAAAAAATCTTCAAAGTGTGCATTTTTTGCCTGGACAAATGTGTGCTTTAATTTAAGCCTTTTGATAACGAGGCGTAACGCATAATCTTATATTCGGCGGGTTAGTATTTAAGTCATGATTAAATAAGTAGAGAAAGAATTCAATTAAATTTCATTCAAACTGTATTGGCACATACTAATTTTAAAACAAGTGTTACCAAAGCAAACAAATATAGATCAAATACAACAAGCTGTGCATATACGAATATGACCTAGACGAATTGTCGTGACTTATTTCTATCACCATATATACATGAGAACCATATATACACATGAGAACATTATCAACCAAAAAAGAGCTAAAATAAATACATTTATATCGAATGCTTTCGGTTTGTATCGCCTTTTGCGGGATATAAATATTGAGTCAGACTGAATTTTATGAAAGAAAAAGGCAAACCGTCATATAAATAAAGGATCTTACACGTTTGCTCATTCATTATTGAATTTATTAAACGAGGGCTTGCCGAGCATCATATCATTTTTGCCAATGAGATTAATAACTTCAATAATAAATTAGCACGAATGTGAGATTCTATTTATTACATTACTTATAACGTCATATTACGTCAGAAAACGTTCATTAACGTGACGTTCATGACGTCATTAACGTTATGTTATACCACTAGTTATTGAATGATGTTATTACACCCCAGTCCGCATGTTGTGTGATAAGACGGTATCCTTAATAACAAACATCCTTATTAATGAACGAGTTATCTGCTAAGTACATGTCTTCACAGAATCCTCCGTGCTCCAGTGTTCCAGATATATATACATAAATACAGTAAGCATCGTATATGCACTGTTAATTAGTACTATATATTACAATGTTCCCCACCGAAATAGTCAAACGGAACTATACGTGTTCCAAAGTGTGCCTCTACAAAAATAGTACGCGACTAGTTAACACGGCTCTTATAATTAAAACAAATCTTAAAATCTAATATTATTTAGTCGTGAAACAAACGCCAATTGTCAAGATAACTGTGGTGAAAATCCGTTATTTTACTACAGTTATCGTTGCTACACTAACTAGCTGACCGCCACCTGACGAAGCACTACAGACGACGCCGGACAGATCGCCGTCACATACGCTTGTCTGGACTTGCCAGTAGGGTTAAACACAATGAATATTGAATATAGTTTCTAAAGTTCAATGTTGGACTTGCCCTTTTAAGTATTTCTTTCTGACTATAACAGTCGCAATAGTTTAATAATTTCACTGTTTCTCTGTCTAAAAAGGGCGTTTATCGTGCATTAGAGGGCCCAGCTACAAACTATACTCGGACCGCATATTTTTTTGGTCGGGGTCATTGTTTTCCTGGGGCCCGTTCATGCATTGGTATAACACACGAGGTCTATGCATAGGCTTTTTGAACTTACTAAGCAAACTAAAAACGATATTGTTTTTCAATATGAAAAACAAGTGGCATGTGTTTTAACAATTTAGTCAATAATCAACCAGCTGATTTTTACAACATTTTTGAAGATTTTTGGAAATGACATCACTGAAATAATAATCAGATTTTGATCACAGTCAAATTAGACACATCAATACAACTGTAGAAACATACAGTTTTTTAATTATCATGGTGTAAACATGGCTTATGTGACATGCTTTGATATTTACAGTAGAACTAATGATTTATCACAATTTGAAATATTAAAAATAGTTGATCTATCTCAACCAATATAATATACCCAACGGAAATAACATTTAAACAAATATAATTTTAAAACGATATCTAATGTATATATTATAAATTATACAAATGCGTGTTACATGTATGAGCCAACTTCAGATGTAGGTTATTTTATCTATAAAACCGTGGCGCGTTTTCAAGCTGCTTTCAATATTGAATTTAAAGGATTTAACTTAACTGGATTGTATAGTCGCACCAACAGCTAAGGTTATATGGCGACTTGTTCGCATCCATTGATGCAAGTAGAAACGAATACACCTTATCATTTAAAACAAAGGGAAAATAAAAGGCTTAACATTCAATGCAAAGCGTAGGTGTGTGTATAGAGTACCGTGATACATGTATAATACTTGATCACGTACTAAGAGTACGGTGGTGCGTGTATAACAAATCTGCATGTACTAAGAGTACCACGGTGCATGTATAACACAGCATCAAGTACTAGGTATACCGTGGTGCGTGCATAACACATCAGTACGTACTAAGAGTACCATGGTGCATTTATACCACAGCATCAAGTACTAAGTGTACCGTGGTGCGTGTATAACACATCAGCACGTACTAAGAGTACCATGGTGCCTTTATAACACAGCATCAAGTACTAAGAGTACCGTGGTGCATTAATTACACAGCATCAGATACTAAGTGTACCGGGGTGCGTGTATAACACATCATTACGTACTAAGAGTACCGTGGTGCGTGTATAACACAGCATCAATTACTAAATGTACCATGGTGCGTATATAACACATCATTACGTACTAAGAGTACCATGATGCATGTATAACACTGAATCAAGTACATAGTGTACCGTGGTGCATGTATAACTCATCATTACTACTAAAGAGAACCATGGTGCATGTATAACACAGCAGCAATTACTTAGTGTACCGTGGTGCGTGTATAACTCATCATTACGTACTAAGAGTACCATGGTGCGTGTATAACACAGCATCAAGTCCTAAGTGTACCGCGATTCTGGTATAACACATTATCGCGTACCAAGAGTACCGTGGTGCGTATTCAACACATCATCATGTACTAAGCGTGACGTGGTGCGTGTATAACACAGCCTCATATACTAAGAGTGTCATGGTACGTCTATAACACATCATCACATACCAAGAGTACCGTGGAGCGTGTATAACACAGCATCACGCACTAAGCGTACCGAGGTGTGTGTATAACACATCAGCTCGTACCAAGGGTACCGTGGTGCATGCATAGTACATCACCACGTACAAATAGTACACTGGTGTGTGTATAACAAAATCTGCATGTACTGATACCGATGTGCGTGTATAACATATAATCGCGTACTATGGGTACCATGGTGCATTTAAAACACATAATCACATTACGTAACAAGAGTATAATGGTGTGAGTGTGTATAACACATCTGTATTTACTAAGAGTCCGAGGTTCGCTTATAACACATCATCACGTACCAAGAGTACTTCGGTGCGTATACATCACACCATCACGTACAAAGAGTACCGTGGTGCGTGTAAAACACATCATTACGTACTAAGATTGCCGTGGTGCATGTATAACACCTCATTACGTACTAAGATTGCCGTGGTGCATGTATAACCCATCAGTACTCACTAAGATTGCCGTGGTGCGTTTATAACACATCCTCACGTACTAAGAGTACATTGGTGCATGTATAACACATCGTCACGTACTAAGTGTACCGTGGTGCATCGTCACTTAGTAGGAGTACAATGGTGTGAATATGAACACATCTGCATGTACTAAGAGTACACAGGTGCGTGTATAACATATCATTGCGTACTATGAGTATCATGGTGTATTTATAAGACACCATCACGTAACAAGAGTACCAGTGTGCGTGTAGAACTCATATGTATGCAGTAAGAGTAACGCGTTGAGTGTATAACACATCATCACGCACCAAGAGGTGCATTTATAACACATCAACACGCACCAAGAGTACCGTGGTGCGTGTATAAAACATCAGTACATTGCAAATTTACCGTGGTGCATGTATAACACATCAACACGCACCAAGAGCACCGTGGTGCGTGTATTAAACATCAGTACATTGCAAATGTACCGTGGTGCATGTATAACACATCAATACGTACTAAGAGTACCGTGGTGAGTGTATAGCAAATAAGCACGCATACGAGTTCCGTGGTGTCTTGTATAAAACAGCTTCACGTACTAAGAGTACTGTGGTGCGTGAATAACACAACACTATGTACCAAGAATACCGTGGTGAGTGTATAACACAGATGTATGTACTAATAGCGACGCGTTGCTTGTATATAACATGATCACGTACTAAAAGTACGGAGGTGCGTGTATAACACATCATTACGTACTAAGAGTACCGTTGTGCTTATATAACACTTCATTACGTATTAAGAGTACCGTGGTGCGTGTATAACACATCATCGCATATTAATAGTACAGTGGTGCTTGTATAACACAGCATCACGTACTAAGAGTACCGTGGTGAGTATATAACACATCATCACGTACTAAGAGTACCGTTGTGCGTGTATCACGCATCATCACGTACTAAGAGTACCGTAGTGCGTGTATAACACATACTCACATACTAAGAGTACCGTGGTGCTTGTATAACACAGTATCATGGGCTAAGAGTAAAGTGGTGCGTGTATAACACAGCATCACGTACTAAGAGTAATGTGGTGCGTGTATAACACAGCATCACGTCATAAGAGTAATGTGGTGCGTGTATAACACTGCATCACGTACTATGAGTACTATGGTGCATGTGTAACACATCACCACATACAAAGAGTACCAGGGTGCATCGTCAATTTCTAGGAGTAAATGGTTTGTTTATAACACATCTGCTTATACTAAGATTGTTGAGGTGTGTGCATAACATATCATTGCGTACTATGAGTACCGTGGTGTATTTATAAGACATGATCAGGTAGCAAGAGTGCCGTGGTGCATGCACATGCATAACACATCCGTATATACTAGGAGTACTGTTGTGCATGTATAACACACCAGTATGTAAAACTATTTACAAATAAGGGATGATATGGTAGTAATATAAGCTATATATGTAAATCAACAAATGCCGGTATACAAAATAAGTAACAAACACAAATCACCACCAACGTAAGTATAATGCAATACTAAGCATATACAGTAAGTATAATGCAATACTAAGCATATACAAATGCATATAAAAATCAAAATCCCATCAAACCACAAAGCATGTACTCAATTAATTGGCTGAATCAGTTCTTATAAAAAGGTACAGTGTAAGACATCACATATATTAAATAGATTGACAATATGAGTACCGATTTGGAAGGGCCTGTACCCTTTTGCCGTCCAAAACAACGGGAACGTTACAGTACATGAAGTCCCGCCAGTATGTCCTTTTACGAAATCGTGACAATAATAGGCGCGGTATATTTAAAAAAACAAATCAATGACAAACAGTGAAGTGGCGAACTTGAATTAGGTCAACCACATACAGAACCTTGAAAAATAACTGGATCATGACCATCTTTCAATAATTACTTAACCGTTCTACAACTATTGCATCAAACTGATCGTGACTAAGGATACGCGGCAATCACTTCACCAAGCCGGAGTTCATATCCACATGATCATTTATGTTATATACTTGCTCGTATATAGCCTGTTAATGCTGCCTTGTTTGTAAGACAATATAACCTGGCTGGGATATATTTATTGGCTTTGTCCCGTTTTATTGGGAAGGTAATAGGGCGCGAGTGAGGTTTGGTGTACCCTCTAACCTTGTTTAAACCATCAGCGTTTTTTGTTCCCACTGGCAGTTCCAAGGCAGTAGCCCTATTGTCAACCAGGCGCCGATTTATATATTATCTATGGGATTTCCCATTGTAATTTTAGCTTGACGAAACTCCTTAATAAATTTATAACAATCAACATGATCAAGGCAAAACAATCATGTAAAATTAATACCACATGGTAGAAAGTGATGATTGATGTATTCATATTGCATTTTGTTTTTTAAATAACAATGTTTTAAGCATATGTCGTCAATTGTTTGCTGTTTGCTTAGTGGAAAGTCATCTCCCAAGCTGACTTAGAAATTATTTTATTTTAATTTAAGTTTTACTTAATGAAATTGGTTTGGTGAAACACGTTTTCCGTACTTAAGAAAAACGTATAAGGAAAACTTAATTTTAAATTTTTAAGCAGCTAAGTATATTTGTATGTTGGTGAAATCGGCGCTTGTTTGTGTTCGTGATGTCACTTGCCTCGCTTATTAACATTGCCATTGTTGTTTGTTTTACTGCGTGTTTTTGGTTGACTGTGTTCTTTGAAAGATACATTTCCTGATCGACGTTTACACCTAGTGTTAATACTTCATGATGCAGACGTATATTTTTGCTTATTTCTATAAAAGAAGTTGTGATTTACAATATTGCAATAACAAAGATCTTGTTAACGGTCTCGTTACGTTAGCCCTGCTGGTGCAGTCTGCTATAATGCAAAGTTTATGTTAAAGTCCTCAACTTGATCAGCGGTCTTTAAGCCACAAATCATTCCAAAGCCGTGTGGTTCTTGCTTGTTGTGAATGCGTTGTTATAAAAAAACTTGTTGTTATGGTTGAATGTTATGGTTGAATCCTAGATTTCCGTTTTTACTTTAATTGTGTACATACTTTGACTAGCCTTATCAAGGATTATGATAAGACGAACATATAACCAATAGTACAACTCACGGAACATAGCTTCCAAGTAGGGAAGATTAATTATCGACATTTAAAATAGCTTTATCATAAAGTATGCATTTAAAACACTTTAAGTAGAAAGCGCTTCAACAAACCAAACATTAGCTCATCACGTTAACATGAGCTGGTTCTTAGAAAAAAATTATGAAAGGAGAAATTGGGAAATCCCGAACATGATCAATGCAAATATTGTAGTTTCGGTTTTATTGAGAAAGTTCATGAACTGAAGCCATGTTACGTCATTATGTGTCATGTTGCTAATACAATGAGAGAGATAATGTTATTAGTTACTTCATCAGAGATATGTGGCACACCGTTTAATATATTATAACTCGCGAGTACATGAATAGTGTGGTTTGATAAAAAATCAAAATGTATGATACCTTCATCATTCAAAACTCGGGCACATTAATCGCTTGGTATGACAGACACAAACTATATGAATATGTTTCATCAATAAAATACCATTGCATGTGAATCACAAGGTTTGTTACACAAATAATACTGTACAATAACAATACAAATCTGAGGGCATATACATCACATGGTTTAATAAATATAATATATTGGATATCACTCATCCATAACAAGGCTAGTCATCCATAACAAGGCTAGTACATTTGAATCACATGGTTTGATAAGTATATATAACATGGTTTATTAAAATACTCAACGCTGATTGGTTATTGAGGAGGATTTAAACATTCTTTTACGACCTCTGACGTAAAGCAGAGAACTTTAAACGATTTGCACCGTCGGAAAACATCCAAAACAACGACTACGTTAGTTTAAAGCAAGTTTCATTCAAACAACAAATTGAAATTGTTAAAAACACGATATAGCTGTGTTTCTTCTTTCAAAATACAAACGGAAATGTTCATCAGCTACACTATGACAAATATCGGGAATGGATCGATCTCAAATGGCCAAGCGATGAGAGGTCAGTTAACAAATAAAGAAAATGTATTATTAACACTTCACATTTTTTTAAACGGATTCGTATATGATTCTACTTACAATTTCGTAAAGAACGTTTTATCTACAGTTTGGCTACATCACCTTTGACGATGACTATATCCGCTCAACCGAAACGTGCATCGCGTGTTTCAGTTGCAGGTATAAATAAAGCAACACTCAACCAAAATCGGGCTGTATGTTCAGCAGTGTAAATATAGATATAAACATTGAACAGGAAAAGCAGCATTCAAGGACGACAGCCAACCACAAACACACACAGAAACAAAGAACACATTTAAAGATGCATAAAAGGCCAAATAAGACATGGAACTGTCAGTGGCAATAAAAGGCCGCTGGTGGTTTAAACCAGGTTGTAGGGTGCACCAAACCTCACACTTACCCTACTGCCAACCCAGTAAAACGGAACGGTGTTAATAAAGGAATCCACACCATGAACTATTATCTTACCAACAAGGTACTCAATGAGCAACAAGAGAATAAACCATTGTGGGCATCTTCATATGAATAGATGCACTCTTGCTCTTGGCTTCTGCCAAGTCATTGAGTGCTTATTTTGTGGCTTTCTAGGCTTCTGTTATTTTTATATTATATATAGTTATATTACTTATTAATTCTGCCTGGTTTCTTAGAGGTAATAACCTTGCGTGGATATCTTTTATTTACACTGTCCCATTTAATGGGATGCCAATAGGGTAAGAGCGAGGTTTGGTGAACACTCGAACCTGGTTTAAACCCCCAGTGGCCTTTCTGTCACTGGCCGTTCCAAGGCGGTAGCCCTCTTGTCAACCATTATGTGTTGTTGATGTCTTATCCTGCCTTTTAGACATATTTATATATAGTTCTTTGTTTCTTTGTGTGTTTGTGATTGTCTGGCGTCCTTGAATGCTACTTTTCCTGTTCGATTTTTATATCAACTTTTTATGTATTTATACATTTAAATGATAGTACATGTATTAATTTTATACCAGATATTAAGTTACGTGATTCCGAAAGTTAAAATGAAAAATTCGACATTATCTGATTTTCCTGTTATATGTGGGTCACCAGGAAATAGCACATTATATAATACCCATATACTAATTTATGTGAACGTTTATTAACATGAGTAATTCAATACCATCTGATATTTCTGTTTAAACATGTACACATGTGCACACCTTATGTTAGCTATATTGTAACAGTTTACATGAACATGATGACATAACTTATTACAATTAACTCATATGTCTTTGATATATATTTATTTTCATATGTTTAAAATTACTTAACCAGCATAGGTTACAATAGGTATATTTTCTTCAATTAGTGCTGAGAGGTTGACAGAAAATGTAAGTTATAAAAATGTGTTTGTATTATGTTCAATCTCTCACAAATGTGTGTCTAAACTACATACAAATTCATCCTAGATAAAAAATAAAATATTCCAGCAATTTGTTTATCAGAATTTGGTGTTTGGGACTTGGTATCGATGTTGTTCAAATCCCACCCACCAGGTATTGATCTGGGACAATATAAACCAGCTTGAAATATTGTATTTCATAAGTAATGAGTAAGATTGCATTAATCAAAACAAAACAAAAATGAGCATATAAATCACATAGTTTCATAGGCATGCACTATATAGTATAGTTTTCAATCAACCATTATACAATGGCACATTTGGTATGTGCTTTTGAAATAACCAAATAAGGTACAACTCTTCCAGTGGGAACTGGGAACTGAATGCCATGGTTTGTAATTAAATATAAGTTGAGAAACGAATATGTATTGTCAGTCACCATCTTCATTTTAATCAGTTTTGCTCACTACAATTCATCATTTCAAGCCGATATTACCCATGTTGTTAAAAGATTCTAAAACACCATCCCGGGCGCATGCATCGCATGGTATGATATAAACGTCAACAGTAATATGAGCCTTAAAGCGAAGTTGAAGTGCACGGTACCTCGTCTTGGCCCTCACTGGGTATTTTTAAATTAGCTGACTTTGATCCGATTCCTACGAATATTAACCAACTAATAAAAGTCTGTTTTAAAATTTGCCTAAACGCTCCACTACACCCCAGAAGTATAAAGAAAAGGCAGGAATAGCATATCCACATAATATAATTTGTAAAAAATATAGCATTCATCATTTGTTCACCATGCTCAGGATGATATTTTAGCATTGGATTTGAAGCGTCTATGTAATTCATAATCGTTGCTGGAATGCTTAAAGAGAAGTACATCAAGACCAGAATGATCACAGTGTACGTAACATCCATTTCGTTCGTAGTCGTTTCTGGAATCTGATGGCCACGATGCTTGAGGCACAAACGTACAATTAATAAATTTCCAAGCAAAAACAATAAACACTGTGGCAGTAGCGTATACATTATTCCTGATAACCATAACCAGACTAGAGTAAAACTATGTCTAATGTCGAACCAACATCCATGCAAGTTAAAGGTAACCAGCCACATTGCATGAATGCTGACAACAGTGACGCCGATCAGTATGAAGGCAACGGAAGCTTTCGCTATGAAGACGGTACACATATCTTGAGATTTATACGGAATCCATAGAGCAATAAATCTGTCTATTGCACTGCCTGTTATGAACCAAACTCCCGAATACATCATTACCCTGTTGGTAAATTCCCACATTCTACAACCAATTTCTGTCATATGTTTAAAATGTACCAAGCCGAACATATGCCAACACCAATCCATTCCAATGCTTATAAGTGTCAGTATGGCAGCAACACTGTACGCAAACAAGTAAACTGAAGCTGATATATTACTAAGCGGTGACCTCCTTAACACAAAGCAGGTAAGTAAATTTCCGATTATTCCAATTATAAAAAACACGGGTCCAATATAGCGGTAAACAAATTCCTCAAGCTGCATTCCCGGCTCGTCCGTATCTTGCACTTGTGTTTTGTTATCGTAGGTGTACGTGTTGCTTTTTAATGTTTCGGTTTGATCCACAGACAAATTCCAAAACGTATTCGTGTTATTCATTGTTACTCTCTCAAGTGATACAACTTGGAAAACTGTTGAACATGAAATTTAGCATTCATAGAACACAATCAATCAAAAACACGCACAACGCTATCAAAATGTACACGCCATACTCTCCAAGCTCAACCTGAAATACACTGCGTTAGATGTAACGTAATTTCATATCGACTCCGTATTACATGATCATAATCCTCTCCTAAACAATTTAACATTAACTTTTAGTGTTAATTTTCATTGTTGTAGTTTAGTACACTAAGGCGGATAGTCTCCGATTGTTGCATAACTATTCCTTCTGTTTAATAATTTAGTAAGCTGAAGTTAACAACTTAACTTTTAGAGTAATAGTTAAATTCCGTTGATGCAGAATAATACACTGAGGCAGATAGTCACCGATTGTTGCATACATAGTCCTTCTGTTTAATACTCTAGCATGACGAATTTGTGATCTACAGCTTATTCATTATGATAGCTGTTACCGCTGGGTACTTCATGCAATGCGGCAGCGTTTGTCAAGCAGGAGTGCATGTTATCAATACATTAAAGCGTCCCCTGCAACAGTTCTATTAAGAAAATTAACCACTTAATCAAATATTGCAAACACAAAACTCCCGTTTCCAGTTTTTGATATCAATCACGTTGGCAACTAATTAATTATTTAGCCTCAACTGAATAGCAGGTAACTCCAATAAAATGATTATACTTGCTCTCTGCGTTGACACACTGTATTCGGAAATCACTATAAACTCCTATCGTCTAACAATGTCATACACTTAATCACACGGAAACTTTTCGATCAATTAGCCATTGTTTGCTCTCATTTATTCAATAAATAATAGTGTGTATCATGTAAATGTATATTACAGTATGTGTCCATCACGCGTAATACAATAGCAAATAGCTTTTAAATAAAATCAATATTAAGCGCCCACAGCTTAGAATAAAAAGACATATTGCATTACTATTCTATTTTATAAAAGAACACCTTATACGTAATTAACTTTTCAATTCTAATTTTCATTTTGAACTGTATAACAAGAATTGCGTTGTTTATTTTTTTGTGTTTGTTTTGTTTGTGATTTAATGTTTATTGTACTAACAAGTATTATCAGAAATAACAATGTAAATATGGTATTCACTCAGTCCGTATTCAAGTCTATGAAGTAGACATTTATTGTTTTCATTCATTAGATATTACAAAATCCAACGTACACGTTGATTCGGGCAAGTGTACATGTCCAACTAACATATTGATAAAAAATCGTAAAGTAATTTTAGTACGATTACTTAACAAGTATTTTCTCTATTTCATAAACAAGTCTTTATTTGATAACTGTTTACTTTTCATTTTGTGATCTTAACTGACTTTCTATTCAGCATTCCCGTGAACACGTTTTGAAATATATACTCCATTTTATTTTGACACGACTTTATGAATTAACTGACACATAACATCGTCACTCCATGTCTCATTCGCCATAAATGTCAGCTGCGTGCATGCCGTTGTCTACAGATATTCTCCTATGCTACTTGAACATTTATCCGATAAACCTGAGTGAATTGCATTCAGTCTGTTGTTCATGCTAATACCTGCCTACAAATACAACAAAAGCTAAGGACTGTCAGTAGCGATACGTGAGTGATATTATATGATGACTGTATCTGCATCAGTTGATATGAGCATCTATCCTCTGATTAATTAGCGGGATATATTTATATTGAGATGTTATCGCCTATTACATAACAACCGCAAAGAAGTGAATATTTACCAGAGATGCCAAAACAATAACTGCGTTACATTAACTTAAAATTATTCCTTTATAGTGTGCGGTTAATTTGGAATACATACGTACTTCCATAGCATAGTTTTAAGGATTGCTTTTTAAGGTAATTAAGCATATTACTGGCAAAATGTTAAAGACCGAATTTGTTTCCGCGTAATATCACGTTTTATACGTACGTTTGTAATGTTCAAATTGTCCTATTCCACTTGTATTTAAACTGTTTAGAATTACAAAGATACATAGTTACAAAGGCTAGACATATTGCAGACCTTAAGAGGATGAAAAACTTGCAGACACAATGTCCACTCAGCCTTAATGACAATATTTATCTTCAAAATGATCCTAATAATATTGACATTTTTTCTATATTTTCCATATAGAACAAATCGGGTTTAACTAAGCCAGTCGCAGATTTACATACTATTTTAAACAGTCTGGAAAGTACTCAATGCTTTCACATCTTACCTCTTTGTCCATTTCTTCACTTAAATTGATCGACGAGAAAGCAGACACATTTTCATTCGTACAGATCCCTTGTATAACACTGTTTCAATAATTCAAAGCTACACACAACATGTTCCCGACACCATATTGACAAGGAGTCTGATTAAGTCAGGCATTTTCTAAAAATACTATATCTTAATAAGGGTATTGATTTCATAGTCAAAATGAAGATTTTTTAATAAAATGGGGTCGTAGAGAACATGCGGACCCAAACTTTCTATCTACTTGGAAAATGTCAATTTTTAAAATTATAGATACACGTATTAACTTTTATAATGCTACCCTATTTAATTCCTTTCGTTTTGTAATTTAAAATCGGGAATTTAATAATTTCATAATAAATTTGTTTTAGTTCCTGCTGATAAAGCAGCTAATAATGTAATTAGTGTTTGATACCTACATTAATTCAATGATTTATCTCTGGAACTCGTTAGCACTAATTCGTATTATCTAGTTCAATCTACTGACGATGATGTTTCCGCACATATCACTCGGTGTACTACTTTCAAGGATGGGGTAGACGAAAAGCAAAACAAACTGCCAACAATGTACCGGATTCCTAAAGTACATACAAAATCCGTATAAGGCTCGCTTTAAAGATCACGTTAAACAATATTGTGCTAAAACTTATTAAAACTCTGGGAATAATTTCTTTTGGTCTATTAAAAGTTCAGGAGAGATTCTTGATAACATTTGCAATAAACGACTTCTCTACACTATATACAACCTTACCACTTCACCTTATCAAAGAAAAGGACTACATTTTTGGCCTGTATAATAGTATCGCGTTTTACTAACGGCACTTTAGAAAATTACAATATTTGGACTTGCCAGGAAGTTTGTGAACCACTCAGTTTCCTATTAGATAATATTTTCGTCAGGTATGGAACTACCGTTTATATACTCATTGTTGATATCCCTATGGGTACGAACTGAGCACCTCTTGTCGCGGATTTGTTATTGTATTGCTATGAAAGAGATTTCATGTTGAGTTTTTCATCCTATACTCAGGTAGATACTTAGGCAGATGTGATTGAAGCTATTAATGACACCTTTCGATATTTGGATGACATATTGAACATTGACAATCCTTTACTGTGGTTAATAATATCTATCTCTAAGTAACTTCAACTCAACAAAGCTACACTTTCTGATACTGTCGCTTCTTTTCTTGATTTACGTCTCTCTATTGAATGAATGAATGGTGTTTTACGACACGTCGATACATAAATAGGTCATATTGGGCGGAAAAACTGATGAAAGATGAAGAAATGAAGTAGTAATTAAAAATTAATGTAAATATATAAAGATAAAACTATTTACAAATAAGGGATTATATGGTAGTAATATAAACTGTATATGCAAATCAACAAATGCTGCCTGTCAACGGGTATATAAAGAAGAAATATATATAAGAACATAATATGATTAATATCGTCGGATTTCTTTCAGGAAATCTGTCTATTAAAAATGGAGAAATAATTAGTAAAATCGATTACAGGAGAGTTATTTCTTATGGGTATATGTGTCTATGTATCTCTAGAACTTGTAGTCCTGTTGAGGACTTTAATATTAAAATACTTGTATAAATAAAACGCAACGCCAGCAGGGCTACTGTTACCATAAACTTCGAAAAACCTTTGCAAATTATTATTATCGTAACCCTGATCTACTCTTAAAATATTAAAGTAATTTAAGAACTCTACTGCGACAAGAGCTATCACAACCTGACTTCTATCATAATGGTGATGTGATTTACAAACTCCGTAAGATCCTTGGGAATAATCACCTTCATACAATCTTTATTACACTTGTTAAAACGTTTATCAAAATATGCTATGACTATCATTCTGCAACGTACTGCGTGTTTTGTGGTTGAACCATTTACAGTTCGCCACTATGCTTTCCTTTTTGACTGTGCGATGACCGGACATATTGTGGACTCTGTGATGACGTCTACCTAAATCCTTATAGGACGGTAGCGTTTGATCTCTTTAATATCGTCTTATCGTACCCTTAACGGTTTCTTATCTTGTTGCTATGGCTTCTGCCAAGTCATTGAGTACTTTCATGTGGCTTTGTAGCTTTCGAATATTTTATTTTTTATATTATGTATATATGATCATTTATGTATTTTACTTATATTGCCTATTAATGCTGCCTTGTTTGTTGGAGATTATAACCTGGAGGGGATATCTTTATTTACATTGTCCCGTTTTTTTCGGGATGACAATAGGGTAAGAGTAAGTCTTGGAGCACCCTAGAACCTGGTTTAAACCACCAGCGGCCTTTTTGGCCACTGACCGTTCCAAAACGGTAGTCCTATTGTCAATCCTTTTTTATGTTTGTGATGTCGTCTTGCTTTTTATTCGTCATTAAATTGTTCTTTGTTTCTGTGTGTGTTTGTGGTAGACTGTCGACTTTGAATCTACTTTTCCTGTTCGACTTTTATATCTACTTTTACCAAACATAAACACTGAAAAGAGGATTCCTTGAAATCAATGAACACAAGCATAAAGAAAAGTAGCGTACTTGGTTTTATTGTCTTGCCATAAAGGGTAATATACGGTGTAACTCCTATCACGACCCATAGGACCGGCATCGGTGGTATTCTACTTTAAAGCCACACACGTTGGACCTGTTCATCTTATAGGCCCAGTAATAAATTGCACTACTTAGTTGTATTCGCTATAAGCAAGCTGGTATTCATTTGTCAATGCATCTTATTTCAAACAAGTTGGTATTCCGTTGTGAGAGCAACTCGTTTCAAACAAGCTAGTATTCCTTTGGCAAAATAAATCGTTCAATGTAATATTTCACCATGATACTAATTCGGTGCACTATAATATATTGATACCTACTTTTAAAATGGTGCCTTTAGAAACAGGACGTTTGCTTGAAATTCTGGGTTTTCTTTCAATTTAACATGATTAAAAAAGTTAAAAAACAGTGCTCCGGCGGCTCGTTCAGCATGTTTCCGTTATGACGGTATATTTGTTTGATATGTGTTGACATTATTTATTTATAATTCAGAGATTTATATACGATTCTTCATTTAATTAATACTTTATAATAACTCACTGGTTCTTTTTTGACCTCACCTTAATGTAAACATTGCACAATAGAAGTAGTAAGTTACATTATGATAATCGTAATTCCACATTATACATGATAAGAGAAACAGACTGATCATTCTGATCAAAACAAACACCATTAAAAATACACAGCAGAAGTAACTGATTGTATTATTAAGATCAAATGGTCACTATAACTTGAAAAGAGATCATGTTTACAAACATTTTCAGACCCATATATTTTCTTTATATTTAATCTCTCATTATTCTCCAATGTGAATTCGCTTGATAAATAAGTGAAAAGTCATCTATCCGGAATACTGGCATGTAATCCTAAGAGACAAAATATGGATTGGATTCCGTTATCATATTCGATCAAATCAAGTGTGTTTATTAATCTGATGGTGGGTAATGGAGACGTGGTCGTATCAACCAACTTGCAAATATTACGTAAGCACAATACATTAAATACGATGTGCCCAGCATGCGACGTATATACTCATGTTTGATCTTCTACTGATTAAACACACGGCAGAATTTCCTAAGGGCAGCGTGACAGCTATGAACACATGTTCGACAATATTGAAAGTCTATATTTCAATTACCTTTAAACAACGTTCGATTATTATTATATCCTGTAAATTCTAACAAATTAAAGAGGGAAGTGCACACCATTCGATTAGTATGTTATGCATTTGCATCGCAATTATTAACCTACTATTATAACGAGCAAGCAATAACACGTTTAATGTAAATTATACAGGTGCATTACATCGATCCTGCTATATCATCACTGTTTAAGACATTAGCTTGTAAAAAAGAAGATATGCCACCTAACTTGTCGAAAGTATAATTCGAAAAGAGGCATTGATTGATTGATTGATATGTACAACAAACATTTGATAATAGCTGCAGTTGTGTAACAGGAACAGGAAGGAATAGCCAGGAATTGGGAAGTATACCGTTTTCACAACGTAGCCATCCGCGTACGTATATTTGACATATACATATATAATTCACATACACAGTTTGAGGCATCCTAAATAGCGTAACAAAATGAGTGCATATGTTCTTAGACTGTTTAACTGTGTTTGTTCCCTGATTTTGAATAGGAATTTTGATAGATTTTATGCCAAGCGCATCACTTTTAATCGATAGCTATATATAATAAATGATATTTTATTAGTTTCATTTTATTGATAAAGTATAAGTTGTTTTGGCTTTAATTCATCAAAATCCATCAAGTATTAAGAAAGTTATGATTTTACAAGGTGTGTTTTGACTAAATTTGCCAATATTTCCCAGTGCGGGCTTAACTAAATGTATAGATTGCTTATATAAGTTAAAATATATTGCTTATATAAGATAGTGTGCAAAACTTCGTCCCAGTATGCTTTGCGAGCAGTTCGGAGAACATGACATTTGTATGGAGGGCGTGTTCAGTCAGGTACACGTGTAGTGGCTGTATAAATTGGTGGGAAAATACAATATATACAATATACGAAATACAATAGCATGTTTTATGAGCAATTAATATTAATAATAATAATAATATACTTTATTTTAGAGGATTAATCTTCCATGTGGTCCTCTATTACGTATACATTTCCAATAATTATTAAGAAATTGGTGAATACTTACTATGGAACTAGTTAGTGAAAGAGAAGATCACCATATGTCGTGCAAATGTTTTATAATACTTCACATTATAACACAGCATCCAATTTCTTTAAGCTAAATGCATATAAGGACATTTATTATCGTAACTCTGATATTCTTTCCAAATATAAACGTAATTTAAGAACTATTCTGCGACAAGGACTATCACAACCTGATTTCTATGGTGACGGGATTTACAGACTTCGTAAGATCCTTGGTCATGATAACTGTCATACTATCTTTGTTAAACTTGTTAAATGGTTTACCAAAAGAAGTTATGAACCTATCATTTTGCAACGCACTGCATCCTTTGAGGTGGACCCATTTACAGTTCACCACAGTGCTATTCTTTCTGCATTAATTGTGCAATGACCGGACAGACTGTGGACCCTATGATGACGTCTATATAAAGCCCAACAGGACGGTGACGTTTGAAGTTTTATGCAATCTTGTCTTGTCGTGCCCTCAATGATGTATTATTTTGTGGCTCTGGCTTCTGCCAAGTCTATGCGTATTTGTTGTGTGGCTGTCTAGGCTATTGTTTTTTTTGTATGTATATATACACGAGAATCTTAGTGATTTACTTAATATATTGCCTGTTAATGTTGCCTTGTTGGTTAGAGAATAGTTCATGACGGGGATTTCTTTATTTACAGTTTCCCGTTTTACTGGGATGACAGTAGGGTAGGTGTGATATTTAATGCACCTTAGAACCTGTTTTAAACCCCCAGCGGCTTTTTATATCACTGATCGTTCCAAAAATGAGATATAGGGTCCTATAGAAACCACAGCGCCGAACAGAAAGGGTGGTGAAGACAGGGTTACCGACTTGGAACGGTCAGTAGACAATAAGGCCTACTCGATTGTATGTGTACACAATCCTTCTAGTATCCTCTCTTCAGCGCCCAAATATAAAAGACAGTTTAAACAAAACTACATCCTATCAAAAGGAATTCTCTAACAATAAAGTCCACATCCAGAGAAAATAAGCAAAGGCGGTAATCCTATTGTCAACCCGTTTAGTGTTTGTGACGGCATATGCCTTCCTTTCGTATTAACATTGGCATTCATGTTTGTCGTTTTGCATGTTTATAATGGACTGTTCTTTCTTTGAATTAAGACCATTCCATGTATTTGACAAAGGTGTTTTGGGGAAATGACAGATCAGCAGCCGGACCTTGTAAACTCTGATCCACCTGCGAGTTACTCGCAGTCTGAACTGCGTTTACAAGGGACACACAGGTTATTATAGTTGTGCTTAGCGGGTTAGGGGTTAAAGTCATAGCCGCTGTAACATGATATAGACATCATGGTTTTATATAACACTCTTGACAAATGTATTTATTTTAAACCGGGGAAAATGACCAGAAACCAAATATGGGGCTAAGCGGAGACATGCTCTCTGGATTGTAAATGATAGTTAATGCGCAAACTGGTTGTTCGTTTGAATTTGTTAGATGTTTAGTATGTGATTACCACTTTGTTAGAAACTGAGACCTTAGAACGAAATGAAAATACCACTTTGAAGGTTCCATGTTCACCATCATATGCATTCCATCTTCGGGATGGCTCAACATTTCGTACTATTGACATTTTAAAAATTGATTTCTGCTCGACCCGGGGCTAGCGGGCGTGAACGGTTGCTAGCGTTTCCACTAACCAAGATATTACTTCAAACATGAATCGTTAGCATCTTTCAATTTGCAGTTCGAATGTTGTGTGTCTTAAGCATGTACATTTACATCATACTCTTCTCTTTGTCCACTCTCATACTCTGTTTTATTGCTCTCCCGGAAGCCATGTTATGTGTTAAAACCACCAATAATATAGATTTGCCGACGGAAAAACTCATTACAAAAATAAATAAATAAAAAGCATCTGAAATATTTGACATTACATTTTCCTTTCTGCCTTAAGACATACTTTTTGTCTTTATTAATACAGACACATACATATCATTCTGAATTGAATCAAAACGTCATATTATGACCAGTCATTAAATAATTATATATCAACTCTGTATATTAGGCAGCAATTAAACCACTATGGTGCAGCACGCGGAGGGGAATCTTTTGAAATTCTTTTACAAACACGTTATCGTACATTGCTTCAGTAATTGATCATTGCAAGGCAGTTCTTGGAGAGCTCTTCTAACTTGAACGAATTACACCAGTTGTAAAACGCTATTACAAAGGCATATGTTGTAATTTGTAGTGTTCAGGCGATTGTTGACTTATTACAATGATGATGAGCTTGTCTGTGGGGTGTATTAGCTTCAGCGATTTCCATTTATGTTTTTGCCACATAGTTGCTGCTGAGTTATAGTATTACTACGTCGGATTTAAACCATCTGTACCTTGACAAAGCATTCAATGGAGTTAAAATACCGCTTGCAATACAATAAAAGTATGAAAGGAGACATTTGGAAATGGCCGAACACGATAAATAGCGAACATATAGCAATCTCGGTTTAATTGAGCCTGTTCTGCAATGGTAGTTCACGCCCTCTAGCCCGAGTTGAGCAGAACTCAATATTTGCACTTGACGGTAAACATTGAACCTACAATGTGGTATTTTATTTTATTCCATGGCCAACGGGGCATGGTCCCCGTTTCTAACAAAACAATAACAAAATAACTGACTTCCTGGATGTTTAATATATGTTATTATATACTGGGGAAAAAAAAAACATCTTTGTTCACATCTATTTTAAAAAGAACACAAATTTGAAAGTAATTTTATAATTAAATGTTGAAGTATTTGCAAACATGGGCATGTCATATGGTGTTCTCCATTTTCACTTATAATGTGCAATCCAATGTAGATATCAGCGGTATCTCCATATTTTTTAACACTACACACTACTAGTTTCTACATCTCGCCTTTTTCTTTGCCACTGCTTTCCTCATCTCCTCCAGATTATTCTTCTTTTTTTTTTCATCTTCCTCTCCTCCTCGGCCAACTCTTCCAATTGCTTCAAAGTAAGGCTTCCTCGTATATTCCTTCGACGCCTCTTTCGGCCCCTTTGCTCACGACTGCTTCGTTTAATAACATCACTTCAAAACCCGAAGGATGTTCCTCTTCGTCTCCGACCATTTGTGCAGTACACCCTGCATGCATTTTCATGTAATCAGGCTCCGATTTACCTCTTGCTGCCATCGTTACCACTATTCAAACGAATTCAAACAGTTGCAACACATACAATAGTTCCACTCTCCGTGTCAAAGGACACGAACACCTTTTTCTCGGGTAACTGACAATCTTCTATCCCTTCAATTTCTGTTTCGATGGTAAACGGGAAATCTCCTATAGCCTCAAATATAAATCACGAGATCAATGCGGTATCGTGATGAGTTCTTCTTCTCTCCTCAATATGAAGCTTGAGTAACAGAAAATGTCGAACAATGATTTTACACGGGTATACTTTTTATTATATACTACAATTTAGAGGCAATTAGATACCGATACGGATTAACCCCTTACACAGTTTACCCAAACGAATATGCTAACACCAATATAAACATCGTATTTACATAAGAGTAACATGTTGCGTTTTTTAAAATTAATCATTTTAATATGTTTATTAAAATAAGCCAATTGCACGTTTAGTTTCAAATAAAATCATTTCATCTTTATTTATCTTTTCGAGATTGTTCTCTGCCGTTTTTACACCAAATACAACTACCTGTTAATTGTACACATTGTCAAACAAACGACACATGATGCTGCAATACCAAGGCAATGAATTAAAGCAAAAATATACTACAATTTTCATACTTATAGCTGCTCGTCATCATAGAAGTATAGAATATATACTATGACTTTTCTTGTTAGTGGTGATCCGATCTTTTTATATTTCTTTGTACTGATGTTTGTAGAGCCTTATCTTTTCTTCTGGATAACATATTTATAAGATACGGTAAAACAATTTACCGCGAGATTGTTGGTCTTCCTATGGGTACTAACTGTGCAGATTTGTTTTTGTACTGCTTTGAAAGAGATTTTATGTTGAGTTGGTCACATGCTAGCCAGGGTGAAATTATTGATGCCTTTAATAATACTTCTCGGTATCTTGACGACATAGTCTATATTGATAATCCGTTCTTTGCTCATATGGTTACTAACATTTATCCGCCAGAGCTCACGTTGAATAAAGCCAACAGTTCGGATACAGTAGCAGCATTTTCCGATCTCCATCTCTCGATTTCAAATGATTGTATTCATACTAAAATCTATTATTAGAGAGATGATTTCAATTTTAACATCGTTAACTATCCACACCTGGATGGAGATGTACCTCGTGCTACCTCATATGGGGTGTATATCTCCCAGCTCATTCGAATTGCTAGAGCGTGTAATGATGTTATAGACTTCAATGATCAAAATCAGGTTATTAAAAGTAAATTTCTTCAGCAGGGTTTACGTTATCACAAACTACGTAGATCTTTATCTAAATTCTACCTCCGCAACGCGGGCCTGCTGGAAAAGTACAACACCAACCTTAAAACACTTCTGCGACAAGGCATATCACAACCCTCATTTTATAGAGATGTGGTCTATGAAAATTCGAGAGTTAAAGGGGTATGACGGGTTTCTTGACCGCTTTATAAAAGCTTCAATAACATCTGCCTGGACATCTGGTGAATGACTCAACATGAAATCCCTTTCATAGCAAAATAAAAACAAATCTGCGACAAGTGGTGCACAGTTCGTACCCATAGGGATACCAACAATTTGTCTATAAACGGTGGTACCATACCTGACGAAAATGTTATCTAATAGGAAGATGAGTGCTTTACAAACTTCATAGCAAGTTCACATAGTATAATTGTCTAAACTGACACGTCTGCGACTAGGCATATCACAGCCCTCATTTTATGGAGATGTGGTCTATACACTTCGAAAGTTAAAGGGGTCTGACGGGTTTCCTGACCGCTTTACAAATTTAATCAGGAAGTTCGTCAGAAAAGTATATACCCTTTGGTTTTACAGCGCACTGCAGGTTTAGTGATTGACCCCTCTACAGTCAGTCATTACGCTTCACTTTTCACTTGTGCGATGACTGGACTACCTCTTGGGACTCTATGATTGCACCTACTGAAACCACAACTAAGGGAGGTGGGTGCATGAGCTTTCGTCACTCGGGTTTTCTGGTCGTACCCTAGATTGGTTTTCTCTTTAGCTGCAACTACTATGGTTGTTCAGTACGATTCTGGATACATCCTGAGATGTTTCTTATTTTGTATATGTTTCTTTTGTTAGTTTCTCTGGATGTGGACTTTATTGTTAGAGAATTCCTTTTGATGGGATCTAGTTTTGTTTACACTGTCTTGTCTATTTAGGCGCTGAAGACAGGATAATAGCGAGGATTGTGCGTATATAAAATCGATTGAAACTAACCAGTAGTCCTTATTGCCTACTGACCGTTCCAAAAAGCCCTTGTTTGCAGTACAGTATGGTCCTACGATGCCATTGCGTTCGGACGCTGTGGTTTCTGTAGGACCCTATATCTCATTTTAGTATCAGAATACTAGATGTTGTCATGTTCTGGTCGAGTAGTGTATGCTGTTACAATCACCTACCGAACATTCTCTGTTTTGAGTGTATTGCAAGTTTGTTGCAATTTGTTGTATTGTAACAGCTACTGCGTGTTGTAATCGCTTTGAGTGTGTATGTTATTTTATAACAATTCTCCAGTTCATGATCTGGCGAGTTTTTTGCAATCATTTAATCTCTTCGTGTAATAAATACATTAAGCTACACTCAGTTGAGTAACACTAAGAGTCGATTGTAATGGTTAACCCAGTTCCAATATTCTCTACTTTATAATGTGAGAACTGGTCTTCAAACCATTGCATTCACATGTAGTGAATTATTAGTGGGTGTATATATACTCGGTAAAAAAAGTTTTGGACCAGGGTATGGCTCTTATTAATATATCACTATGTTTTCTTTCCCACTGTCATATTTATTAAAATGTTTTACTTAGTATGTGTATTGTTGTCTACACAACCTTGTTCTAACCAATCTTCATATTAAGTGGTAGTAACCAATCTCAATATTAAGTGGTATATTATATCAATCTTCGTAAATTGTTAGTGTATACCGTCACCCTACCCATATAAGGTTAAAGGGAGATAACTGCTAAGTGTTGTTGTCTTTATCATGTTTTTGGTTTGTGACCCTCTTTCTTATACTATTATATATATGTAAATTGGGCGTCCTGTTGTAATTTATTTTTTAACCTTTTTGGGAATATGAAATGGTACCCCTTTACTCAAGTTTAATTTTTGATTTTCTGGATTTCTCTCTCCAGAAAATCAAAAAAAACTTTTTAAATATCCACTTGCAAAAAATGCCCTAAAAAAGTGTAGAAAACAATCTACACTTTTCTACTTTTTGGTTGCCGGGATTAAAAGGTGATTGGAAATGTGATGAGAAGTTGTGAGATGTTTGAATTTGTGTGATATGAGATTTGTGGCGGGGGTTAGGAAGGTGTTTGTTATGTTTTGATTTTGTATTAAACAGATTACATATATAAGTATGTTACTTGGTATTTACTTATTTTATTTTTTTTGTCAATTCAAAAAGTATGTGCAAAAAACCTATTAAATTTTTTTTACAATATAGTATAAAATAAGAAAATAACAAGTAACAAACAAGAAAATAAAATTAGTACCGAAGATGTTCATTACATTTTACAATTACACCGGGAAGAAGTAATTAATAATGATCAGCTTAGAAAGGGGTTAGATGCTCTTAAAGAAGTTCCAAAGGAAACTTTAGAGGTTAAATCTCAAACATTAGAAAAATTACATAAGAGACGACGTGCTAAAAAACAACGTAAACGAGAAAAACAAAAATATGATAAATTACGAGACATTGTTATAAATAAACTAAAAGAGTTTAAAGATGAAAAATCTAAAGAAAGTATTTTAGAATTAAAACTGGTTGACAAACCAATGTGCGGTTATTTTAAAGCATATGAAATATCTGCCGAAAAATACAAAGACCCTCAAAAACTATTTTATGATAAAAAATCTATTATCACAACCCAAATTAACAAAGAACTGACAGAGCAAATGTAATAAAGTTTCAATTAGGTCTTACTATGGATCTATTTAAAGATGATGGTGCTACCAAAAAATATACCACAGCAGTGTTACACAGTGAACAAAATGCCATTTTGAGCTCTGTAAAAATAAGCGAGTTTTATGACGAATCATCTGCATTTTTACAAGAAAGTCTTGAAAGATTTACAAATACAGCATCTGGATTAGAAGTTGACAAATGTGTAAAGCTTTATTTAAATATTGCAAAGTATGAACCATTAAAAGGTTCTTCATATATTCCATTACCCAAAGCAGTATCTGACAAAAAAGCAATAATTAATGCCAATAACAAAGATAATAAGTGCTTGGAAGTGTCATTGGTGTCTGCTTTGTGGCCTAATAAAAATAATCCAACTAGAATATCAAGTTATAACAAACACATGGGTAAGTTGAATATGGATGGTATTGACTTTCCCACTCCAATTTCTCAAATTCCCAAAGTAGAGAAACAAAACAACCTTGCTATAAACGTTTATGGATATAGCATAACAAACAAAACTAAAAAGGTAACTATTTTCCCATATAAAATATCAGAACAACCAAAGGTTATTGAGCGAATTAATTTGCTAATAATATCTGATGTTTATATCGATGTTGAAACTAAAAAAGAATCAGAGAATGAAGACAAATCAAAAATACAAAAAGAATCAGAGAATGAAGACAAACCAAAAATACAAAAAGATATTGATCGAATTAATTTTCTTGCTGAAAACATTGAGATTTATGAAGACATTGAGGTTGAAGAAGATTTAGAGAATGAAGATGATCCAAATAATGAAGAAGGAATCATAGATGACAACTATGACCCTGATGATTATTCCGACAAACCCGACAAACCCGACAAACCAACAAAATATAACTATTGCTGGATTAAAAATCTAAATAAACTGCTCTATGATCAAAACAAACACCACGGTCAAACATACTTTTTTTTCCCGGCGCCATCGAGGCAAAACAGACAATCTCATACGATTTGAATCGTTTATTAGGGAAGCTTTCATAAAAAAAGAACATTTAGTCGCTGTATTTTTTGACTTGGAGAAAGCTTATGATACTGCACGGAAGTACGGTATTATGAATGATCTACATGACATTGGTCTTAGAGGCCGATTACCCATTTTTATAGAGAAATTCTTAGATGATAAACAGTTTCGTGTCCGAATGGGTTCAACCCTCTCTGCTATTCATGAACAGGAGATGGGTGTTCCACAGGGCAGCATACTATCTGTCACACTTTTTAATATAAAGAACAGTATAGTAAAATGCATCAATCCAGGTGTGGATTGTTCGCTATATGTTGACGACTTTGTTATATGTTATCGTGCAAAAAACATGAATACTATCGAGAGACAATTACAACAATGTCTCAATAAACTTCAGACCTGGTCTGATGAAAATGGTTTTTTCATTTTCTAAATCTAAAACTAATTGTATGCACTTTTGTCAACTTCGTAAACATCATGAAGACCCTCATCTAACACTGGACGGGTCACCAATACCAGTAGTGGATGAGACAAAATTCCTTGGTCTTATTTTCGACCGTAAATTAACGTTTATACCACACCTTAAATACTTGAAGGCCAAATGCCTTAAAGCTCTTAACTTACTTAAAGTTGTTGCAAACACTAATTGGGGAGCAGATCGAAAAGTTCTCTTGCGACTTTACAGATTTCTTATCAGATCCAAGCTGGACTACGGCTCAGTAGTATATAGATCGACTCGAAAGTCGTACTTGAAGATGCTCGACCCTATACATAATCAAGGATTACGACTCGCTTTAGGTGCCTTTCGTACATCACCAGCCGAAAGTCTATATGTTGAAGCCAATGAACCATCACTGTCTCATAGACGAGACAAATTAGCTCTTTAATACGCCATTAAATTAAAGTCTAACCCTTCAAACCCAACTTTCGATAATGTTTTTAATCCTAGTTGTGAACCTCTTTTTGATCGAAAACCGAAGGCCATTCGACCATTTGGTCTTCGTATTAAACCAAAATTAAGAGACACTGAAATCGACCTAAATTTGATAGCCAAGTACAAAGTATCACAAATTCCACCGTGGACTTTGGAAACTCCAACAATTATTTTTGATCTTTGTAATAATAACAAATCCAGTACAGACCCTACTGTCTTTCAAAGCAAATTTAATGAAAGTATATCGAAATACAGTGACTTTCAACATATCTACACAGATGGCTCTAAAGATGGAGATAAGGTAGCTGCAGCAGCTGTTCACAAACATAGCATAAAGAGCCGCCTGCCTGACAAGGCCTCTATCTTTTCAGCTGAACTTAAGG
Source organism: Cyrtodaria siliqua (assembly GCA_037043455.1). Lineage (NCBI taxonomy): Eukaryota > Metazoa > Mollusca > Bivalvia > Adapedonta > Hiatellidae > Cyrtodaria > Cyrtodaria siliqua. The sequence goes on from JAWPHD010001370.1 coordinate 185,207, forward strand.
CAATTGAACTTGCGTTAAATTATATTCAGGAATCTGATGATGACCATTTCGTAATCTTTTCTGATTCCCTTTCATCTCTTCAAGCACTTGGTAATATGAAACATGATAACCCAGTTGTGCTTCAACTTTTAGAAAAGTACAATTCTCTTATAATTGATAATGTTATTATTTTCTGCTGGCTTCCAAGCCATGTAGGAATACGTGGTAATGATAGAGCTGATAGTGCTGCTAAGGCAGCATTAGATTGACATATATCTAATACCAAATTACCTTATACTGATTTTAAAAGTTGTATTAACACATATATTCGTAACTCTTGGCAAACCGCTTGGGATTTGTCCGTTAACAATAAACTCCATTCAATTAAACCGTTACTCGGAGAATGGCGTTCTTCTACTAGACCCATTCGTCGAGAGGAAGTTATCCTAGCCCGGTGCAGGATAGGGCATACACGTTATACTCATTCATTTTTATTACAAGGTGAGCAATTACCAGAATGTATACCCTGCTTTGCACCGTTAACGGTCAAACACATCTTATTGGAATGTGTAGACTTTGATCCTATGCGTCAAAGGTACTACAATGTTAATACTATGAAAGAATTATTTGATACTGTAGATTTTAGTCTTGTTTTAGATTTCCTAAAAGAGATCAGACTATATAAATCATTATAATGTGTTCTTATATATATATTTACTTGTTTATATGCCCGTTGACGGGCATTTGTTGATTTACATACATAGTTTATATTACACCTTATCATCCCTTAGTTTTTTAATAGTTTTATCTTTATATGTTTACACTAATTTTTAAATAATACTTCATTTTTCATCAATTTTTGCGCACAATATGACCTATTTATGTGTCGACGTGCCGTAAAACACCATTCATTCATTCAAACTTACTTTTGCGATCGTTGCCTTCAAGGCTATTCTGGAAAAGAACTACTTACCACTCACAGAGAAGACTGTGAGGGTATTAACAAAAATTCTTGCAGAATAGAAATGCCTAAAGAAGGTAAAAATACTGTAAAATTTAAAAATCATCAAAATCAGATGCCTGTTCCTCATGCAATTTATGCTGATTTTGAAAGCACAATTAAACCTCAATCAATCAAATTCGGAAAATAATCTGAAATTCAAAATGTGCACGAAGCTTGTAGTTTTGGATACACGGTTGTCAGATATGATGGCAAAGCTAATGATTATGTTAGTTACAGAGGTGAAGATGCTGTTGAAGTGTTTTTAAATTGCATGGTACGTGAAAAGAGCAACATTAATAATATATTTGCTCACCCAAAACCATTAATTATGACACAACAAAATGAGGAAGATTACGAAAAAGCAACACACTGTTGGATATGCGAAAACGAAATAGGCAGAAAATCTGGTAAAAACGGCAAAGTAAGAGACCACTGCCATTTTCCTGGAGAATACAGAGGCGCAGCACATAAAAACTGTAATCTGAAAATGAAAAAAAACAACAGGTAAAACAATTATTCCTGTTGAATTTCATAACCTCAAAGGATATGATAGTCATTTGATTATGCAAAAAAATACATTAAATGAAAGGTAATATAACATGCATTCCAAATAATGCTGAAAAGTATATTTCATTTAGTGTCGGCCAGCTTAGATTTTTAGACAGTTTTCAATTTATGGCTTCGTCTCTGGAAAAATTGGTTGATGCAACAGACAAATCTGATTTTAAAATTACTAAAAATCAGTTTGGAGAACAAACAGATTTACTTTTACAAAAAGGTGTTTATCCATACGAATATATGGACAGTATGGAAAAAATAGATGAAACGCAATATCCACCCATAGAAGCATTTTACAGTACATTAAGAGGTGAAGGTATTACCCAAAATAATTATGACCACGCGCAGAAAGTATGGAAAGAGTTTAACTGTAAAACACTTCGAGACTATCATGATTTATATCTAAAAACGGATGTAACTCTGTTAGCGGATGTATTTCAAACTTTTAGAAAAACATGCATGAATGCATATAAACTCGATCCATTGCATTACTACACAGCACCTGGATTATCTAGGGATGCTTTACTTAAACACTCAAAAATAGAATTAGAACTTTTGACAGACACTGACATGCACTTATTTATAGAAAAAGGAATGCGAGGTGGCATAAGTATGGTATCAAAAAGATATTTGCCAAAGCAAACAATCCATATTTAGCTGGTTATAACCCTGACAAGAAAAACAGCTTTTTACTGTATTTGGATGAAAATAATCTTTACGGACATTCGATGAGTCAGGCACTTCCATATTCTGGCTTTAAATGGGTTGTCATAAAAACATTACAAGAGCTAAGAAAAGATAAAGGATATTTTCTTGAAGTAGATTTAAAATATCCTAAAGAACTACATGATAGTCACAATGATTATCCACTTGCCCCTGAAAGATTAAAAGTAAAAAAAGAATGCTTATCTCCGTACCAACAAGATTTATTAGAAAATAAAGTTATGACAGAACAACTAGTACCAAATCTTATGGACAAAACAAAATATGTATTACATTATAAAAATTTAGAGTTGTATTTATCATTAGGCATGAAATTAACAAAAATCCACAGGGCGCTAGAATTTAATGAAAAACCATGGATGAAATCATACATAAACCTAAACACAGAACTTAGAAAAAAAGCTAAATCCCAATTTGAAAAAGATTTTTACAAACTTATGAACAACTCTGTGTTTGGCAAAACAATGGAAAATTTACGCAAGCGGACTGATATAAAACTAGTCAGAACTGACGGCTCTGAAAATGAAAAAATAAGAAAAATAATAGCCAAGCCCAACTTTAACAGGCGTATACTATTTTCAGATGAATTGTCAGCAATACATGTTAACAAAACAAAATTAACATTAAACAAACCAATTTATGTTGGGATGTCAGTATTGGATTTATCAAAGCACTTGATGTATGTTTGGTACTATAATACCCTAAAGAAAAAATACGGAGATAAATGTACTTTATTAGACACTGACAGCATACTGGTACTTATATTTACAGATGATGCATACCAAGACATAGCCGAAATAAAAGATGAGTATGATCTAAGTGATTATCCTCAAAACCATCCACTGCACGATGATACAAATAAAAAAGTAATAGGCAGGATGAAAGACGAATGTGCTGGTGTTCCTATATCTGAGTATGTTGGATTAAGACCCAAGCTATATTCTATTTTGAGAGAGGATGAAAAACTTATCAAAAAAGCAAAAGGAGTAAAAACATACGTAATTGATAAAAATATAAACTTTGAAAGCTACAAGGATGCATTGTTTAACAAGCAAAAATATACCCATGAAATGAATATGATACGAACAATAAAGCATCAAATATACGGCATATCAGTAAACAAAGTAACACTGTCACCATTTTACACTAAAAGATACATTCGAGAAGATGGAATTACAACTGATGCATATGGTTATTATAAAAACTTATGAATTTGGGTATCAGCAGGAATAATAAGTAGTTCTTCTTTGACAAATCCTCTTTGAGGCGCTGGTGCTTTCAAATAATATACTCTTATACCTTGCGTCACCATATAACTTTTAATCTTGTGAATATCTACACTCCACACTGGATCAGTTGCTCTGCGTCTTCCACCTTCTTGTTCCCCGGGTTGATATAAATATCTTACACTAGCATTCATACAGATAGGATCAGCGTTTAATATTTTTGTTTCAACAGGAGGGGGCTTTTTTGTCTCCACATTTATTGCTTTGACAATTTCTGGTAATCTTTTTACCCACTCTCTGTTGCGTTTTTGGGAATCTATTTCCTTAGCATACTGATAGCCAAACAATCTTTCAGCTAATGTTCTGTTAAATCTTTCCACTAAAGCTTGGTCTCTGTGTATTTCTGTTTTGCCTCGTCTGATATTTACTTTATGTTTCGCCATTAACTGCGATACTGCACCCATAAATTCTCTGCCTGGATCCACTTGTAATAATTTTGGATATTGCAAATGTCGACTGTATATTTTTTCAAATGCTTTAGCAACTTCTTTACTATCCTTGGAATTCAGTGGCTCTGCTTCTTTGTATCTACTTGCAATATCAACCACAGTCAATGCATATTTATATGTCTTGCGGCCACGACCAAAGCCAAAAGTATCATGCGGCAGAAATAACAAATCAGCTTGATGCACTCAATTCTTAGCACAAACATCAAACCTAGATCTAATTAGTTTCTTTGGTGCTGGTAAATAAATCTGCCACACAGCTTGTTTTTTTTAAAAATTCTAATGCCTTTTTTACACTGACACCAGCCTCTTTTGCTAATATTTTAACTGCTGAGTAACCTCTCCAAAATCCTTTTGGGCTATAATAAATCTTTTCCATTTTTCTACTAAAGATTAAAATTTATATAACTATAAAGCAAAAATGGATATCACAACTGCACAATTTGATAAACTGCTTGAAGAGCAAAATCAATATAGCACAAAGAAATGGACAGACTTGGAAATAAATAAATATATACTATTACAGATACGAAAATAGTGGATACTGAATATGGTCCATCCATGGTATTGACACTATTAGACAACGGTGAAGTATAAAATAGAGAAGAGTGCTAAACCACCATATTATATTCGACCAATTGGATTAAAACCATGTAAAAACAACAAAAGCAATAGGTATCATGCATATGACTTAGTCTTTCCAAAGGTTATTTCAACGTGAACATACTTAGTCATTCCAAATCCAAAGTGATTATAGTTTTAAACTATTTTTTTTTTTATGAAAATGTATACGCCACAAATCCAGTTGCAGCCATGCCCACCACAATAAACGTAATTTCACTATTTTGTTGATCCGGAGATGGTGTATACAAATCACTCAACTTAGGCTCCGGTTCCAAAAGCAAATAATTACCAGTTGTATAATAATACTGTTTCATAGCTTGGTCCACATCATCAAAAGTCTGCTCTGCATGATGCTCTTTTTTCAGTTGCTTATTAATAAAATCTGATTTCTCTGTTCTTTTTTTATTCCACTCCGCTTGTGCTGCTTCCAATTGTTCCACTGCTTTGTCATGCCTTTGTCTTTCCTCATCTGAGTGACTTCCCATTTTTGAAAAGAAATAATTTGAACCGCTAAACGCCAATGCGTTTGTTAATGCGTCACCTATCATCATTGCTACTGCACTTGCCATTTTTTTTATATATATTTTTTAAAATTATTTCATAATATCCGCAGGAATAATACCTTGCTTAATCAACATATCCTTTGTAGCCATTGCTAACATTATATCAATGGACAGCATCCCAAAATCTGTCATATTAAAATCAACTTTAGGAGCTGGTTTTCTTAATAGTTTTCTGCCAATCTCAGAATATCCAATAGTTAGAAGTGTTTCCACTCCAGCGTGATACACCATATTTACAATTTGTTTTCCGTCAATACTTGTTGCCATTTTATTTATATTATTTTTATATTATTTTTTTAAATAAATTATTAAAAACAATCAAACGGGTCTTTTGGTGCAACATGAACAGCCACATGTTGCACAGGTTGCGTAGCAGATTTCTTGTTATAAATATACAAACCCAACCAAGCAATGCCTACTAATAAAACCAGACACGGTGGAATATAATTTGTGTATACGTTTATTTTGATTTCTGGTTCTTCTTTATCTATTGTTATTTTTGTTATTTCATCTTGCTCTGCAGCATCTTGATTTGCAGCATCTTGCTTTGCATCTTGCTCCACCAAACGCTTTGCTTTCCTTGCCGCTGCTCCTTTTTTCCCAGCTTCTATTCTTTTAGGATTTTATGCTTTTTGTTGTTCACTCTCTTGGTTCTCCATCATTTATATTATCTATATTTTTATTATTATTGAAATTAATATGTCTAACAGTTGTCAGTATTGCTGTAAATGGCGCTAAGCACATCCCATACCTGTAATACAACTCACAACAAGCACTTGTCAAAGCATGATTAATAAATGGGTCTTCCTCCAAATCTTTTTCAGTTTTGGTGGATTGGTTACATTAAAATATTTTGATACTCCCATCACATACAAGTTAATAAAATAATTGCCTAAAGTCTTGGTCATACTTGCCCCAAGCCTTGCTTCATATCTGCAGTAAAGTTTGTTAATTTCATCCGGGGGCATGCTATCCATATTCGTGAGTTGTATGTCTTTACCCAAATATTGACGACTACCACCACCAGCCACTATGGCTGATAATCTTTTTTTTTTTGTTTCTTGTTGATTTGAAACCTTCCGATATATCTTGTAATAGTTCTTCCGCATTCATTTTTATATTAATAATTTTATTTTTTATCTTGAAATAAATATAAAACACAAAACAACCAGCTGCGATATTCATGCAACTAGTAATTGTTAGTATTGTTAATAGCATTTCATCGAAGCATTTGGAGAAATGCAATAAATTGTTCACTCTTATAGAACTTCGAGAATCCCTTAAAAAGTTACATCAGCTGGTCCTGATGATATCCATTATCAATTATTAAAACATAAACATGACATCTGTCTCTCTACACCTTTAAATATATTTAATAAGGTTTGGTTGGCAGGAAACTTCACCGATACTTGGCAGGAAGCAATCGTTATTCTAGTCCCCAAACCCGGAAATGAGCATACGGACCCAATAAATTATCGCCCTAAATAAAAATATTGCTTTAATGAGTTGTATATGTAAAACCATGGAACGAATGATTGATGAGAGACTCGTTTGGTACTTGGAGTCCAATAAACTGATAACAAAATATCAAAGTGGTTCCTGCGAGGCACAACCGATCTCAATTTGATCATTTATTAGGAAAGCTTTCGTAAAGAAAGAACATCTAGTCGCTGTATTGTTTGACTTGGAGTACGCTTATGTTACTGCATGGAAGTACGGTATCATGAATGGTCTTTATGACCTTGGTATTAGAGGCCGATTATCAATTTGTATAGAGAATTTGTTAGATGATAGACAGTTTCGTGTCCGAATGGGTTCAACCCTCTCTGACATTCATGAACAGGAGATAGTTGTGCCACTGGGGTCAACATACTCTCCGCCACCCGTTTTAATAAAAACATTAACAGTATAGTTAAATGCATCAATACCGGAAGTGAAATGCACTCTATATGTTGACGACTTTGTTATATGTTATAATGGTAATCATGCACAAAAAATGAACACTATTGAGAGACAACTTTAACAATGTCTTCAGACCTGGTCGGATGAAAATGGTTTTAAATTTTCTAAATCAAAAACTAATTGTATACAACTTTGTCAATTAAGTAAACATCATCTAACACTGGGTGGGTCACGAATACCAGTAGTGGATGAGACAAAATTCCTTGGTCTTATTTTCAACCGTAAATTAATGTTTATACCACACCTTAAACAATAGTTTTAAATACTTGAACGCCAAGTGCCGTAAAGCTCTTAAATTGCTTCAAGTTGTTGCAAACACTAACTGGGTAGCAGATCGTAAAGTGCCTTTACAACTTTATAGATCTCTTATCAGATCTAAGCGGGACTACGGCTCAATATGGATCGACTCGCAGTCATACTTGCAGATGCTCGATCCTATACATAATCAAGGATTACGACTCGCTTTAGGTGCCTTTTGTACATCACCAGCCGAAAGTCTACATGTTGAAGCTAATGAACTATCACTGTCTCATAGATGGGACAAATTAGCCCTTCAGTATACCATTGTGCAGGATAGAGCATACACGTTATACTCATTCATATTTATTACAAGCTGAGCAGTTACCAGAATGTATACCCTGCTTTGCACCGTTAACGGTCAAACACAACTTGTTGGATGTGTAGACTTTGATCCTATGCGTCAAAGGTACTACATGTTAATACATGAAAGAGTTATTTGATACTGTAGATTTAAGTCTTGTTTTAGATTTCCTAAAACAATCAGACTAAATAAATCATTGTAATGTGTTCTTATATATACTATACTTGTTTATATACCCGTTGATTTTGTTGATTTACATATATAGTTTATATTACTACCATATCGTCCTTATTGTTTAATAGTTTTATCTTTATATATTTACATTAATGTTTAATTACTGTTTAATTTCGTCATCTTTCGTAGATTATTGCGCTCAATATGACATATTTATGTGTCGACGTGCCGTAAAACGCCATTCATTAATTCCTTCATTCAGTATACCATTTAATTACAATCTAGTTAAGACACTTCAAGTCGACCTACGTTTGATTGCCAAGTACAAAGTAGTACAAATTCCACCGTGGACTTTGGAAACACCAACAATTATTTTTGACCTTTGTATTAGTAACAAATCCAGTACAGACCCTACTGTTTTTTAAAGCCAATTTAATAAATTAAATCGAAACTTCCAACATATATACACAGATAAGGTAGCTGCAGCAGCTGTTATCCACAAACAGAGCATAAAGAGCCGCCTGCCTAACAAAGTCTCTATATTTTCAGCTGAATTTAAGGCAATTGAACTTGCCTTAAACTACATTCAGGAGTCTGATGATGACCATTTTGTAAACTTTTCTGATTCCCTTTCATCTCTTCAAGCCCTGAATAATATGAAACATGATAACCCAGTTGTGTTTCAACATTTAGAAAAGTACAATTCTCTTAAAGTTGATAATGTTATTATTTTCTGCTGGCTTCCAAGCCATGTAGGAATACGGGGTAATGCCAGAGCTGGAAGTGTTGCTAAAACAGCATGAGGTTTACATATATCTAATGCCAATTTAGCTTATACTGATTTTAAAAGTTGTATTAACACATATATTCGTAACTCTTGGCAAACCGAAAGAGATTTCGTGTTGAGTCTTTCACCGAAAGAATGAGAAGAAAACATTTCTGGGTTTAATCCAATTAAACGAAACGAATGGATTGCTTTAACTTACTTCGAAATTGATTATAAGTGAGAGCTTCACCATTTTTAAAAACAAATGGGGGAGATTATTCTGATGAAGAGATGTTCATGCACATTTTGACATATGCCTTAACAGAAGATAACTCCGATTTATCAATCTTAACAAGAGGAGTCTGTAAGAGTCGCTCCCCTTTTTGAATAGTTTTTGTCCACTTCATTGTAACCATAAGTCCGTTTTCTGTATTGCCAACACTCTTTCTTAATAAGATTTTTTCTCTATCAAATCCAATTTGGTTGTTGGCACTAAATTTGACTTTCTGGCCATTAGAAAAGCAAACAAAAATAAACACCGCAATACATAGTTTTCAAATTTAGAAAAATCAAGTATTTTATAGATTTATTGCAATATCTCTGGAGTCATTGGTTCCGCCTGCCTTAAGCGATACGGTTTTAACTTAGCCGTACCCATTAATGACACATTTAATAACAAATGTATTAACTTGATCCCCTGAATAACCTAGCAATAAGTGCATTGTTTTAATTCCACTTAGATCATTTTTTATTGAATCTGTTGATTTAAATGTCCCACTTAAAAATTGAGAATATAGTTGTAACGTTTCTGTGGAAGCTGGTAAATTATACACAAAACAATAAAAATGATTCCCACTGTATTCTTAAATTCGTTTTTGATCCATAAGCATATGCATTTTTGTTGGACTCCCTGAGATCACCTTTAAACTCCCCAAGTTGTATATCTGAAAAATAAATATTCACCACTCATTTGCCAGATCAAATAATTTAGCTTGCACAATAAACTCTGTTAATGAATAATGTCTTGTTAATTCATGAAAAACTAAATCATGTGAGCTGTTAAACTCCCAGTTGGATAGGTGGTCTGCTATTCTATTATTTTTCCCTGCCAGATGTTTAGCCCTTCACTGATATTCACCAGTTGCTGCCAAATAACAAATTTCTCTCAGACAGTCTTGCAACTGTTCACACAGCGCTCGACCTGAATTAATAACTTGACATACTGCCTCGTTGTCACAATAAATCAATATCCGTTTACCTTTAAGCTGATTACCCCATATTTTTAAACAAATAATTATTGCTAAAATTTCTAGAACTGCTATATTAAGTTCCTTAGCCTGCAATACAGCTGGACATTTGGTATGAAAATAAGATCCATTCCAGAATCCGCCACAACCTTCTAACATGAATCAGATAAAAATAAATATTTCATCCGGATATGACCAGTTTGCATACTCTAACAGTGAAACACCATTATATACAGGTAAAAATATATTCCACCATGTCAAGTCTTTCCTGTAATCATTCACTGCATTGTTTCTTGGATGACTAAGATCTAAAATAACACGTCGTTCTGTCGTATCCCTTTTTGGTACAGAGTCTAAGGGAGAAATGTTTATAATAAATACTGGTAAAGGTGATCCTTTGGGAACAACAAACACAATTAAGAGAATAAAGCAACAGGCTCGGTTTTATTGAGTCTGTTCATGAGAAGTAACGAAAGAAGCAACACCTCTCACGCCCCCACAGCACCGGCTTAAGCGGTATTCTACTTCAAAGCCACCTATATTGGGCACGCTGGCTCCAAAGGATCAGAAAAAAAACACTACTGATTCGTAGCACGGGGATACTTTTTACAGCCGCCTCACTGCACTAAACGAACGCTAGTGTGAATGTTAATAAATACTGATAAAGGTGATCCTTTGGGAGCAACAAACACAATTAAGAGAATAAAGCAGCAGACTCGGTTTTATGGAGTCTGTTCATGAGAAGTAATGAAAGAAGCAACACCTCTCACGGCCCCTAGCACCGGCTTAAGCGGCATTCTACTTCAAAACCACCTAAATTGGGCTCGCTGGTCCCAAAGGACCAGTAAAAATAACACTACTGATTCGTAGCACGTGGATACTTTTTACAGCCGCCACACTGCACTAAACGAACGCTAGTGTGAATGTTAATAAACACTGATAAAGAAAGATAAAAATATCGGACAGGGAAAGCAGCATTCAAGGACGACAGTCAACCACAAAACACAAAAACAAACACGCAAACAGACAAACGAGAAGGTAAAAGTAATAAAAAATGCAAACGACATCACAAACGCAAAAGGGTTGACAACAGGGCTACCGCCTTGATACGGTCAGTGGCAACAAAGGCCACTGGGGGTTTAAACCGATTACAGTGTGCACCAAACCTCACACTTACCTTACTTTCATCCAATTAGAGGTGATCCTTTGGGAGCAACAAACACAAGTAAGAGAATAAAGCAGCAGACTCGGTTTTATTGAGTCTGTTAATGAGTAGTAATGTAAGAAGCAACACCTCTCACGCCCCCTAGAACCGGCTTAAGTGGTATTCTACTTCAAAGCCTGCACTAAACGAACGCTAGTGTGAATGTTAATAAATACTGGTAAAGGTGATGGGTTTTTACTAAATGGCCCAAGAATTGCATCGCTTGAACTTTCTTTTGAAAAATAAATATCCAGTTCATTCCCATACCCTTCCGCTCCTTTGTAATTTGTGTATTTCCATAATTTTTTTTCTTCAGATACTAACATACTTCCCTTCTTATAAACCGTTGGGAAACCATATTCTAAAAAGTCACAAGCAATAATATCCTTATAATCTCTTATTATTACCCTCATATAATCAGTATTATTTTTTTTATTGACAGGTATTCTGCAACCTTCGAAATTTTATTTGTTTGATTTTTTGACAATTTCATGTAAACGCACTTTGTCTAAAATCTGTGCTGTTGTATTTATCTTTGTCACATACCTATTTTTCATGCGCTAGAATGTTTACAAACAGTATTTGTTAAATGTTCGGCAGTTTCTACAATAACCTGCGAATTTTATTTAGGTTTTAATTTTATTTTATTACTGTAATTCTCACATGTTTATGTTTTTACTAAATTTGATATCCAAGTTTACAATGGCGTATTGACTGAATTTTGGTAGAAATATCTTAATGAGTTCTTTATTCTTATTATTTATTTCCAAAATATATTTTTTAAGTCAAACATGAGCATAAGGGCATCCGGAAGAGCTTTCCGGATGTTACAACTTTTAGGAATCTTTCTGCCAACAGGGGGCACATATGTGGTGTGCATATCTCATACGCCCCTTTACAACGATCGTATGGCTACTTTTATGCTCACATTTGTTCCTTCGATACGGTGAACAAAACCACAATTAAACACCCTGAAATTGTTCGTCTGGCCTTTTGGTTTTAACCTCATATTTTTTGAATTTTTGAGAGCCATAGATATTACTACTACTAATGCGTGGCATTTCTTTGGCCTGTTGTTTATGAATTATAAGTAGTGCAAGATACTGAAAATCATCGTTCCATGTTTTCTTCTCTAATTCAATCTCTCTTAGAACTGCCACATAAAACGTTTTCAAAGCAGAAAACTCATATGAAATACTGAGATACCTGATCTTTTTCAAGATTTCCTTACTTCCGCAACGTTGTTCTGTTTTTGTTTTACTATCATAAATTATTTCCAATTGCACCATAACAACCAAATTTAAATGTAGGTTTTCGAAAGTAACCTTTTTACTTACAAACTCATATCTTACATGAGCTTGCGGGTATCTGTATCTTCTCAGTACTTCATCTGAAGCTTTCGCTTTAATTTCTGTTTTTTTACTACGCATAGACTTTTTCTTTTTCTTTTTTCTCAATGTTGTCTAGTCAGAGGAATGTGAAGAATCACTACTCGACTCAGATTTACTATCACTACTACTGTCGCTACACTCACTATCATCGGTACTGCTGTGCTTTCAATTCCTTTTTAACTGCTTTCTTTAGTGACACATTCTTTCTTAAAGTTTTAATGTTAATGTCATCTTCGCATTTGGTGCTTTTATGTGACCTTGGTCACTTTTAACTTGGGACTTTCTTCGGACTTCTTAGTGTCTTGTAATATAGTCTTACCTTTGAGTTTCTGCATTTCGCCTTTTTATTTTGCCACTGCTTTCCTCAACTCATCCAGATTATTCTGTTTTTTCAACTTCTTCTCCTCCTCGGCCAACCCTTCCAATTCCTTCAACAGTAAGGCTTCCTAGCCTACTTCTTCGACGCCTCCTTCGGCCCCTTTTCTCACTTCTTCTTCTTTTACAACATCACTTCAAAACCCGATGGATTATTCTCTTTGTCTCCGACCATTAGCGCAGTACCCCATGAATGCATTTTCTTGTAATCAGGTCTCGATTTACCTCTTGCTGCTATCGTTACCACTATTCAAACGAATTCAAACACTTGCAACACATACAATATTTCCACTGTCCGTATTAAAGGACAGGAACACCTTTTTCTCCGGTTACCGACAATCTTCTATCCCTTCGATTTCTGTTTCGATGGTAAACGGGAAATCAACGGCCTCCTATAGCCTCAAATATAAATCACGAGATCAAAGCGGGATCGTGATGAGTTCCGCTTCTCTCCTCAGTATGAAGCTTGAGTAACAGAATTTTGAAATTTCCGAAAAAACACTCAGAAAATTTCGAACAATGATTTTACGCGGGTATAATTTTTATTATATACTACAATTTAGAGCCAATAAGATACCGATACGGATTAATCCCTTACACAGAATAAAAGAAGAATATGTTAACAATAATATAAACATCGTCGATACATGGGAGTAAAATGTTGCGTTTTATAATTAATTATTTTAATATGTTTATTAAAATAAGCCAATGCAAAATTCTGCTGCATGAACAATTTAAACAAATATTTAATTTGAACCTAAATGTAGTTTAAAATTGTTGGATATTAGTAAATTAATACACCCTGAAAGTTTTATATCAAATTATGAAGGATTACTGAAGATATTTGAAATATCTTAACTTGTCGCTGTCCCAACAAGGAATTTACATAGGGAAGTCCCTTCAAAAAAATCATTTTGGCTGTAAAATAGATATTACTCAACCGATTTTCAAAAGTAAAGTTGTTTTATTTACCATTAACAATGCCAGTTCTAATGATATATAATTATTAAAATTTCTCGAGTTACTGCAGAAAAATCTTTAACTGAAACAAGCGCCCCAAACAATGGCAGGCGTACTTGCATACTTATATAACTAATGGTATATCGAACATATAGAGTGGTGTTATTCCACTCCCACACCGTAAGTTATGTGATAAATTTAAATATAAAATATGTTGCGTTGAAAAACATGAGAGATATCGCTGAAATCTACATTGGATCACAAATTATAAGTGAAAAAGTAGAACACAATAATGTTATGACATGTCAATGCTTGCAAGTACATCAACATTTGGGACCATAAGCCGCTGGCCATGGAATGGTATTAAATACCACATTGCAGGTTTCATGTTTACCGTCATATGCATACCATTTTCGAAATTGCTCAACATTTCGTACTACAGATATTTTTAATATTGATTTCTGCTCAATTCGGGGCTAAAGGGCATAAACGGAAGCTAGCATTGTTCACTACCGTTCATACTCTTATTGTATTGTAAGCGGTATTATAACGCCATTGATAGCTTTTTAAAGGTACGAATGGTAGACTGAAGTCTGACTTAGTACTACTATAACTCAGCAACAAATATATTGGAAGAATATAAATTGAAATTGCTGAAGCTAATACACCCGGACAAGTAAATCATCACTATAATACAGACAATACATCTCTGAACATCACAAATTACAACACATGTGTTTCTAATGGCTTTTTATGCATTAGTGTAATTCATTCAAGATAGAAGAGCACTCCAAGAACCGCCTTGCAATAAACCATTGCTGAAGGATTACAGATTTACGTGTTTGTAAAAGCATCCCCCCCACCGCCTGCTACGCCATACTGGTTTAATTGCAAATGCTTAACATACTGAGTTGAGACATTCTGCTGATATGACTGTTCGTAATATGAAGTATTGTTTTCATTTAGAATGCTATTTATTATTGTTTATTAATAAAGTGAAATAGCATGACTAACAGAAGAAAGGAAAACGAAATGTCAAGCATTTGAGTTGGTGTTATTTTTACATTTACTGAGTTTCTTTCGTCGGGAAATCTGTATTACTTGGTTGTTAATCATCAGATAAAGTATAAATCGTCTGTAATGTACAGCAGACGGAACAATTATTTTATTTACTCATCTTTTGATATGGAATGCATCTCTTAATTATTACGTTGATTTGCGTCTCACGCGTCTCACTACACAGTTTATAATGTTCTGTGACGTTTCGATCGAGGGCAATATCATATGGTAATGACATGACACATGTGTAACACTGAATGTCACGTTTGAGTTATCATGTACATACAATGTTCGTCATATCTGAAAAAAGGAAGAATGTACATCTTATATCTATATTGCGTTGGTAAACAAACCTGTTTGCGTCTTGAGTTAAACAGTACCACACGTCGTGAATATTCAAATTAATCTTTGTTATTGTCGACGGACATACTCATTTTGCCTTTGTAGGTAATTGGTCGAAGGTGGTCAAGGTCATTGTCACAGTGATATTAAATATATAAAATCGTACAGGAGTTACTCTATTTATTGACTTAAGTCAACGAGTTAGACGGCGGCAGTTCACATCACAAATGAATGATCCACCGGTTCGCCGGAGTGGGTATCATAGGTCCTTTTCAGGACCACCAATTACCTCGAGAGAACACCCTTAAAAATTGTCATATCCGACACTAATACCTAGTACCTTACAAATGACATAAACATGCGAGCATAAAAACACTTAAAACGTAAATGGGAATATACAGAACAAACACTAACCATTGTTGTTTAATAGAATATACCTCGAATCAATTTATCAGATATCGAGCAAAATAAAAATGAATCAGACTGTAAGAAATAGATATATATGTAAATTGGGCGTCCTGTTGTAATTTTTTTTTTAGCCTTTTTTGAAATATGAAATGGTACCCCTTTACTCAAGTTTTTTTTTTTTAAATCTGAAAAACAAGTATGTACAAGAAATAAAAAAACAAATATATAAATTTAAAATGGTACCTATTTACTCAATTTTTTTTTTTAATTTCTAAATTCCTAGTCGTACAGAAAGTATCGGTGGTACATTGTCAATTGTTTTTGTTTTCTTATTTAATTTTCGATTCGATGGTTCCACTACTCCTGCCTATAAAAGGCTCTGGGTATTGTTTAACCACTCATAGGATATGTTGTCTGCTTTTTATTTAGTTATTTGGCTGTTACTGTTACTCATAACCGCTGCACCCAACTAAATTCCATTTTGTTTAATTCGCTTTTCAGGGCATAGTATTTTGTTAGCTACTGGGACCATACGCCGCTGGACATGGGGGAAGCAAATATCTATATGTCCACCACCATATGCATGCCATCTTCAGGATGGTTAAACTTATGTACTATTGATTTTATGAATATTGAGTTCTGCTCAACCCGGGGCTAGAGGGCGTGAGCGGTAGCTAGCATATTTCACTACCGTTCATGAACAGTATCAATCAAACCGAGACTGCACTATTTCCTATGTGTCGTGTTTGGCCGTTTCCAAAGGTCCACTTTCATACTCTTTTAAATATCCCTCACAAATAGATTCAAACGTATCCCAATCAGCTTTGCGAAGTTTCCATCGTTGCGTTTTTTAGAGAAGTGGTCACTTCCACGGAGGTCTTCACCAACACTCCACCAACAATCTATCAAGAGCGTTGGATCGCATATTTTTAAATCAATAGAAGAATGAGAGCCTGTAGCAAAATGTAAATAAGTATGTGATTTGTTATCATTAAAAAGACATACATTGTTTTCGGCTAAGAAATCCTCAACTTTCTTCCCTTTTTCGTTTATATCTTTACAACCCGAAATGTAGTTGTGTGCATTAAAATCACCCTTCAGTATAAAAGGTGATGGTAATTATGCAGCTAGGTGATTTAGATCTTTAAGAGTTAGTGAAGAACTGGGAGGTAAATATTAGGAGCATATTGTTATGACTCTGTGCATCGTAACACTGATCGCAACAGCTTGCAAACCAGTTTTCAACGCAACAGTTCTGTGAGGAATTTTTTGATTCACAATAATCGAAACTCCTACAGCAGCTTTATCACCTGTATCACACATATAGTTATACAATAAATTGTTTTTAAAAGATGCCTTATCTCTAATCTTCAAGCAAGATTCTTGAAGACAAAAAGCAACAGGGTTGTGTTTATTTTAAAGTAAGCTGATTTCATCATATTTAGGTTTTAAACCTCGGCGGTTCTATTGAATGACTTATTTGATTTTGATGTCACTACGGTGGAAGTACGGGTTTACGGCGTTTGGGGTTGGCCGACCTTGGAGGCTTTGGAGACTTTTGGAGTTCAAGATGTGCTGGATCATCAACCTCCATCTCCAAGTCTCCAAATCAGTTGTGCAGTACAATCGGATCATCAGCTCCTTTTGAGTGCCTCTCTAACCAGGGAGTTCTCTTTTTTCTGACTGTCACGTCCGTGGCAATAGTTTGGCTTGGTGACGAACTCTTGGGAGAGTTCGTTGGATTTGACGAACTTTTGGAAGAGTTCGTCGTGTTTGGTGGACTCTTGGTTGCACCAGAGTCCGTCGATTTCGAAATAGATGCAGTAGATGCAGTAGATGTAGGAGTTGCTGAGAATATAGTTGAAGGAGTGTTAGGCTTGGAAGCCACAAGAGGTTTGGGAGCTACATGATGCTTATTAAAGAGGACCACAGTTTGAGAGGCTGGAGATGTTTTAGAGGAATTCTGAAAAGAGACTGGAATAGTAGTAAACTTGTCTACTGGCCAGGTTAACACTGTCTGCGCCGCGATATACTTGGTAGCTGGTTTCTCAATCCTACTCACATCGGCATACGAGTTGCCAGATTGAATGGGCGGAGTAAGACTCTCAACAAGTTTTCTACCTTCAGGAAAAGAAATGTTCTTTTCAATCGTAACCTGCTGTATTTCCCTCTCGTACTTCCACTTCGGACAATGCTTTGAGAAACCCCGTGGTCCCCTTACAGTTTTTGCAATTCGCGAAGTCGCTATGATATGACCCTCCTCCTCGCAGCAAAGGGCAGAGACAGGAGCAGCTGCTTGCATCTTTCTCTATGGTGATCAAAGAGATGACAGTTAAAACATCGAAGAGGGTTTGGAATAAAGGGGTCAACTGGTAGAATGATATATCGAGTTGTGATGGTCTTTGGAAGATTTGCTATGCTGAAAGTAAGCACAAAAGTATTGGTAGGAGTGGGTTTGCCACTCCACCTCGTACTGATGCGCGTTACCTCAGACACACATTGAAACTTAAAATTATGAGTCATTTCTTCAAGAGTGCAGTGCTCCAGATTGAACAATTGAGAGAAATGTGAGGAATAACCTCAACACGGATGTTTACGAAAGTTTGAATTTTAAGGAGATTGACAGATTGTGATTTTTGGCACACCCAACAAGAAAATAGTATGATAATGGACCTTTGGAAACGGCCGAGCACGACACATACGAAATATTGCAGTCTCGGTTTGATTGAGACTGTTCATGAGTGGTAGTGAAATATGCTATCTACCGCTCACGCCCTCTAGCCCCGGGTTAGAAGTTTTCCATTATTGAGTTTTTTAACACTCATTGGCTCAACGGCGAAGCCGAGTAAAGCCTTGGGGATTTCAAAAGGAGAGGGTCTAGTGATAGGTTTGTCATCCTCTAGAGAGATAATATTGAGAAAACAAGGCCAATTTAAATGAGAAATATCCTCATCAGATTCCAATTCGGACTCTTCTCTAAATCGTTTAAAACCAGTAGGAATAGTTTTTTGTGCGTGTTTGGGTCCCATAATGGGGAATTGATATTCATTATCTACGCTTCTCAACCACCTGAGCGTCCAACAAGAGTACATTTGCTGTGGATATCCGACAGACAAATGCCAGTAATACGTGAAGGGTATACTCATATAAAACTAACGCATCAGACCCCAAATACTATCCAGCGGACATAACCCCTTTACTAAATAAAAAGTCAAATAGCCGCACTTAAGTTCCGCCTAAAAGTGGCATGAGTATAGCAATATAACGTTCAGAAATACATGATTATCCCTAGTGCCACCGCCATAAAGGATCCTTTCTATATTACGTTTAAAGAGGAGAAAATAAAAGGGAAGTAAGATATTAAACGAAATGGATCGAGAGAGATGTCAATTAAACAAGAAGCTATGATCACGTATAGCTAGCGTGACAAACCGATTTATCAGATTGGGCCAATCTGACCGCCCGTCTAGTTGAAGTCCGGACCAAAGTGGTATGTTGTAATGCGGAGAAACTATCAGATCTCGACGTCACTCAACCACCAGGATTCCCTTCTCCAACGACATGGGTCGCTACAGACGGTCGACAGATGGGTTACTTTTCGGGGGGAGGCGGGGTCCAACCCCTCTGCTAAGTAACGAGAAGTCGTTTGATTCCTATCACCCCACCACCGACTGCGGGACTCGTCTCAAATCAAAGACTGATGCTCTGGCAAGTACGGCAGTATGTTCGCCTATGACTTTTGCTTTGGTGAAGCAACATAACATGGCGTCTATATCAGTTAATGTTACGGTGTCTGATGCAAAGGAAAAGAAAGGTTAATTAATAATATATGTCGTCCGTCCGTGCGACCATCCGTCAGTGTATAACTGACACTATCTCCTCAAAATCCATTAGAGGTACGCATTTGAAAGTTTGATATCTGATTTGAATAAATGTGCATGTTCGTACCTCCCCGGGGATGGGGGCGGGGCCAATGAGGGAATAATTAATTAAAACGTGTATTAAAACAGGTTATGACTCTATCATTTTGAAACCCACAGCATGTTTAGTTGTTGACCCATTTACAGTTCGTTCGACAGTGTGATTTCCTCTTTGATTGTGCAATGACATGACAGATTGTGGACACTATGATGACGTCCACCTAAATCCTCAAAGCGTCTGGTGCTTGTCTTAAATCTTGTCTTGTCGTACCCTTAATGGTTTGTTTTCTTATTGCTCTGGCTTCTGCCAAGTCACTGAGTACTTGCTTTGTGGCTTTCTAGGCATTATATATCTATAGAAAATACATACATCTTCAAAATACCTTTCAAAAAGCTCTGGATCCCCGAGGGGATACGAAAATGTTGGAATACATCAATATATGGGGAAAAAAAACATTTATACAGAGCTACAGTTTATAAAAACTCAAGCGCTTTCGGCTAACGCCTTTATCAGGACTACACAAACACGAAAATAACAAATACGTAACAAAAAACACTAAAATACACGGCAGTTAAAATAAAACTCTTTAACAAAAAACTTATCGTTTGGCAGTGTTGCAGAAACTGTTTACTTTGAATAGACACTCTGGAGCCAAATGTGATACTAATAAAAGAACATAACTGGTTGGATGAGGGTAGAACTGTACCCTGACAAGATAACACAAGCCCTACCTCATAGCCTTAAACCTAAAATCGATACTGCAGGATAAAGTATAAAGCAACTCCAAAGCTAGTAAAAACATTGACTAAGGCTAAACAAATTAAATTAAATAAATGGAGATATTCTTGCTATATCCTGCAGTATCGATTCTTTGTCTTATATATAGAGGTAGGGTTGTTCACTCACATACTCTCTCCTCATAACTAATAATAAATGTCTGCGTACAATTTTACTTTTATCCGACCAGCAATGTTCTTTTATTAGTACTTTTGTTACTTCCCTTGATCAAAATATCTCCAATTATTTTAGTTTGTAGACGTCATTCAGAAGTTTGTTTAATCTTCATCATTGTGATATTTATATCTTTCTTAATTATTGCTGCTGCGACGTCTAAATCCCGTTGTTTAAAAACACGAAGCACATTCAAAATATTTAAATATGGCTGTTGTTAGCTTACAAGATGAATAAGAGAAGCACAATCTAAAAACAAAAGCCAAATACTAGATAAAAAGCGCAAATTACGATAGATTGCCATGCAACACTACAATACTATTTGCGAGAACAAATCCGTTTGCTGAAG
The DNA here is from genome assembly GCA_037043455.1 of Cyrtodaria siliqua. Classification (NCBI taxonomy): domain Eukaryota; kingdom Metazoa; phylum Mollusca; class Bivalvia; order Adapedonta; family Hiatellidae; genus Cyrtodaria; species Cyrtodaria siliqua. Next base: position 206,099 of record JAWPHD010001370.1, read on the forward strand.
TACGCTATTTTGGATTTTCCACATGAAGGTTAAACCGAAACCCGAATCGCTGCAGAAGAAATCTTTTTTTTTTTGCCCCACGGTCATGGGTAAACACATCTTTCTAAACTGAATAATTAAGTTTTCATATATATGCGATCTGTTAATTTTGGAAATCACTTCGTAAAATAAACGTTCGTGATATTCGAGCATATCAATGTCAAACGTCTCATTCGGCATACTCAGCATCTACAACTTAGGAAGCAAGGTATGTTGATATTTTTAATCGAAATTCATTAAGTAGTGTTTTTATTTATTACTTGTACAGGAAATATAATCAAATGATTCATTAGTGTGTACACTTTTACTCTCAATCGTCCCAACATGGATTGTATGTCGATCCGTCCTACGTGTTTTGAGCATAAAATAAAAAAAATAAAAAAACAAAGACAGGAATCGTGAAATATACAAATGCGAAGTATTTTTATGAAAGACTACATCATAAAAAGTACACATTAAAGTGACCGTAAGAACATGACGTCATAAGCTGTCAGCACTTAAGCAAACACAGATAAATGTCATGCAAATGGAAACGTGTATTATGGATGACATTATGGATGAGATCATTCTACACACCAAGTCACACTGGAGCACATGCGCGCGCGCGAGCACACACACGCACACACGCACGCACACACGCACGGACAAACACACATATATATATGTAAAGAAAAGTATACATCTTACAAGACCTTTCTGGAGCACAAAGATAAATATGAGACGAATTATCAGCCAAACAGTGCTTAAACTAACAACTATCGAGCGCTTTCGGCTTTAATCACCTTCTTCAGTATACATACATAAAGTTACAAAAACAAACACATACATGTCGGGAAAAAAAAGAGCAAATACATAAACCAATTAATACTATTAACGTGCGCTTTATGCCAGTAATGGTATAACACAGTTGTAAGGCGGTAACAGTGTATATGCTTGTGTAATATATGCTTGTGTGGATATATACATACTATATCGCCCTCATACTTAAAACGGTCGATGACCTCCAACATCTCTCTAGATGTCATATTTTGTAATTTTCCTAAAATGAATTAGGAAATCGTTCTGTCCGATCTTTTTATATTTCTTTTACGTGTAAAAGTTCACCAGAAAGTTTTACATTTGCCGACGTAATGAAACGTAATGAGATTTAAATCCGTAAAATTCCTCGTTAGGTTTCTAGGTAATTACCATTGATGTATTTTTTACTAGTATTCTGACAACCCTCTGGTATATAGTTTATCTATTTAATGCTGGTCTTAATTGAGGCATGCTTTCAAGCTACTGTAACAGTAATAAAACATCTATATATTTTTGTAAATATAAACCTATATTATCAAATAATAGATTATGATGACATAAAACAGTCGACTAGAGCTCTAGTAATATGTTTACACATATCATTAAACGGCAAAATACACAGACGTTTTCAACAAAATAAACTTAAATGCTCATATCAACGCGCTTATGCTATTGGACTGTGTGTTGCAACCATAAGGTAACAACTTTTTACACACCGTGACACCGCCCCCTCGTACCGTACCTTACCGTACTCAGAGAAGAACACATGGACAATTTGAAAAACTAGCCATTCCGGACTAAAAACAGCAGAGTTACATCTTATCTTTATGAAAAACACAACCTTGGAAAGGTTTGAAAAAACGCCAATTCTGACCCCCTCCAACCACTCCTCCCTCCACATACAACCCCATTATTTGAGTTTCACCAAATTTTAGAAAAGATTAGTATCACTCAGATTAAAATCATTTACACATATTATGGACACCTTACAGCCTTGCAACAGTAGAGCGATACAGGTGTGGGTCTCTTTTTCTCAAATATTGTGTATTTGTTTATCAGCATACACTAACAGTAATGTTTCAGCATGTTTCAGTATATCAAATAGAGAATTGCAAATCTCCATCTAGTATGTATTTAAATAACAATTTGAACATCTTGAAAATTAAATTATACTATTAAAATATTCTATCATTGAATCAATGGATAAATTAAAAGACTTTCACAGCTTAGCCTAAAAGGAAACTACACGTCTACAGATTTGTTATAATGTTGAAACACATAATAATTGTTGCATTTGGATTGAACAAAAATCTTGTTCAAGATTGCCTCCAATCCTTTTTAAACACAATTTTTAAGCGACTCATTTTCGCCGGAAACTGGGGATTGATAACCCTTATATGTCCCAAAAAAGAAATGCACATTCATTTTAATAGGAATACAGAAAATGATAAAAAAAAAATAATTAAATCCAGAGTAATTCCATTACAGCGTAATTTATACTTCTACCATGAATGACCATATACATTAAATTAGTGGTATTAAATGACAAATTCGAATTTATGGTTAAACACCGTACAAAATGGAATCAATTCTTATATTTACATTATTTCCGATTCCAAATGTAGCAACAATAACGTACATTGGGTGGAAATAATAGCGATAACAAAAGTGCAAGAGAGATAACTACCGTCAGTGTATGTTCACACAGTAGAATAGCCGGTTTCTATTGAGACACACTGGATGCGTGCCCATTAGATCCGCCTGCTTTCAAAGTAAAGATTATTAAAATTTAGACGAATATATCAAGTGAATTTAAACAAAAAAATGCATCTATAAAGATTTTAACTAGTGGCTTATTATTCTCGTAAAAATAAATGCTCAAATTTTCAATCTAATTACAAGTACAATATAAGTACAATATGAGTGCAATATAAGTATTGTATCAATAATGTAGTGTTAGCATTATGGCATAGGGGTGTATCACCTTTAGTGCAGGTAAAAAATCGAGTTATATTTAATGAGCCAGTTGTTTCCTTTAGTGCAGACATTTTTCTACCTTTAGTGACTGTTGTTACCTTTAGTCACAACCCTGTTACATTTAGGACAGTGTGTTACCTCCTTTAGTAACACGGTAATGGAAAACCTTTCCAAATCCTATATACTAGCAGGTCACTGGGCTTGTCACTCAGAATCCCCCTCACCCACTTCGCCATCGAAGTTATCCATTATCATACTCTTTTTTGTAGAGACAACCAGGTCATGATTTTAGAGACTCACTTGTCCTGCTCATAATAGCTTTCCATTTACTTATTCATATGCCATTGGGATATTATACTGAGACCAAGGTTTAAGCAATTGATAGTGACTACTTGTCACTTACCCTTTAATCAAAGTAATGTTGTATGGCTTTAGTGAATGTCTGAACGTCTCCGGTATACTGATAGAAAAAACCCACGACCTTTCTAAAAAGTTGAGTATTTAATCAATAATTTGAACATACGATTTGTCGGAATAAAGCCAAAATCCATACAACGTTAAGACAGAATGACAGGTCCAATGACAAGTACATTTCGCCCAATTAGGGTATAAAGGTACATAGTACATATAAATTACGAAGTGAAATGGTTCCTTTCAACGCTTATATCGATCGTATTAGCGATGAAACTATTATTATTGCTAAAAGTATAGCGAGGCGTTTAAAAAATAACTCCGGATTATTTCACAAAGCATCGAATTGTTTTAAGTTTGATTAGATGGTTTCAAAAAAGGTAGTGGAACAATTAAAGTTACATTGAATTAAATATAATACCGATGAATTAAAACATCTTTGACAGGATGATTTATTAAAAACATACTTTTTTCGGTAATGGCCGCCCATACATACTCTAATTCCATTTATCGGAAGTCAGAGTATGGTTAAGAGGCGCCTCTTTGTTTGTCATTAATTAAACGATTCATCAAAGGTAATTTCACCGACCATACTACAAGTGTAAATGTTTTTGAATAAATACATTGAATAAAGTATACTTAATGTATAACACATCGGTTCTGATTTTGGTACATTCAATAAGACAAAATAATGAAAGCGTCTGTTTCAAAGCGTTAATTTAAATCATGAACGCACATAACTGTATGGTAACTCGGTGTCTTACCCAATGCATAACCTTGTTAGCACAATGCATATCGAACTTGAGTTTGGTCAAATGACCACGCGAGTTTAGTCTAAAAATTGTCAAGGGAGACAGAAATTTGGTGTGGTCAAGATATTTTGATTATCTTCCCACGGTAACGTTGATCTTTGACCCACTGACCTTAACATCAATAAAGAACACCATTTTACTACATGCAGTCAAACCATAACGATTTATAAGATTACATTTTGGGAAATAATAGTTACAGTGCATAACAAGAGTATGAGAGTGGACCTTTGGAAACGGCCGAACACGACACATACGAAATATTGCAGTCTCGGTTTGATTGAGACTGTTCATGAACGGTAGTGAAATATGCTAGCGACCGCTCATGCCCTCTAGCGCCGGGATGAGCAGAACTCAATATTCATAAAATCAATAGTACATAATTTTAACCGGACATAGAGAATATTTCTTCCCCCATGTCCAGCGGCGTATGGTCCCAGTATCTAACAAAATACTATACTACTGACTATAATATCTGTTATAGTCAATGGTTATGGGATGACACACCAGCTGTTTTAAACTTATTGAGATTGAGTAATTTTCACTGCGAAGGTATTCTTACATGTACACCGGCATCTCAATTTCTTGTCTCCTACTAGTTTAACAAAGGTGAGATATGCTTTGAGCTTACAGTTAAAAACTTATATTTATTAATTCAGACTCGCAGGATCTATGAATTTGTAATAATCCTATTGCTCATGATTTTATCTTCGATTAGGTCGTATTAGTTTCGATTTATTCATTCAGATGTTCACGTTGTTGCCGGATGCAAATAACGTTTTCTAATTTACATTGTGTGGTCAGCCATTTTCGATTCTCGTCAGACCAACTTTTTCTTTCAATTTTATTAACATAAGCTTCATTTCGTCTCTTCTTTTGTTTATATCCTGTGAGATTCCTTTTCTAATTGATATTAACGATAAATAAACGTTCTCGTAAATTATTTAATTAGTATTGCCGAAATGTGGAATGTGGCGTGACGTCATAGGTTCCCACGCTGTTAGTTCCCACGATGTTAAGTTCTGCACTAAATAACCTGATCGGTGAATTCTCATCTTGTGCAGTTTATGAGTGACGTCATCAATATCGGGGTCGTTCTGCAATGGTAAACATTGGCAACTTCCTATTCTTTGAATTTATTAAACAATGACTTCCATTGAGTGGGTTGTTTTTACTTAAATTGTACGAGTAATGCTTTCGGATACATTTCAATGGAATATTTGTACAGTAATGATGTATAAATAAAATGTATACAAAAAAAAAAAATAATAATAATAATAATATTCGATAAATTAGAAAATAATAATAATAATATATCGATCAATAAATAATAATAAAATAAAAAATAAAATGGTATATATATTCGATATAAGTTGCAAAAAAAAACAAAAAAAAATAAATAAATAATAATAATAATAAATAATAATAAATAAATAAATAAATAAATAATAATAATCTTTAAGCACATCATATACATAAAGAGATGAAGACTGCAAATAGTTATTGTAAAACATTTGTAGTAATGTTAGAAGATGTGTATATTTCCCTGTTTGCTAGGGTTTATTCGTTGTTTGTTTGTTTTGTTTTCATAATCACACTGCAAAAATGCATCGAGGAAAGCGAGCCAGTTCTACTACTCTGCCGGTTCCCGTGGTTGATGCCCCCATCCGGAAAAGTCGGCGCTTGCAGACCCAGCCGCCTAGGTCCGCGGGTACCAGTGGCCCTCCCCTGTTGGACGTACATGTGTCTCCCAAGAATCAGCCGCCAAAGTCCTCAAAAACCAGTGGGCCTCCCCAGTTGGATGTACATGTGTCTCCCTTGCCGGTGAACGCAGTTGATGTCGGTGTTGGCGCTTTACCAGTAGTGCCAGTGGACTCGGGCTTGCCAGGTACATTAGACGTAGACCCGTCTATCTTTGCATTACCAAGCGTTCATGCGGAACTTGGGTTCTCTGTATCCCATTCAGTTAAGTCTAAGATTATAGCTGGCCAGTACATTGATCTTGCCAGTTTATTGGAGACTCAGGTTCCCATGGACAAGGATAAACATTTGGTTATATCTCCACTTGGTGAGTTGATGGTCAAACCTACCAACCCCATGTCAAAACAGCTGAGTATTGAAACTTGGACCGATGCATTTTTGGTCTTTTCAAGCATCTATTTATCGGCTCATCCGCAGAAAGTCCAGGAATTGTTGAAATACATGAATGTCATTAGAACTGGGGCGAAGCGTCATGGTGGTTTCGGTTGGAAGCACTATGACCAACAATTTCGTCTGCGTCTTGCCTCTAACCCTTCAATGCCATGGGGGAAAATTGATTATGAGCTTTGGCTACTTTATATGTCCTCAAGTGGTCAAGCTGGTGCTAGTACTGTTGGTCATTTTGCCCAGAAAATATGTTTTGATTTTAACTTGAGCCAGTGTTCTCGACATGTGTGTTCATACAGTCATAAGTGCTTGTCATGTTCTGGTGATCATCCCTCTAGGTCGTGTTTTGCCAGAAAACCAGAGGGAAATGTATGGCGCAGACCTATGCGAGCCCCTGCACCCCAGGGCTCGCCCACTTTCTACCAGTCACAAAGACCCAGAAGTCAGTCCGTCCGATTTATGGGCCCTATGCAAAATTGTTAGCTGATGGATTCAATAATGGTTTTAAGCTTCAATACACGGGTTCACGACAAAAATCAGATGCAAAAAATTTAAAGTCTGCATATCAGCATTTTCAAGCATTGAAATCAAAGCTTGATAGAGAAATCGCTTTAGGGAGAATGATTGGTCCTTTCGATTCCCCTCCCGTGGCCAATCTAAAAGTGTCTCCAGTTGGTGTTGTGCCCAAGTCAGATGGCTCTTGGCGTTTGATAACTCATTTGTCTTACCCAGGAGGTAGCAGTGTTAATGACGGGATAAATGCTGATCTTTGTACAGTAAAATATACTTCATTTGACAAGGTGGTGGAAATGATTTTTAATCTTGGTAAATCTGCTCTAATGGCAAAAAGGGATGTTAAATCAGCTTTTCGGTTACTACCTATACATCCAGAGGATTTTCATTTGTTAGGCTTAAAAGTTGGAGAAAAGTTTTACATTGACAAATGTTTGCCTATGGGTTGCAGTATCTCTTGTGCCCTGTTTGAGAAGTTTTCTACTTTTTTACATTGGCTTGTCAGTTTTGCTTCAGGCTTTGTCACTCTTGACCATTTTCTTGATGACTTTATTTTCGCGGGGGAGCGTGGGTCTGAAACATGTAATACATTAGTTTCAACCTTTACTCGGGTTTGTTCTGAAGTAGGTGTCCCTATTGCTGAAGACAAATCTGTTGGTCCTACTACAGTTTTAGTCTTTCTGGGGCTGGAAATCGATTCAGATGAAATGGTCATTCGCATACCATTGCACAAAATTGAGAAATTGATTCATATTATAAATAGTTTCCTTCATAAGAAAAAGGTCACTCTTAAGGAGCTTCAGTCTCTATCGGGCATGTTGAATTTTTTTTGCCAAGCAGTAAGATCTAGTAGAGCATTTATAAGGCGTTTATATGATGCAATGTATGGTCTACGTAAGCCACATCATAAACGTAGGATTTCTTGCGAGCTTCGAGAAGACCTCAGCCTATGGCTAACATTTCTAACAGGATTTAATGGCATTTCTGTAATTCCAGACAGTTCTTGGTACGGTAGTGATACTTTGCAGCTGTTTACAGATAGCGCCGGTTCAGCAGAATTGGGCGCTGCTTGTTTCCTTCAAGGGAGGTGGTCATTTTTTCCTTGGCCAGTTAGCTGGCAAAAAAGTACCATTTTGCGGGACATTACTTTTCTAGAAATGGTTCCTGTGCTTCTTGCAATGTTTCTGTGGGGAGCCATTCTGGCAAATAAAAAAATTATGTTGAGGATTGACAATGCAGCCCTGGTTCAGGTCATCAACAAGCAATCTTCCAAGTCACAGAGACTAATGCATCTGATCAGGCCCTTTGTCTTGCTGGCCATGAAGCACAATATATTGTTTAAAGCCACTCATATCTCTACACATGATAATGTTATAGCTGATGATATTTCTCGCAAACAGTGGACCAGATTTCGCCATGTAGCCCCGGAAGCCAGCAAAGAGCCAGAGGCATTGCCTCCGGAGTTTCTTTCAATGATTTGCAATGAGAAGCTACAAGACTACTGAATCTGTCCTTAGCGTCCAACACCATAGACTCGTATAATGTTGGCCTGAATAAATTCTGCTTGTTCAGGCGTCGTTACAGTTTACCTGATGTCTGGCCCCCAGCATTAGGACACTTAACACACTTTATAGCTTGGCTGTCTTTGGAGGGTTTATCGTATTCAACTGCACGATTATACACTACTTCCATTGGTTTTCAAAGTTAAGAATGTCGAGGATGTCACAAAAAATGTCATCGTAGAGAAATTATTAGAAGGTTTTAGGCGAGTTGGGAAAAAACGAGATGCCCGTCTTTCAATTACAACAGCAATATTGTCGTCAGTTCTAGCAAAATTGCATGTAGTTTGTACAAACACATATGAGTCCACTTTATTTAGTACAGCATTTACTTTGGCGTTTTGCGGCTTTTTTAGGGTTGGTGAACTAGCAGTCACAAAAGGGGCTCCGTTGGCCAATGTCTTATCAATTGAGGATATTAGTTTGAGTTCCCAGAACGGGACTCTGGCTATACACGTTAGGTATTCAAAAACAGATCAGTTCGGTCGCGGCATCATTCTGAAATTTACAAGATCTGGAGGCACTTTGTGTCCAATACATGCCTTAGAAAAGTTTCTTACGGTACGGCCTCATATACCGGGTCCTTTATTTTGTCATTTTGATGGGCGTCCATTGTGCCGTTACCAATTTTCAGCTGTTCTAAAAAAATCATTAGCTTTTCTTGGCATTGACTATTCAAGATACAAATCACATTCTTTCAGAATAGGGGCAGCTACTTTAGCCGCAAGTAGAGGTTTCCTCCCCGAGTCTATTAAAGCAATGGGGAGATGGAGTTCTGAGGCTTATAAAACTTATGTTCGTTTCCCAGTGCATGTTCTCCCACTTATGTCAGATTAGCTAATAAACCAGTCACGTTATTAGCAAAATATTAACAATAACCAAGTCATTTTAAGTGATAAAACAATCTGGTGTTTGGGTTCATCGATTGTCAAGGAAGCGTTTTTGGTGGCGCGTACAAGACCAGATGGGCTCAATTTAGGACTTGCACGACTTCATGTAACAGTATGGTGGCAAGGCTATTGTGGTTTGGGTCTCCTAGACGTGCAGAGCAAGATTCAGTACCTGCTGGAATATGGTCCAGTCCCATCCTACATTTTTCTGCACTGTGGGGGAAATGATTTAGGGAAATACCCATTGAAGGTTCTTAGAAAGCATGTTAAGCTTTTGACTGAGTTTTTAGAGACAATTTGCCTGATGTAGTCGTTATTTGGTCTCAAATACTTCCTAGGTTTTCATGGCGTTATTCTAACAACCCCGCTGCCATGGAAAGGGCCAGAAAACGGCTAAACAGTTATGCTGCTAAGTCGATAATAGATATTGGGGGCTTTATCTGCTACACCCACACATTCAAGCTGATGATACCTGTCTTGAACAGGATGGTGTTCACTTATCAAATGTGGGAAACAACTTGTTTCTTAACCAGTTAGCAGCTGGTTTTGAATGTTTCATCGAAAGTAGGCAGTGATTAGGAAAATATATGCTTTTTTGGCACCGTTTCTGTTTTGGGCGTGACATTAGGATTTTTGCTTTTTGTAGGCACACTTCGCTGCTGCCAAAAAATGTTTCCCCTATTTTTGGCGGTGGATGGGTGCCTGGACACTCAATGACTTGGAGTGTCCGGGCACCCATCCATATGGCGGGCAGCGAAGATGTGAAAGGAAGGACATATAACTTTCAGTTTAACTTTATTCAGCTCCTGTATACCCAGAGACTGAATTGTAATCTAAACATAAATTATATACAAATTTTCTGTCCGTACGAATTGCTAAAAAACATTTCAATTGATTGAATTCGGTGCACTTGTAATTATGCTTGAATATCAACCGTGCTTTCAACACTTGCTTAAATCAGAAAAGTTGCTTTCATAATGAACATTTAATTTGGTGCACATGTATTTATGTCCTTAATATTGTAATAATAAATTTGCTTTTTTGCTTTATGCTTTCTGCTGTAAGGGCTTGCCATAATGGTCTTTTGTGCTTACCGGCAGCCCAATTGTTAAACATTCAATCCATGCCACGCCCAATATTTGCCAAATCTATTAAAGTTTAACAAATATTTATTTGTGTCGTTATTACAGTGCTCTCCCATAATACTGACTATAATATCTGTTATAGTCAATGGTTATGGGATGACACACCAGCTGTTTTAAACTTATTGAGATTGAGTAATTTTCACGGCGAAGGTATTCTTACATGTACACCGGCATCTCCCTTTCTTGTCTCCTACTATTTTAACAAAGGTGAGATATGCTTTGAGCTTACAGTTAAAAACTTATATTCCCTCCCTCCCAACCCTCAGGATCATTGATTTAAATCGATACTAGGGTCATCAAGTTGTATAAGTACAGGTTCATTTAAGACATTTCGTTATTTGTCAGTACTTCTAATCAAAAGATAGTTGTGTTTTATGTTGCAAGATCATGTTGCTTTCTCTGAGTTATATATTTTCAGTTGATGTATTCATCTGGATCTACTTACCTAGTCAACAATTACTGGCGTGGCATGGACATTAGTGCACTTACATATTTGCTGGAACTTTTGGACTACAACTAGTTGTGTTAAAATGTTGTAGTGTTTAATTATCGGCGGGCAGCGAAGGTGTGAAAGGAAGGACATATAACTTTCAGTTTAATTTTATTCAGCTCCTGTATACCCAGAGACTGAATTGTAATCTAAACATAAATTATATACAAATTTGCTGTCCGTACGAATTGCTAAAAAACATTTCAATTGATTGAATTCGGTGCACTTGTAATTATGCTTGAATATCAACCGTGCTTTCAACACTTGCTTAAATCAGAAAAGTTGCTTTCATAATGAACATTTAATTTGGTGCACATGTATTTATGTCCTTAATATTGTAATAATCAATTTGCTTTTTTGCTTTATGCTTTCTGCTGTAAGGGCTTGCCATAATGGTCTTTTGTGCTTACCGGCAGCCCAATTGTTAAACATTCAATCCATGCCACGCCCAATATTTGCCAAATCTATTAAAGTTTAAAAAATATTTATTTGTGTCGTTATTACAGTGCTCTCCCATAACTCGAAGTGCGAAATAAACAAAATGGAATTTAGTTGGGAGCAGCGGTTATGAAGCTTGCGTATCACAAGTAACAGTCAAAAGACTAAATTAAAAAGTAGACAAGAATTACGATGAGAACATGAAGTTTTCATTATCCTGTCTTGGTGACCTCAACCTTTTAACCACTGGTTTCAAAATCAATAGGGATTATTGTCTAACCCCAGGAACTCACGCAATGACAGTTTGTGAGATTAGCATTAGGTAAACAAGATTTACAGTGCGGACAAATATGTTAAAGGGGTTGTTGTACTATTCTGGAACTATCTCCATGTAAAAGAACTTTGAGTTAGTATTATTAGTATTGTCAAAATACTAGTAATCAGAATAAGGCAAGACTAACTTACTTTGGATTATTCTTTAGGGTTTGTCTCAAAGCAGGATAAATTGTAACAGAGGGAAGATAAAAAATACCATTTTCAATAACGGATCAGCTCCCAATAGTTTAATGTTAAATTACTATTTTTCTGATTTATGAACTATTTTAAAGTTTTATTTATTATATACTTATATCATTTTTAGACATTATATTTATTTATTTACCTATACTAATTAATTATATTACTTTTATTTTTAAAAAAATCGTATTGAAAATACTAGCACCTTTATTTATTGAAACGCCCAATATTACATGTAACTTTAAAATGGTAACCTAATTTTCGTGTTTATTTTACATATCGTAACACTCTCTCCATATATATAAACACACGTTTTATTTATCTATTTATTTATTTATTAAATATTTTATACATTCATTTAATGAATAACATTTTATTTTTTAAAATAGTCTCTGTTTCAGTAAAAAACTAGAGAATTTATTTTTGGAAACATTCAATATGTATATATATATCAATAACATTAAATGGTAATGAAATACAAAAATATCAGAAAAGGAAAGCAGCATTCAAGGAGTACAGTCAACTACAAAAAACAGAAACAAACACGCAAACAGACAAACAAGAAGGACACCGTAATATTAATTGCAAACGACATCACAAATACAAAAGGGTTGACATTAGGGCTACCGCCTTGGAACGGTCAGTGGCAAAGTAGGCCATTGGGGGTTTAAACCGGTTATAGGGTGCACCAAACCTCACACTCACCCTACAGTCATCCCATTAAAACAGGACAGTGTCAATAAAGCAATCCCCGCCATGATTTAATCTCTTACCAACAAGGCAGCATCAATAGGCAATTTAAGTAAAAGACAAATATGCTCGTGTAAATATAATACAAAAGAAACAATAGCATAGAAAGCCACAATGAAGGTACTCAATGACTTGGCAGAAGCCACAGCAACAAAGGAATAAACCACTAAGGGCACGACAAGAAAGATCATAGACAAACATCAAACGCCACAGTCCCAATGGGCTTTAGGTAGGTGTCATTATAGGGTCCACAGCCTGTCCGGTCATCGTACAATTAAAAAGGAAAGCATAGTGGCGAACTGTAAAAGGGTCCACCACCAAGCATGCAGTACATTGCAAAATGATAGGTCATAACCTGTTTGATAAACTTTTTAACAAGTTTATCAAACATAGTATAAAAGTGATCATGACCAAGATTCTTATGAAGTTCATATATCACATCACCATAGAAGTCAGGTTGTGATAGTCCTTGTCGCAGAAGAGTCCTTAAATTACTTTTATATTTGGAAACAAGATCAGGGTTACGATAATACAATTTTGTAAAGGTTTTACGAAGTTTATGGTAACGGTAACCCTGATTGAGCTGCTTTTTAGTTATACAAAGATTACGAATATTAAAATCCTCAACTCGAGTACAAGCCCTTCAAAAACGCAAACGTTGAGACGCATTCACCCCATAAGAAGTTGCTCGGGGAACATCCCCAACCAAGTGGGGATAATTAAAAATGTCAAAATTAAAATCATCTCTCTTGTCATAGATTTTGCTAATTATTTCACCATTTTTAATCACAAGATCAAAATCAGGAAAAGAAGCGTTATTATCAGATATATTAGCTTTGTTAAGCTGAAGTTCTTTAGGATAACTATTATTAACCATAGTTGGAAAGAAAAGGTTGTCAATGTTTAATATGTCATCCAGATATCGAGAGGTGTCAGTAAAGAATTCAATAACATCTGCCTGGGTATCTGGTAAAAGACTCAACATGAAATCTCTTTCATAGCAAAATAAAAACAAATCTGCGACAAGTGGTGCACAGTTCGTACCCATAGGGATACCATCACTTTGTCTATAAACAGTGGTTCCATACCTGAAGAAAATATTATCTAATAGGAAGATGAGTGCTTCACAAACTTCATCGCAAGTCCACATAGTATAATTATCTAAACTGCCTTAGTAAAAAACGCTTTAATATTTTGAATAAGATAAATTAGCTTGTCTTTACTAAGGTGATGTGGTAAGGTTGTATATAGTGTATAGAAATCATAAGTGCTTATTGATGAAACTTGACCTTTATTGAATATTTTATCAAGAACGTCTGCTGAATTTTTTATAGACCAAAATAAATTAATTCCAGAGTTTTATCACCATATAATTTCACATGATCTTTAACGGCAGTTAGACAAGAAGTTAAAAGTTTAGAGATGTTTGTTGTAGTGCAGGCACTAGCATTCAAAATAAAGCGAGCATTATAAGGATTTTTATGTAAGTTAGGAATCCAGTACATAGTAGGCAGTTTATTTTGCTTATCGTTTACACCAGCCTTGAAAGAAGTGCACCGAGGGATATGTGCGGAAACAACATCATCCTCAGTAGAATTAACTGGAGTATACGAATTGGTGCTGCCGAGTTCCAGAGATAAAACATTGACGTAATGTAGACGTCAAACAATAATTAAATTATTAGCTGCTTTATCTGCAGGAAATAAAACAAATTTATTATGAAATTCCTGAATTCCCGATTTTAAATTACGAAAGGAAAACCTAGGTCTCGGAGGAATTAAAGAGGGGTTAGCATTATAAAAGTTAATACGTGTATCTATAATATCTGGGGCGGTAAAGTAAAATGTTTATGTCACGTAACGTAAACTAAATTGTCTTTTGAAAATTTGTTTTTATTGCATTAGATTTTGGTTTTTAAAATGTTTGATAAATAATATAAAATATAAATACCGTTTTGTTACATATAAACAATTTTTGAGTATTAAATTTTCAAAACATGTTAATGGTAACGTAGTTCAAATGGATGTCACGCTGTTATGTCCCCACTCTCATTTGGCAAATATACTTCTTCGTGTAGCAAATGCATACCCGTTCAGGAAAATTATCCTTCAAAATTCCCCCAGAGTGGAGATGGCGTCTTATGGTAACTTACGGTCTAGTTATTATTAAGTGTGATGTTTTGGTAAACTACGGTATGTTTTCAGATTTTCATTACGTTAAAGGCTATCTAAATTAAACAATTAATAAATAACATAAATATTGGTTGTATTTATTGTTCATATGCGCATTTCTTACTTATATACAAATGTACTGAAGGTGTTTTTGAATTGTTATGGTAACGTAATTGTCGCGTGCATTACACACAAACACCCCAAAGCTCCGATGGCAGACAAGTCTCACACTGAAGCTTTTTGTATGAACTTTTAGAAAATCATACCCTTCAAAATTCCCCCAGTGGGGGGAAGGGGGGGTCTACAGCCAGCTCAAGGATTATTTGCATTGTTTTCACGAACTATCACTAACGATGTCACACACCTTGCCTTTTATTAATCCTTGTAATTGTTGTTTGTATCGATAGTGTTGTTGGTTGAGAGCAATCATTGAACAACATGTGGTACGAAATCTTTTAATATTTTAAATTTACCTATTGTACGGCGACATTTGGTACGACAATAAGGAGGGCTTTGTGTTTAACTGATTTAGATATGTTATACGACTGTAACGCGGTCGAAGTTTAAGCGATACAACACCTTATAGAGGCATATTATGCGGTGCAAAACTCTCGGCCTCCCGTTAGCTTCTCTATATAACCTGCATATTTTACAAATTATTAATAATCAGCATTTGAATAGTTCCAGAACAACTGACATGTCGCCAGTACTTAGATATCTCAGCCCATTTGTTGATGTCGGAGTATATTGACAATAGTTTATATTATAACTTAGTTGCACGTGCTTTATTATACAGTGACACGTGTTGTTGTTTGTCGGAGGTATCGTTTTGGTTTGATTGTTGGAAATAGATAAATGATTGACAACATGGCGACATGCTAATTGTTTCTGTTTATTACTAAGTGTCCATTATATTGACACAGTTCTTTATTCAAACCTGCGGTAAAATATCGATTTCCTTGTTTGGCTTTTAACATCAATTATCGGCACATTTTAGGCGGTCGATTTTTAGTGGTGGAAGCAGAACATCCACTTAATCCTGTATAGAACCAGTATTGTACCTTCCACCATCCGTAAGTATATATACTTCATCGCTTTCGAGTCGAACCCACAATATGATTTGAACCCGCAGCGCTGAGAGGCGAGGTTGTTTCAAATTCAGCCTATTTACACTCTTAAACACGTAGAAAGAATATGGAAGACATTATATAAGCTTCATTTGTGTTATGTGCGAGTTATTCGCGTGCAAGCAGGTTTAAAATAAAAATGATACTTGATGTCAGAATACATCGAGATTCTTTTATACATATTTGATATATACCTCACGATTGCCGTGCGTCCCTTAAAATCACATTTTGTTCTGTGATTGCTACCTCTTTAATTCGGCTTGTTGATCCTTTCGGTTCATCAAGCCCAGTCCGTGTGGCTTTAAATTAAAATACAGCTTAACTCGCTACTAGCGGGCGTGAGATTTGTTGCACCTTACCTCTCATGAACAGGCTCAATAAAACAGCTACATACCTTTCGTGTTTGTGTTTGTTGCTTCTAAGGGATCCACTTTTCATTATGTAGTACTTACGTTGTTTCATAAACGTTAGGTATGACATTAAATATGTGAAGATGGTTAACTCTACCTGTAACTATTGAATAAATTACCATGCGAATAATTGGAGATAAGCTGTTTTACTTCATAGATGCTGTGAAATGGCTTATGTGGCCCAGTTAATAGCATAGTGGATTGAAACCTTCATGCCACACTACCACTACTAAGCTGCATCTGTGTTTTCTTGTCCCACATATTTTCGGATGGAAATGTAAACCAGGGGGGTCCCGTCACTCCTCCGAATACGTTAATGCCCAATAGGAATATTTTCGTTAGTAAGTGCAGAGCCCGTTTTCGTATTCTTATGTATCACTCCCCTCTCCCTCTGGGGCGGCTATAAATAAAACAGCTTGCGTTTATGATCAATTAATAATAATAATATAAATAATGATAATAATAATAATTATATCAGCAGACAGTTTCATGCACCATTGCACGCAGCAACCTAACACTCATGTTATATCCCCACACCTACATCCCATATACACATTTCTAAATACTCTAAAAGTCGATGAAATCATTAAATACATATAGATAAACATCTACTTGCACATAGACAAGTAAAGGTGATAATACACTTTCCCATATAGTTGCATACACACATTCAGAAATACATATACATGTATAACTCCCAGTTACTCTCTAGCATTCGATTTTTAAAATCTTTCAACCAAATACATTTATGACGTATTCCGAATATTAAACATATTTGTTATTTTAAAATCAAATACGTGTAATTTGAGATTTAGATATATATTCACAATCTTACTGTAAAAACAACGTTCAATTCTATTAAATTCATAGACGCTATACTATTATAATTACGTAATGGCTTTAAACAACTCCTTTTAAAGTAATTTCAATGTATTGATTTAAAACACGGCAAGACAAAGAAACCAAACCTGTAGTTAAGTGGAAACATTCACTCTGGATATGTCATGATATGTTGATGCGAAACGTGTGATTCGTTTGCAGTTGTTACAGGTGTATTATGTGGAATCCCAATTTCTCATTTCATATTTTGCATGTCCTACTCACTTGATACTGCATCTGTGTTTTACATTTGTGTTTCCACCACCTGACGCAATCATGATAAACGAACGCATTGTTTCGATGTTCTGATTGACCATTCTCCATGTGTAGTACCCGATCTTGTTGTATGACCATTCCCCAGGTGCAACATTCAACGATATGACGCACTCATTCAACTCGAATCATGCACAATTACTTTCATCTGGCGTCGCTGTCAAATGCAATTACGGACGAAAAGATGATAAAGATATGCTACAGACAGTAGCTTTATTCCGTTCTGGCATATTCGTCAGAAGAAAATATTCGTGAACACTTAAATACCATGCAAACGGATCCTTATACCTGTGGTATATTCAGTTGGTAATGATTAAATGCCGCTTACACTTTTTTGGCACACGTTTGCTTTGTAAGTCTATTAGCCTACAGCCTACAGTGGCTGTTCATTTTCACTGAACATAAATCTATCAAAAGAAACATCCATACACATGGCGCCCTCTATCACCAGTTCAATCATTAGGCAACTTAAAACGTGACCCTGTTCCAGCATACGCCTTCTAAAAGAAAACATATTCAACCTTTTGAATTAAACGGCTCAGATAAGGAAATAGCTTTAGAGACGAACATTGGTTATATTCAAATGTATTTTAATATGTCTGGTTCGTTAATAATACACCCACATATTTTTGTAAGCAATTTATATTCGATACTATAATTCATAGTACGCGCCTCTGCATGTCTGAACAAATCATGCGAAAGACCAAGTTTCTCAATTATTACTGTAGGAAAACACAAACATGTTGTTTTATTTTGAAAACAAATACACTGGTACAGTGATGATTGGCCACCACAAGCACTCTATTTAATACCAAAACTATTTACTTATAATACCACTTTCTCTAGGAAAATATCTCATTTTGGAAGTATCTTCTCTTTTCGAACAGGCTTACCTACTGCACATCCAAACTGCTTCAGTCGAAAGGCGTAGCTAAAATGCATTTCCCATTATCTGAAAACAAATTTATGATAGTTGTCTCTCTTGCATACATGTTTTCTTTACTTATTGTTATTACTACCACTCCCAAAATGAGATATAGGGTCCTATAGAAACCACAACGTACGAGCGCACTGGCATCGTAGGTCCACACTGTACTGCAAACAAGGACTTGAAAATACAGTGAAAGGGACAAAAAAAGGGTGGTGAAGACAGGGTTACCGACTTGGAACGGTCAGTAGGCAATAAGGCCTACTGGTTAGCTTGAATCGATATTATATGCGCACAATCCTCGCTATTATCCTGTCTTCAACGCCCAAATAGACAAGACAGTGTAAACAAAACTACATCCCATCAAAAGGAATTCTCTAGCAATAATGTCCACATTCTGAGAAACTAACTAAAGAAACACATACAAAATAATAAACATCTCAGGATGTATCCCGAATCGTACTGAACAACCATAGTAGTTGCAGCTAAAGAGAAACCAATCTAGGGTACGACCAGAAAACCCGAGGGACGAAAGCTCATGCACCCACCTCCCTTAGTTGGGGTTTCAGTAGGTACAATCATAGAGTCCCAAGAGGTAGTCCAGTCATCGCACAAGTGAAAAGTGAAGCGTAATGACTGACTGTAGAGGGGTCAATCACTGAACATGCAGTGCGCTGTAAAACCAAAGGCACGTCAATACTGGTACTATAAGGCTACGGCAAACAAACTATTAATGTAAGAATTGGTTAGCATCTTCTCGACGTTTAGTGGTTTTAAAAGCTTTTAGAAGATGGCAACTTTACTATATATTACATGAGTGACTGTGCATTATTGATTTTGATAAAACGAGTTGGATAAAAATATAGAATACGAGGCTCTGCCTAGTATCCTATCTGTTTTTATGTATTTATATATACACGAGCATCTTTGTGTTTGACTTATATTGCCTATTATTGCTGCCTTGAAGGTTAGAGAAAAGTCCATGGCGGGGATTACTTTATTTATACTGTCCCGTTTTATTTGGATTACAGTAGGGTAAGTGAGAGGTTTGGTGCACCCTAGAACCTGGTTTAAAACCCCAGCGGCATTTTTTGCCACCGACCGTTCCAATGCGGTAGACCTATTGTCAACCATTTTGTGCTTGTGATGTCTTTTTGGCCTTTTATTCATCTTTAAAGTTTTTTGTTTTTAATATTTTATTCAGACATCAAATGTATATCAGTTACAATATATAATTTACAGATAAGAAAATGGGAGAATTAGAGGCAAAATATCTACTTTGTTTGACACTTTACCACTCGCCAACTTTATAAAAGTATAAACAATAGACACATATACAATATGAAAGCATTAATTGGTCAACATATTTTGAACAATATTTCATTTTGCTTTGATATGATTTGCCTTCAGTATGGGGTACATGTATGTTGAGTACAATTCAAGATTTCTGAAACGTTTTAGTTCTTCAATAAAGATTGCGACATTTAATAGGTAGACATTTTTTCAATCTGCGTGCGTTAATATATTTTTTGTAAATAAGTAAACATATATATATTATAATATCTGAAATTGAAGAGTATTCTGGGCCCAAAAGAATATTTTCGGGTTCATTTCGACTGAGATTTCACACTTGTCTCTTAATTGGTAAAATAAATGTATTAAGGCATTCTTTGACTACATGCAATCTTTAAAGTTGTTCTTTTATTCTGTGTGTGTTTGTGGTTGACTGTCGTCCTTGAATGCTACGTCGTTTTGTTTTTAACATGATGTCGCTATGTTACGCGGCTTTAAATGCGTTTGCCCTACAAATAATTCGAAACCTTAACCAAATTTAACGTTACTATCATATATTTTATGACGTAAAATTTCAAATTATGATAAATAGTTAAGGTTTCTGAACGTATTATAAGATATACCATGCCATCACTTGGGATTAAGTGTGTGTAAACAAAACCGTAATTCTGTCCTCATTTGCATATGTATTACACTTGTCATGATGAGAATTAAGTCATGGCTTTATTGCACTCCCATGTTACGTGATATAAAGCGATAAAGCACTTCCTGAAATTTGACATTTACAACCAGCGTTTGAAACCGCATTGAAGCACCTTTTAACCATTTTTATTTAAAAAGATTGCGGGATGCCCATCGTTTTAGAAAACCTACACAATATTTAAAAGAATAAACGTAATTGTTCAGCTAATTAAATAGGGTATATCTAATGTACAAGCTTGACTGACACGCTTAATTTGAAGAAATATAAACAGATCGGACAGGGAACGTAGCAATCAAGGAGGACAGTTAACCACAAAACACAGAAACAAACACGCAAACAGACAAACAAGAAGGCAAAAGTAATACTAAATGCAAACGACATCACCAACACAAAAGGGTTGACAATAAACGAGTTTAAAAGTGGAGGTGTAAGATAAAATATGTCCGGTTGGCAAGATAGTAGTTGGGCATGTCTTGGCCAAAGGTGAACATGATGAGCAAACGTTATGTGATCGGCAGGATGCTTTGAGGTACAAGGTTGCCAGTGGATCGAATGGCTAATAAGACACACGATTAGGTTATTGATATGTAGTATATTTAGAAGGCATAGGTCTTCAGGTGAATATAATGTGCAAGGTTGCAAGTGGCTCACTTGCTCAATATGTTAAATTACTGACAGGATGAGATGGTATAAGATAATCAGGATGATTTGATTGGAAGGTTTACACGTTATTGTAGTGTGTTGGCACAATGATGTGACGTGCAGTGTTGCAGGTAGGTCTATTTTACACGATTGTATACGATTGGGATAGGCGAATACGGTGTGCATGGTTCAAAATTGTATATGTTGTGCAACATGATACTTGATTTGGATATTCGTAATGTGTTGCTGCAGCATGTTAAAGTGGTCAAAGTTGCATGAAAATGTCCTTATATATGCTTGTAGGTATAATATACAGGATGATAAATGTCGGGCTGGTTGGAAAAATAAATATGAAAAGAGAAATCTGGAAATAGGTGAACACGATAAATACAAAACATATTGCAGTCTCGGTTTGGTTGAGACTGTTCATGAACTGTATTGAGAAGTGCAATACCGCTCAAGTCATCTAGCCCTGGGTTGAGCAGAACTCAATATTTAAAAAGTCATTAATACATGAATTTGAGCCATCCCGAAGATTGTACATGTACTTGATGTAATAATTTCCGAACGATATTTGGTGTAAAGCAGATCAATTACAAAATGTATATATATATATATGTTTCGCAAATATCGTTTGGAATGAATGTCCTGCATATACTTGATAATTGTGTTACTGACAGTGTTCCTAACCGCAGCATCAGATAACCTAGCATCTGTTCTGTGGATGTTCAATGCTATTTATTTTCTATCTCAGTATAATATACACCAGCCTGCTGGTTACAATCGACGATGTTATAAATATTAGTGATAACCGCATGTTGTCATAGATTGGATATTTAACAACATTACAATCATGTGATACTTACTTATTACTGAGCATTTTATCCACTAAATGTAGTTAATGGATGTACCTTTGATCTCTCTCCAGGATGTGATGTTTTCAGTTCCATTATTCATAATTATTCTTTAAATCTAGATTAAATCTGGATATCAAAATCGATATACAATAATAATGTTTTAAACAAAGTTCATTCCAGAAACACCCATAAACCTCAAACAGGGATAAAGATGCAGAGGAACTCAGTATGATGTTGAGATAAAATATGCTTATCCAAAGATTTGCGAATAAATTTGCATCTCTTCAATCTCTCAATAAATGGTTTATTTTATTCAGACAAATGCCTTACAGTATCAGTTAGTACATACAATAATGCACGCCGGTATGCATGGTTCGATATTGTGGTTTTAGAATCACTGGAAACTGGGCGAACTCGAATCATCAGTCCATACATTCTCACCAGGTATAGCTATGAGGAAATAATCCGATGGAAATAATCAATCTGGATTAAATTTTACACACCATATAGGTTTATTGAAAATGGTGAAATAATTACTAAAATTTATGGCACTAGAGATGAGTGTAGTTTTGATAGTGTTAATTATCCCCACTTAGACCGCTCTTATGCGATAAAGATTATTACAATTTGACTTCAATGATAATACGATTTCCAAATTCGTAAGATCGTTTGTCATAACAAACTTTTATATAATCAATATTAAACTTGTTTAAAAATTGAAAACAGGATAATACCGAGGATTGTGCGCATATGAAATCGATTCAAACTAACCAGTAGGCCTTATTGCCTACTGACCGTTCCAAGTCGGTAACCCTGTCTTCACCACCCTTTCTGTTGTTTTTTGTCTCTTTCATTGTATTATCAATTCCTTGTTTGCAGTACAGTGCGGACATACGATGTCACTGCGTTCCGACGCTGTGGTTTCTATAGGACCCTATATCTCACTTTTGTATCAAAATAGTTGATGAACCTATCATTTTGCAAGGCACTACGTGTTTAGTTCTTAACCCATTTACAGTTCGACACTATTCTTACACCTTTGATAGTGCGATGAGCGAACGGATTGTGGATCCTGAGATGACGCTACCTAAATCCCCGAAGGACGGTAGCGTTTGGTGTTTGTCTTAAATCTGGTCTTGCCGTACCGTGTCCTAAATCTTGTCTTGTCGTTGCTTGTCTTAAATCTTGTCTTGTAGTACCTAGTCTTAAGTTTTGTCTTGCCGTACCGTGTCTTAAATCTTGCTTTGTCGTACCGTGTCTTAAATCTTGTCTCGTCGTACCATGTATTAAATATTGTCTTGTCGTACCGTGTCTTAAATCTTGAGATGTCGTACATTGTCTTAAATCTCCTTTAATGGTACCCAACTATTAAAATCCTCATTGTAACCATTCCACGTTTCTTTTTGTAATCACTTTGTATTACTTTTTCAATTCTGAATATTTCTTGATCAGTTTTTAACATTTCCAATTCATAGAAGCTTCCATCAATATTTTGGTTGTTCAAATCTTTTATTTTGTACGTCACAAGATGTGTATATTGAATTTCATCAATAACACATATTTCTTCGGTCCAATTTGGAGTATAACCTTTTTCAAACGTTCTTTTATATTGTACGTCACAAGATTTGTATATTGAATTTCATCAATAACACATATTTCTTCGGTCCAATTTGGAGTATAACCTTTTTCAAACGTTCTTTTATATTTGCTAATTCTAACTTTGTCTCATATTTTGAACTTTGGCAAAGCTTTATTAATTTTCATCTTTCCGTACAAGTTGAAATACACTATTCCTTTATTTTTCTCATCACTGGCCTCAATCGGTGACATTTTAATACTCCGGTGTTTTGTATTATTGTATTTATCAACCATCGCCTGTAGCACATCTAAATATGTATTTGTATTGTTTGCTGTGAAATATTTCCACATCCTCTCTTTCAATGTACGATTAAATCGTCCAATTACTACAGCTTTTCCGAAATTAAACGTGTGATACATTTTAATATTATTATCATCAAGGAATTGCTTAAACGTCTTGTTATAAAACTCAACACCTTGATCAACCCAGAGCAATTTACAGTGTCTTCCTGCACTTATAATCTTTTGGAAAGCTTTTGTATTTGCTATACCAGTTTTAGTCGGAACAGGCATAACCCAAGCAAATTTACTAAATACATCAATAACAGTGAGCAGGTATTTGACACCTTTATTATATTTTGAAAACGATTGCATATCAACCAAATCAGCCGACCATATTTTATCTATTTTATTAACAGTCACGCGGCTTCGAGTGAACTTTATTCGTATGGGTTTATGAAGTTCATCGGCTAGCTTATCAGTCCATCTCAACGCCTTTTCTTGTTTTGTGGCTCTCCAAGTCCTAGTTTATATTTTGCACTAATTACGGGCTTGACTATCAAATCTTTAGCGATTTTTTCTCCAAGTGATTTGGATTTGCTCGTTTTTAAACCGGCCAGCATGTTTTTATCACACATTGATTTATTACTAGGACTTTCTTCATAACAGTAATCGTGATCTTTATAAACAGCATCTAATTCATTTGATTGTACTCCACTATCAAGTGGACCACTCTATTTATAACCAGGAAACGTTAGCCTATTTTTGGGTAGCAAAGGAAGCAAAGCTTCATGGATATCAAAGTTTCCACCTTGTGTACTTTTAACAAATTACGTTTTAGTAATACCACAAGAAGCGCATGTTGCTTTTAACATTCTTTTGCCATTTTTTGTTAGAATATTCTGAGGATTAACATTTTCAGTAATTATCTTTTCTTTCACGCAGTAACTCATATATAATATATATGATTAGACTAAACTTTGTTTTTTACAATATGAATGTATTATGTTTTCATTTTCCACAGGTTTGTAAGGTTTTAATATTTTATAAAGAATATCGTACATACTGCTTCCTTTTTGCCACTTTTTGACAAAGTACAGACAGAAATATCCGCACAAGACACCCTTCTTATCTTGATACTGAATGGTGTTGTATTTTATGTTGGGTATGCAATTTAAAACTACTTTTGGTGGACTCAAGCCTACGGATCAAAATAATACTCGTTACAGTAACAAGTCCAGTGTGTACCAGGTCCAGTATAATCATCAAGATTAATAATACCGCATTCTTGTTTATTTTGTGTTGCTGGTAATTTGTTCTTGCTAAACACTCCCCTAAAGTTTTTAATGTCTGACTGCCTAACCCACTTTATTATGTCCAAGTTAGAAATAGGCTCGTTTTTGAAAATTACTCTCAAGCCTACATCGGCTTGCTTATCAGTCCATCTCAACGCCTTTTCTTGTTTTGTGGCTCTCCAAGTCCTAGTTTATATTTTGCACTAATTACGGGCTTGACTATCAAATTTTTAGCGATTTTTTCTCCAAGTGATTTGGATTTGCTCGTTTTTAAACCGGCCAGCATGTTTTTATCACACATTAATTTATTACTAGGGCTTTCTTCATAACAGTAATCGTGATCTTTATAAACAGCATCTAATTCATTTGATTGTTCTCCACTATCAAGTGGATTACCAGGACCACACTATTTATAACCAGGAAGCGTTAGCCCATTTTTGGGTAGCGAAGGAAGCAAAGCTTTATGGATATCAATGTTTCCACCTTGTGTACTTTTAACAAATTACGTGTTAGTAATACCACAAGAAGCGCATGTTGCTTTCCACATTATTTTGCCATTTTTTGTTAAAATATACTGAGGATTAACATTTTCAGTAATTATCTTTTCTTTCACGCAGTAACTCATATATAATATAAATGATTAGACTAAACTTTGTTTTTTAAAATATGATTGTATTATGTTTACATTTTCCACAGGTTTGTAAGGTTTTACTATTTTATAAAGAATATCGTACATACTGCATCCTTTTTGCAACTTATTGACAAAGTACAGACAGAAATATCCGCACAAGACACCCGTTTTATCTTGATACTGAATGGTGTTGTATTTTATGTTGGGTATGTAATTTAAAACTACTTTTGGTGGACTCAAGCCAAACGGATCAAAATAATACTCGTTACAGTAACAAGTCCAGTGTGTACCAGGTCCAGTATAATCATCAAGATTAATAATATATAGGTATCTGGATGTCATACTGAACATTGACAATCCTTTCTTTCCAACTATGGTTGATAATATTTATCCTAAAGAACTTCAGCTTATTAAAGCTAATATATCTGATAATAACGCTTCTTTTCTTGATTTAGATCTCTCGTTTGAAAATGGTGAAATAATTAGCAAAATCTATGACAAGAGAGATGATTTTAATTTTGACATTGTGAATTACCACCACTTGGATGGGGATGTTCCCCGAGCAACTTCTTATAGGGTGTATGCGTCTCAACTTATTCGTTTTTCAAGAGCTTGTACGCGAGTTGAGGACTTCAATATTCGTAATCTTTGTATAACTAAAAAGATACTCAATCAGGTTACCGTTACCATAAACTTCGTAAAACCTTTGAACAATTTTATTATCGTAACCCTGATCTTGTTTCCAAATATAAAAGTAATTTAAGGACTCTTCTGCGACAAGGACTATCACAACCTGATGCGATTGATAAACTTCGTAAGATTCTTGGTCATGATCACTTTCATACTATCTTTGTTAAACTTGTTAAAAAGTTTATCAAAAGAGGTTATGACCCTATCATTTTGCAACGTACTGCAATTTTGCAACGTACTGCATGCTTGGTGGTGGACCCTTTTACAGTTCACCACTATGCTTTCATCTTTAATTGTACGATGAACGGACAGGCTGTGGACCCTATGAAGACGCCTACCTAAAGCCCATTGGGACGGTGGCGTTTGATGTTTGTCTATGATCTTTTCTGTCGTGCCCTTAATGGTTTATTCTCTTGTTGCTCTGGCAAAAGTCATTGAGTAGCTTCATTGTGGCTTTCCAGGCTATTGTTTTTTTGTATTATATTTACACGAGCATATTTGTGTTTTACTTGTATTGCCTAGTGTTGCTGCCTTGTTGGTTAGAGATTAGATCATGGCGGGGATTTCTTTATTTACACTGTCCTGTCTTAATGGGTTGACAGTAGGGTAAGTGTGAGGTTTGGTGCACCCTAGAACCGGTTTAAACCCCCAGTGGCCTTTGTTGCCACTGACCGGTCCAAGGCAGTAGCCCAATTGTCAACCATTTTGTGTTTGTGATGTCGTTTGCATTTTTTATTACTTTTGCCTTCTCGTTTGTCTGTTTGCGTGTTTGTTTTGCTTGAATGCTGCTTTCCCTGTCCGATATTTTTATATTTCTTAAGGTTGGTGTTGTACTTTTCCAGCAGGCCATCGTTACGGCGATAAAATTTAGAGAAAGATCTACGAAGTTTGTGATAACGAAAACCCTGCTGAAAAAGTTTACTTGTAATAACTTGATTTCGATAATTGAAGTCTATAACATCATTACACGCTCAAGCAAATCGAATGAGCTAGGAGATATATACCCCGTATGAGGTAGCACGAGGTACATCTCCATCCAGGTGTGGATAGTTAACGATGTTAAAATTGAAATCATCTCTCTTATTATAGATTTTAATATGAATAAAACCATTTGAAATCGAGAGATGAAGATCGAGAAATTCTGCTACTTATCCGAACTGTTGGCTTTATTCTGGTGGATAAATGTTAGTAACCATATGAACATAGAACGGATTATCAATATTGAGTATGTCATCAAGATACCGAGAAGTATTATTAAAGGCATCACTAATTTCACCCTGGCTAGCAGGTGACAAACTCAACATAAAATCTCTTTCATAGCAGTACAAAAACAAATCTGCAACAAGTGGCGCACAGTTAGTAACCATAGGAATACCAACAACCTGGCGATAAATAGTTTTACCGTTACTTATAAAGATGTTATCCAGAAGAAAAGATAAGGCTCTTATAAACTGTTTTTCCATTTTGTTTTACTTGCATTTGATCAATCAGCGAAACTGCATCAATAATTAGAGGAGTTTTATCAGCGTCTGCGAAAACAGCTCCATCGAGAAGCTTGTTTACTCGAAAACTTATTTCAAAATAAGCGTTATACCAATCAAAGTAAGAACTTCTGTCATTTAACGTAAACTGATAACCACTTTTCATTTGTCTAGTATTAGGTCCAGGTATAGTTTTTGGGGTATCTAACTGAACAGGCACATGTTCATATTAGTCCATGGGCCAGAACGATATCCGGTACCATTTTGGTGGGCAAATTCTTACTATTGTCAATTTGGGGGCAATTTTATGGAGGTAAGGAAAATGTATTATAGCAATTTCAAAGTTACAGCTTTACATGATTTTAATGCGTTTTTAAACATAACCCCCTGAAAAAAATGAAAATCACAGAATGTCATAAAATGTCACTCAAAAAGTTTTTTTTAAATATTTTATATATTTTCACAATTAATAATTATGTAAAACAGTTAACATCCCCGAAATATGACTAGTACAATCAGTTTAAATGACCTAGTTTTCTTCTTTTTAGCCAAAAATCTGAATTTTACATGTAAATTTACCCCACCCACTTTTAGAGATTTTATACTTAACTTACAGATTTCCTGTTTGTTACATAAGAAATACATGTATGTGTTATTTTTAGACAATAACGCATATACTAAAAGAGAATAACAAGAATTCAAGTGTTTGTAATACATTTTTTAGTAAGCGATTGATAAAAGAACCCATTGAATTCTAAAATGAGTGCAATATTAAGTGATATTTTGGCGTTTATAAGCACATTACTTTGATATATATCCCACTTGAAGTATTTTTTCGTATCTCAGTGACGAAATGTTCTAACAACAGATAAAAGTATGTTCAGTTTATTAAATACTGTTCTGTTTTAGGTCAATTAATGACTTTTCTTTGCTAAATTTGCATATCAAATTGCCCCACCCACTCAGGATTAAGGTCAAAAACTATTCAAATGGACAAAGATGAAAATTGGTACCAGTTTTAGTGTCAAATTGAAACTATTAACATGTTCTGAGTAAATGTTCAGGTAAAAAATGGAAATGGAAAATGCATGACAATAAATTCTAAATTTCATTACTTAGTGGTATTATAGCTTTACTTGATTTCTAATGTGTTTTATACGGTGTACATGAGGGGTAAAATACCGATTTTCCTCAAAAATTATATCTTCATTTATTAGCAGCGGTGGATATATGACTAGAGTTTAAGTGTAAAATGTCAGATTTCTTACAATTTCTTTATAAATAGTATTGTGGAAATTAAAAACATTTGAAAATAAAAGGAAAACTTTAATAAGTATTTGAAAAGTTACTTCCCTTGTTAATAAATTCACCATTTATTATGCAGAGTAAAACTGTAAACAATTGCAGAAAATAACATGAAATAAAAAAAAGACAGCAAGCAAATAAGGTAAAGATGTTTCTTATTAAATTTCATAACTTTATCTTTTGTTTTTAACCCAAAGTGACATCATAGTTTGCATATATCTGTTGTAAAGGTAAGTAAAAGCAGACCAACCTCTTGAACATTAGCTAATGTCAATGACCTTGCAATGTTAGTATTTTAGTGTGGCCGAAAATGAAATCTAAAATAGTAGCTCTACCATATTAACAACACTTAATCCCAGTCTAGTATAAACTGTGTTGTACTGGTATATATCTGGCAAAGAAATTAGTCAGTGGAATAATATAGGGTAAGTCCTGCTCGATTTTTTTCATCCGAGGGAGAAATTGTGAAAATGGTTATCTCTTGTGAATTCCTTTTAATGATTTTTTTAACATATTATGCTTATGAAATATGATTAATCCTCCATTGTGTTTCTTTTAAAATAAAAGTGTTCTTTATGATTTGATTTTATTGTTATTAGACTTTACAATAAAACGTACATAACAGAACATGTACTTCTCTGTGCAGACTACGCGAATGTTCCAACCAAGGAAAAGATGATATGAACTTTGATCATGAGGTAGATTTTGATGACGAATACATTGAAGAGGAAGACGAAATATTTGAGTAAATGGGTTGGATAAAGTTTTTTTGAAGGATGTTGATTTGTCAATTTGAGCATTATATGACGATATTAAATATAAAACCAAGTGTGTATACAAACGTTTATTTATACAGTTATACACAACATGTATTGATGTGTTAATGATCTGCCATACTGATCAATGAACTTGTATGGAACGACATGACTGTCTTAAGTAGTTGCCGATTAATATATGCAGTGCATTTCCCTTTATGTGTGGTAGATCTTTCATGATATGTAGTTTATTTTTAATTATATGTTTTAAATAAATCTTTATATGTGGTAGAAAAGTATTTATATGCAGTAGATTAATCAGTATATGCGATAGATAAGTCATTGTATGTAGTAGATAAACCATTATATGCTGTCCAGTTATTACTATATTCAGTAGTTTATCTAATATATATGAGGTCCTTTGAACATTCTATGAAGTAGGTTTGTATTTATATGCAGTGCTTCTGTTGACTTTATATATGGTATATATTTTAATATACATGGTCGATACGTCTTATATTCGGTGGTTTCAATTGCATTATATTCGGTACAAACGGCTTTATACGTGGTGCATTTATTATGACATGAAGTCCTTTTTCTGTTATATGCTGTGTTTTTTTCATTATGATGATGTTGATGAGATCAATCAATTTTCATATGTTACGATTTTATAGATTGCTTCACTGCGCATGTCCCGTTTTAATCAAACAAGCAAAAGTCACAGGCCGGTTTTTGAAACGGTAAATACGTAATAATACGTAAAGCGCATTTCAGTCACGATGATGACGAAACGTCTGATCTACGTTCTATAAAAAGATCTAGAAAAACAAAAATAATGTAATAACAAAACCCTCCGAACCCCACCATCTTCCCCACCCATTCCGTTTTTTGTGCTCTTTTAGATTTTTTAGAATGTTCGTACCTGTGAAAATGTTGTAGGATAGAAGTAATAACTGGGAGAGTACACGTAAAAGCAAGTACGCACATATAATTTATTTCACTCACCTGGGTGGGGATGGGGTTGTGGCAGCAACGGGAGTACCCAGGGAAATAGAGAAATGTTTAATTTCTACCCTAGGAGCAACATTTTACAGGGTAGTCCCCAATGTTGGTACTGTACCGGTTCTGTCTTAAGTCAGTACCCCGGTGTAAATATCGTTGGTCTAATTGGGCTCTGCACGCAATATCCGTTCCTAACCGTTACGGGTAAAAAGTAACAGGAAAGGAAGTGCAAAACCAGCAACAACAATTTTTGAAATTATAATCAACAAATTTATTTAAATTGTACAATGAACAATATTCACTTGCAGAATACACATAAATTATATCAAATATTTCTAAAATCCGCTATTAGAATAAAGTCCAAAATTATTGGCACATGCCCCTTTAATCTTAATTGTACAGTGTCCCTTAAATCCAATTTTATGTTAAATCATATCAACATCATCATTATAAACACTCATTAAGGGGCGGGGTGAGGTGATGGGTGTGTCCGGTTTTCGAGTGTTTTTTTTGATGAGTTGGATATTTTCGAAATTTTCCAGTGGACTGGGGTGTTGTAAAAAAATATTTTCTATAGGAGGTGATTTTTTAGGTAAACGAGGTAATGAGGTCGGCTGGTAGGGATTTTTGAGGTGTGTTGGGTGGCGGTAAAGGAAAAAGGTCCAGGGAGGTATTTCCGAAATTTCAGAGATTTGTTTTATATAAAATATCCATGGGGGTATTTGTAGATTTTCTAGTGGTTCGAGGTTTGAATAAACGCTCTTTTCAGGGTAGGTTTGTTTGAGGATATGTTTGAAGAAGAAAGTTTAAAGGGTATTTTGTTGACATTCTATGTGCGGGGTCTAAATCCAGAGGGTGGCGGTGGGGTGGTGGTAGTGCGAGTAGTTTGGCTGGAACAGCCCATTCCTATCAAACAGGAGTTAATTTCTGTCAAATCCTCGGTGTGTTAGTCCCACCGCCGCCGCACCATCTCCACCTCGCAATCCCTCATTTTAAAAGTAAAAATTCAAATAGGGTAATACAGTTATATTCTATTTTCATTTTATAATCAATTAAAAATAAACTAAACTAAGTATTTGCTATGTCAGTTGCAAAATCATAGCTTCAATCTCAAATAAATACGCATACACATCTCCATACACATTCTATTAATACATGTAATAGACACAGATAAATTGTATGACGTGTCTCACCCGATAATGTTTGACCAGTGAATTCCTTCTAGTTTGATCACGTTTTGTGAGTGCTGACAGTCGTCAATTTAAGGCTGTGTAGCAATATAAATCCTAACATCATGGAAAACGATACATAGATAGATTTATTTCGGCAAAAATAAAGATGTACATACATGGTTAAACAAGAAATCCGCGGATTCACATGTCTCGCCTAACGAAGGTTTGTAAACATTTTAATAACTAAAAACAATGGAGCTTACAGTTTACTGAGGCACTATGAGAAAATGATGTAAATGTTACAATTAAAGTTACCGGGTATCTGTCATTTGCTTGGATGGTGAAGGTCACAGCCACATTTGCTTTTTGACACGTCGTGATGTATTACCCAAGAAACAACTATAAGCGAAGTTTGAAAGGTTTAATGCATAAAGTTTGAGAAAAAGTGACCTAAACGCAAATGTTGAAGGTAAACATTATTAAGTTACCTGTCAATTGCTTGGAGCGTCGAGGTCACATGCACATTTCTTTGTCAAGTTGCAATGTACCACTTGAAATGTCTTAGCGCATACAGTTTGTGAAAAAGTGAGCTAAACGCAAAAGTTGAAGGTAAAAATTATAAGGTTATCTGCCCTTTGCTTGGAGGGTCAAGGTCGCATCTACATTTGCTTTGTCACGTTGCGATGTATCACCCAAGATACAACTAAAAACGAAGTTTGAAAAGTGTAGTGCATACAGTTTGCAAGAAAGTGACCTAAACGCAAAATAATATTGAAGGTAAAAATTATAAGGTTATCTGCCCCTTTATTGGAGGGTCAAGGTCACATCCACATTTGCTTTGTCACTTTGCAATGTACCACTCAATATACAGCTATGAGCTACGTTTGAAAGGTCTAGTGCATACAGTTCGTGAAAAAGTGACCTCAACGCAAAAGTTGATGGTAAAACTTATTAAGTTATCTGCCCCTTGCTTAGAGGGTCAAGGTCACATCCACATTTGCTTTGTCACGTTGCAATATACCATCCAAGATAGTTTAAAAGGTCTAGTGCATACAGTTTGTGAAAAAGTGACCTAAACGCAAAAGTTGAACGTAAAATCATACAAAACATGGTTATTCATTTTATATTTCACAGAAAAAAATATGCGGAAGTATTTTATGTTAATAGCTTTAAAAATAATCAAATGGCAAAACAGGTTTCAAAATGTACGGTCGAATTTAAAGAAGTACAAAACACCCCATTCTGTTGTAAAAGTTGCATAAAAGAAATGTCATTGTAATAGTAATAACTGACAAGGTATTCAGAATAAATTTAATTGGTTAACATAATAAAATTGGAAATATTTTATAATGTATAGAAACATCTGTCATTTACATCAAAAGGAAATGTTTTTGTGAAGAAAACAACTTCAATTTACCCCACCCACTTTATATTGTAATTCTAGTATAATTTGATGTTTAATTGTGCTTAAAGATGTTAAAAAATAAAAATAAGAATCAATAGCATCTGTAATTTAATTTGTTTAACAGAAGAATATAAATCAAATGAATCAGTGATACACATTTACACTTACTTGAGCTTCCCCATTATAAATTGGGTGGGTGGGGAAATACCACAGCTAGGTAAAATTACTTTTTTGAACAGCCAAGATGTTTATATAGAATAAATACATATTATATTGTTAATCATGTTCTACCTAGAATACATATATAAATCAAGTAAACCACTTATATACATGTATACACTGGAATTATCCTATATAAATATTATTGTGTAAATATGGTAATTGTTAGTGTCATGCCATCATCAATATATCCATGTTACCAAAAGCAAATATCCCAAAATGGTTTTATTAAAGTATTCCTTTTATTTTCACAGGTTCTTAATTTCCACAATACTATTTATAAAGAAATTGTAAGAAATCTGACATTTTACACTTAAACTCTAGTCATATATCCACAGTTGCTTATAAATGAAGACATAATTTTTGAGGAAAGTTGGTATTTTACCCCTATAAAACACTTAATCCTAAGTGGGTGGGGCAATTTGATATGCAAATTTAACAAAGAAAAGTCATTAATTGACCATTAAACAGAACAGTATTTAATAAACTGAACATACTTTTATCTGTTGTTAGAACATTTCATCACTGAGATACGAAAAAATACTACAAGTGTGAAATATGTCAAAGTAATATCTTATAAATGCCAAAATATCACTTAATATTGCACTCATTTTAGAATTCAATGGGTTCTTTTATCCATCGCTTACTTAAAAAATGTATTACAAACACTTGAATTTTTGTTATTTTCTTTTAGTATTCATTTTATTGTCTCAAAATAACACATATGTGTATTGCTTATGTAACAAACAGAAAATCTGTAAGTTAAATATAAAGTCTCTAAAAGTGGGTGGGGTAAATTTACATGTAAAATTCAGATTTTTGGCTAAAAAGAAGAAAACAAGGTCATTTAAACTGATTGTACTTGTCATATTTCGGGGCTGTTAACTGTTTTACATAATTATTAATAGTGAAAATACAGAAATTATTAAATATAACTTTTTGAGTCACATTTTATGACATTCTGTGATTTTCAGTTTTTTCAAGGGGGTTATGTTTAAAAACGCATTAAAAATCATGTAAAGCTGTAACTTTGAAATTGCTATAACGCATTTTCCTTACCTCCATAAAATTGCCCCCAAATTGACAATATTAAGAATTTGCCCACCAAAATGGTACCGGATTGTCAATTTTGGGGTTCTGGCCCAAGGTCTATATATAGTATTATATTTATCACTTCGAAGCATCTATGTATACTAGTAATTAGATTAGATTATTCGTTTAATTCTCGCATGAGTTCCTCTTCCGGATAACAATCTGTTAATTTTTGCATTTGCATCTTCTTCAATTATATTATCAGCCACAACATCTTTGTGGCAGCTTTTGTAAGTTCTTTTAAAATTATCTCACCTTTTGGTTTAGGTTTAATAACCGTAACTAATTTTTCAGCAGCCATTTTACTTACTTCATCACCAAGTGTTTCAGAACCACTCTCTATGATTTGTTTTCCAGCAGTTTCTAATGCTTTCTTGCCTGCTGTTTTTACAGACTCACTAAATATCTTTGAGCCAACCTTTGAAAAAATGTCAACTATACAGATCCAGTCGCGTTAATGTAACCCAAATAAGTGCAGAACGAACGCTGAACAAACGGAAAATGAACGCAGAATGAACGCAGAACGAACGTAGAATGAACGTTGCACGATCTACATTTTAAGAATGCATTTCGTTCGTTTTCAGCATTCAGCGTTTTAAGAAATGAACGATGAATGCATTTTTTAAAACGCTAAACGCTGAAAACGAACGCAACGAACGAAACGAAGGCAAATGTATTCCGCTATTTCGGTTAACTTTCAATAGTATCCTTCTGAGTTTATAATTAAAGTCTCGATTTAAACGAAGTTCGTTTTTCAATATTTTAATATAAAGAAATGCACTGTGTAAGTGGGTTTTTTTAAGCTCGATTACACACTTTCATTTGTATAGACTTAAAATGGGAAATATGTTTATTGTGTAGCACAAACTATATACTATTGCAATATTAAACTAAAATAATGTTGATCAAATCAGCCGCAATATTTTTATATAGTGTCAAATATGTTAAATATTTGATGAAAATAATAAAAACCAGAGAGAAAAGAGAATAATCATCAATGTGCACTACCAAATATTGTCAACAAAAAGATTCTTTCTTCAATATGATCACATAATCATTAGTCGCCGACTCGTGATAAAATTCGCATGACTGGATATCATGCGTAATTTAATCGTGAGAGATGTTGCGATTGATAAACGCTGAACAAACGAACGCAAATGCATTTTCTCCGTTTGTTCCGTGCATTTAAATGAGCACATAGTTTCGTTTATAAACGCTGAAATGAAATTCAAACGGAATGCCAACGGAGTGCAAACGGAGTGCAAGCGGAACGCAAATGAAACGCAAACGGAATGCATTTTTGGGGTACTTGAACGCAACTGGGCCTGTACCAGCTCCAGTTAATCTTTCAACTTCAGTATAGGTTCCGTACTAGTATCATAAACGTTTTTTAATCGCGTCATATAACATATGTTAGATAAAACGTAAGTTACTCAACTACATTAATTCTTTCAAAACAAATCGAAATGATGTATGAACTCCGTTGAGATTAATAATTTTACCGGAGAAATCGGTTATGTAAATATTAATACTGTTAATGATCGTTTTGTTTACTCCGCAGAACCCGACTCTTATCGGTTCATCTCTGAAAGGATATGACCTCGTAAAATCGGCTGTACTTATTTCATAAATAACATCCCCATATGATCCATCAACAATAGAATTACTTATCAAATCGCAGTGGATATATAAAGTATCGATAGAATTTGTTATGTTTGGTACTACTTCCCAAATTTGGTTTCTCTAATAACCGCATCTTTGTCAAACCCAATCAAAGTGTGAAAGTTTGATTCTACCAAATCAAGCATAAAATTATTATGAATGGTAACTAAACATTTGAAACTTGATGAATCTAATACAATTTTTATCGGGACAGGTGAGTCATCAGTCAAATCACAGTTTAACAGTCAATATTTATTTTATATAATTATCGATATCGGCATAACTGTAATTTCCATTTGCAAAAATAATTGTTTTCGGATATTTATCTTTTCCATTGTGATACCTTATCACTTTGTTATTAAAATCCTCAGTAATATTATACCATGAGTAAGTCATAGAATTAATCTTAGCGAGCCCAATACCATACTGTTTGTTCTTGAATAACACCATTGGTCTATCAAATACAGTTGTAAAATTACTCGGTATATTTGAGCTATTAATTATTGAAGATCGTTCTGATGATAATACAATTTATTGTTCCATTATTCATATTGCTAGATGAAATAATCACCTTCGTAATACAGTTTAAAAGTAGATTTTTTCAAAATTAAAAACTTGAGTTGTGTTACCTTTTATGTATGCAAGGATGGTCCAAAAATGAGTAGTCGAAAGATGAGCTTTAAATGTTCCTTTTAGTATTCGTTTTCCGAATTCTATTTTTGGTTGAGCATGCGGCTTATCAGTACTTGGCTCTATATTAAACATACTAAACGTTTCTATGTTAAGGTTTGTATTTGCAACAGTATATGTAAGATCTGCTTCAACTACATAACGTCCGGGATTTGCATTATCTGTTCTAACACCCCTAATATGTCCAAAACCAATATATTCTTCAATGTATATAAATGGAGTGGTTACAAGAGTAAACGCGCTGAGAAAAAACGTTCCACGATATGTTCTTTCAAGCGGTTTTCGCGTCGGATATGATGCAAAACTATTGTTATCTCTTATAATGCTTATTCCATCTATTGTATATTCATAAATAAGAATCCGGCTTGCACTTTTACCCTCAACGCATCAATTATGCTAAGGATTGCTGTGTGAGGACTATCAGACTTTTGATTAAACTGTTTCAATAAAGCTATTTCACCGTCAAAAGCTTTGCTCCTTTCCTCCTGGGCAGCTTTCAATTGCTTTAAAACATCATTAATAGCAGTCTGTAGTTTATTAGTGTCAACCATTTTCTCATTTAATTTTGCATAATGCTGTCCTAATGCGCCTTTGACACGAGTTATTTCATTATCAATAGCTTTGTTTTTTCATCCTGGGCAGCTTTATTAACCATGTTGCTCAAAGCAGTCTCCAGCGACTTACCGTCAACCATTTTTGTTTGATGTCTTCAAACTCTTTGTTGATATCGTCAACGTTAGTGCTTGTCTGCCCATTTAATATTTTTATTTTAGTTATTTCAGCAGCAAAAGCAGTTCTCGTTTGAGTTGTAGCAGTAGTAATAGCGGCTTCAAGAAATATAAAAAGATCGGACAGGGAAAGTAGCATTCAAGGAGGACAGTCAACAACAAAACACAGAAACAAACATGCAAACAGACAAACAAGAAGGCAAAAGTAATAATAAAAGTAAACGACATCACAAACACAACAGAGTTGACAATAGGGCTACTGCCTTGGAACGGTCAGTGACAAAGTAGGCCACTGGGGGTTTAAACCGGTTCTAGGGTGCACCAAACCTCACACTTACCCTACTGTCATCCCATTAAAACAGGACAGTGTAAATAAAGAAATCCCCGCCATGATCTAATCTCAAGTTCATTGTTATCAACCATTTGTTTATTGATTTCTCCAATCCGTGTATTAATATTTTGAACACCAGATCTTATTTGTTCACTTAATTTCTTGTAGTTTTCGCTATCTTTCAATCCATCTTCTTTTTTTCTAACACTTTCAAAGCGAAGAAAATGTAATGAGAACAGTTTAAACGAATGTCTTTGGGAGTTTTGTAGTAGGATTGTGACAATTAAATCACACAACAATTATTATGCCTGCCTTGGATGAAATAATCCACAATATCATTTTGGTAACGCTCGCAAACATGTGAACTAATGTGTTTGTCTTGCCAGATCCTGAATTACCGCATACAAGCATTCTAAAACAACAGTCCGGCATAAAGTTCCATATCTGCTTGAAATTACCGTTGTCTGTCTTTATATATTAGTTTGGAATTTCCATTATAATAAATCGTGGATAATACTCAACTAATCTTAACTCATGTTATTTTAATCTAACCCTATATTATACATGTCTTTGTTAAAGTGGAAAGAATTAGCAGATAAAATGAAAATATGGATATCAAAAGGGCAAGAAGCTTGTGCAACAACAAGATCTCACTAGCAAATAGAGGCCCAGCAGATATTAATTTCTTTAATTACTACTTTGTTGAGTTATTAAGGGAGGGAATTGATACTAGTTTGTATGCTGGTTAAATTAATTAATTAATTATAGCTTAAAACTTATTTTCTATACACTTATTATATAATGAGTATAAAAGAAATTGAAAAATCCCCAAAACAATATAGCAAATTTTTTTCTGTGGGTATTGTGGATAGATCTGATGCTTTTCTTCAGCTTTATCGGACTGAAAAAACAGTTGAAGAATTTCTCAAGGCGGATATACAAAAGATGGGTGGTTTTAAATTC
This sequence comes from Cyrtodaria siliqua, assembly GCA_037043455.1. Classification (NCBI taxonomy): domain Eukaryota; kingdom Metazoa; phylum Mollusca; class Bivalvia; order Adapedonta; family Hiatellidae; genus Cyrtodaria; species Cyrtodaria siliqua. Next base: position 245,143 of record JAWPHD010001370.1, read on the forward strand.
AATGTTACTTTAAAAATGACTTTCTCCAAGACAGTTAAAAACAAAGATGGAGAGTTTATAACTATATATAAAACAGCTTACTTCGGGTCCCGGAAAGAAACACTCTTAAACAAAATCTAAATAAAGCAACTGGTCTAATTATGGAAAGTATTGGAAACTGGCTCTCTGAGGGAAGTGGATGGGCAATTGAATCAGTGGATGCTCATTATATAAATAGGGTGAAGTATAAACCTTTAAGGGGTAGCTCTTATCTGAAGTTACCAAAAGAACTTTCTCACCACATGAAAGGTGTACTAAATATAATAAAGAAAAAAGATGACGAGTGCTTCAGATGGTGTCATTTGGCATATAAATATTCTGCTGCAAAAATCCCCAATGAATAACAAAGTATAAAAAGCACATTGGCGATCTTGATTACAATGGAATTACATTTCCCGTTACATTAAAGCAAATTCCCAAAATAGAAAAACAAAACAATAGATGTTTTAATATACCTGGATATGAAACAAGTGGGGTGTATCCTCTATACATATCAAAAAAACAGAGCTGTAGAAGAATGCGATATACTTTTGATTGTTAAAGAATAAAAACATCATTACGTATGGATAAAGGATTTTAACCGGTTGATGTTTAATCAAACATTATACGAAGGGAAACAATGGTTCAACCAAACATGCCTGCAATGCTTTAAATTAGAAAAGTCTTAGAAAAACATAAACCTATTTGTCTTTCTCTAAATGGCAAGCAAGCAATACAAATGCCTTTTGCGAGTGAAAAGGTTTTCTTTAAAAACTATGATAGGCAATTAATGGTTCCATTTGTTATATATTCCGACTTTGAAGCAATAACGGAAAAAATATCTTCAGCTACAAATAATCTAAAAAACTCGTATACAGGTGCATATCAGCAACATACTGATTGTGGTTATAGATACAAGGTTGTCTGCTGCTACGATGACAAATATTCCAAACCGGTTATAACATACACAGGACGAAATGCTGTTTATAAGTTTTTAGAACAAATGACAGAGGTAGAACAATATTGTAAAAAAACTGCGAATACATGTTTTAAGAAAGATTTGACAATGACAGTGGCAGAAGAAAAAGAATTTAGGGCAGCTGAACAAATGTCATTTTTGTGATAAACGATACATGACGTGTGATAGGGCAGTTAGAGATCACTGTCACATAACTGGGAAGTTTAGAGGAAGTGCTCATGATGCATGCAATCTCAGTTTTATGTTGTCTTAAACGATAGCTGTTGTATTCCAGAATTTGAGGGGTTATGACGCTCACTTTATAATGCAGCACACGAAAAGTTAAAAAAAACGATAAATGGTATACCAAATAACATGGAAAGGTATATGGCTTTCATGTTTGGGTCACATTTGGTGTTTATAGATAGTTTCCAGTTTATGTCAAAGTCACTCGATAACTTGGTGAAAAACATTCCGTTGTTTAAATATATCTCTCAAGAAAACTCCGATAAAAAGTTAGAACTGTTGAAAAGAAAAGGAGTGTGCCCGTATGATTATATGGATAGCTTTGGATGATTCGAGAAAAAACAATTGCCTAAACAGAAAAGCTTCTACTCTCAGCTAAATGATGCAAATATCTCAGATGAGGATTATGAGAATGCTAAAAAAATATGGAAGACATTCAAGATCAAAAACATGAGAGAATATCATGATCTGTATTTGAAAAGCGATGTTTTGCTGCTAGCTGATGTTTTTGAAAACTTCAGAAAAATGTGTTTTGAGTATTACAAATTAGATCCTTTTCATTACTTCAGTAGACCCGGTTTATCTTGGGATGCCTGTTTGAAAATGACTGGGATTAAACTGGACTTGATTACTGATAATGATAAATATCTGTTTGTGGAAAAAGGGATGAGAGGTGGTGTGAGGTATATTGCGACTAGATATTCGAAAGCTAAAAAAAGTATATGGAAAACTATGATAGTAGTAAACAAAGTAAGTATATAATGTATTGTGTTGCTAACAACTTGTACGGGTGGGCGATGTGTCAGCCTTTACCAATGGTAATTTGAAATGGGTCGATAAATTTGAAGAAGGGAAATGAAACTATATTGTTGAGTGTGATGTTGAATATGCAGAAGAGTTACATGACTTGCATAATGATTATCCTCTCGCTCCGGAAAGTCTAAATATAAAAGATGAGTGGTTGTCGGACTACTGCAAGAACTTGAATAGTAAGTTTAATTTGGAAATAAGCAAAGTTAAAAAACGTGTAACTACATTGAAGGACAAGGAAAAATATGTTACGCATTATAAAAATTTAAAGTTGTATGAAAGTTTGGGGTTGAAAGTGAAAAAGATACACAGGATAATCCAGTTTGACGAGTCCCAATGGTTGAAACTGTATATCGACTTCAATACTACAAAATGAACAGCAGGAAAAAATGATTTCAAAAAAAATAATTCTTCAAGCTTATGAATAATTCGGTTTTTGGGAAGACGATGGAAAACTTGAGAAAAAGAGTTAATGTTAAGCTGACGCATGATGAGGTAGTCCTTTTGAAATATGCGGCAAGACCATCGTTTATTTCTTGCAAGATGTTTAGCGAAAACTTATTTGCAATAAACAGAATGAAAGAAAGACTTGCCTTAAATCGTGCTTGTTATGTTGGTATGTGTATTCTAGACTTATCAAAATACTTGATGTATGATTTACACTACAATTATGCCAAAAACAAATACAATGAAAAAGTCAAATTATTGTTTACTGACACTGATTCTCTGTGTTTTGAAATTAGGACAGAAGATGCGTATGCTGATCTTTACAAAGACAAAGAACTTTTTGATAACAGCGATTATGATCCAAAAAGTGAGTTTTACTTCAGCGATAACAAAAAGGTTATTGGCAAGATGAAAGATGAAGATTGTGGTGCGGTGATCGTAGAGTTTGTTGGATTGAGGAGCAAGTCATACTCATACATTTTGGCTGATAATACTGAGGCAAAGAAATGCAAAGGTGTTAAAAATGTGTTGTCAAAAAACAGATAACGCATGATAACTACAAACATATTTTATTCGCAGCGGCAGAAGCTCATCATACAATGAAAGTTATCAGATCTAACAAACACAAGCTGGGCAGCTATGAAATTAATAAAAAAAGTTTGTCTGCATATGATGATAAAAGGTACATATTATACAATGGTCAGGATACATTAGCATATAAATAATAATTGAAATCAAATATAATATATTACTTTATATATGGAACAAACATGTGTGGAAGAGATATGTGAAAAACTTGATAAGTTAAAAGGTAAATATAAAAGTGTATTGTTGGCACGCAAACAGGGCTGGGTGGAATATGATGTGATTCGTGCGGATTTTTTAGATACTAGGAAAAGTCAAATCAACAAGCGAACACGATTATTATCGGAAATGGATTATTATCTAGAAAAACTTGATCATACTGATAGAAAGCTTTTCAACTTGAAAGGTAAAATACATAAATGCAGGAAAATAAAATGTTCCATGATCGAGCGTGATGTGTATAGTGATGACGAGGATGATTGTCCTGTTCCTTCTGATTTTGTTTAACAGCCAAGACTAAACCTGATACTGTTTTGGGTTGTGTGATTTGAAAACTTCGTCAAAAGTAGATTCACCCAAAATGAAATAGTTCCGCCCTTCCAAAAAAAGTAACAAGATCAATTATTTTCGGGTAGCATACAAACTGGGGTTCCAACTTTGTTTAACAACTAAGACCAACATCATCTGCGGTGTTGGGTTTGAAAGATATTGATTGACTGATCTAAAGTTGTTTTGTTTGGGATTGATTAAACAAGTAGCAAGTCGTTATTATCAATTATTTAAAAGTAGTATAAAAACTGAGGGTGCCCGGTGAGGTGGGGTTTTCTTTTTGAGAGGGGGTTCGTTTGTAGTGAGTTTTAAATTTTTGGTTGGCTTGCCAGCCAACAAATTTGCTGGCTCACTGCAACAAACTTCCCGATGAAAAACTGTGCCTAAAACGCTACTTTATATACTACTATCGTGTTCGACGATTCTCAAATTTCTCTGTTCATACTTGTTTCTTCTCTGGTTGCTGTGGCTTCAACTAAGTCACTGAGTACTTGCTTTGTGGCTTTCTATGCATTTATTATATTCATATATACATGATAATGTACATGTCATGATGTATGTGTTACACTTATATTGCCTATTAATGCATCCTTGTTTGTTAGAGAATATAATTTGGCGGGAATACCTTTATTTACACTGGTCCGTTTTATTGGGAGGAAAGTAGGGTAAGAATGAGGTTTGGTGCATCCTAGATCCTGGTTTAAACCAACAGCGACATTGTTTGCCAGTGGCTATTCCCATGTTTGTGATGGCATATACTGCCTTGTGTTCATCTTTGCAATAATTGTTTGTTTGTGTGCGTGAATTTGGCTGACTGTTGTCCTTGAATGTGTTATAACATTAATCCGTAATGTTTTGCACATTTCTGATCATTTTTTTTATTGTGTTCAGTCAGGTATTTATTGTTTTAGAGACAATGTGGACTAGAATAGTGTACAATCACTCTTTTATTTTTTCTTGAGAAAATATCCCCACTTTAAATCAATTGAAATCACAATTACATAATGTTCATATTTTTTAAAAATGCTATTTATTATTTTAACCTATAATAAAATATGTAGTGATAATTTCTACATGAACAACATTATAGAATGATATAGACTGCATATTAATAAAATAATAAGGTTATGATTTTATTCAAAAAACATTCGCCAGAGAAAATACTACATTTTGGCATGTAATAATATAAAAGCGTTTTTTTACTAACGGCAGTTTAGACAATTATACTATGTGGACTTGCTATGAAGTTTGATAAGCACTCTTCTTCATATTAGATAATATTTTCGTCAGGTATGGAACCACCGTTTATAGACAAATTGATGGTATCCCTATGGGTACGAACTGTGCACCGCTTGTCGCAGATTTGTTTTTATTTTGCTATGAAAGGGATTTCATGTTGAGTCTTTCACCAGATACCCAGGCAGATGTTATTGCAGCCTTTAATGACACCTCTCGGTATCTGGATGACACATTGAACATTGACAATGATATATATGGTCCTTTAGAAACCACAGCGTCCTAGCCCAATGGCATCGTAGGTCCACGCTGTACTGCAAACAAGGACTTGAAAATACAATGAAAGAGACAAAAAACAACAGAAAGGGTGGTGAAGACAGGGTTACCGACTTAGAACGGTCAGTAGGCAATAAGGCCCACTGGTTAGCTTGAATCGATTTCTTTCCAACTATGGTTAATTATATTTATCCTAAAGAACTTCAGCTTAACAAAGCTAATATATCTGATAATAAAACTTCTTTTCTTAATTTAGATCTCTCGATTGAAAATGGTAAAATAATTAGCAAAATCTATGACAAGAGAGATGATTTTAATTTTGACATTGTTAATTATCCCCACTTGGATGGGGATATTCCCCGAGCAACTTCTTATGGGGTGTATGTGTCTCAACTTATTCGTTTTTCTAGAGCTTGTAATCGAGTTGAGGACCTAAATATTCGTAATCTTTGTATAACTAAAAAGTTACTCAATCATGGTTCCCGTGTCCATAAACTTCGTAAAACCTTTGCAAAATTGTATTATCGTAACCCTGATCTTCTTTCCAAATATAAAAATAATTTAAGGACTCTTCTGCGACAAGGACTATCACAACCTGACTTCTATGGTGATGTGGTTTATAAACTTCGTAAGATTCTTCGTCATGATCACTTTCATACTATCTTTGTTAAACGTGTTAACAAGTTTATCAAAAGAGGTTTTGACCCTATCATTTTGCAACGTACTGCATGCTTGGTGGTGGACACTTTTACAGTTCGCCACTATGCTTTCCGCTTTAATTGTACGATGACCGGACATGCTGTGGACCCTATGATGACGCCTACCTAAAGCCCATTGGGACGGTGGCGTTTGATGTTTGTCTACGATATTTCTTGTCGTGCCCTTAATGGTTTATTCTCTTACTGCTCTGGCTTCTGCCAAGTCATTGTGGCTTTGTAGGCTATTGTTATTTTGTATTATATTTACACGAGCATATTTGTGTTTTAATTATATTGATGCTGCCTTGTTGGTTAGAGTTTAGATCATGGCGGGGATTTCTTTATTTACAGTGTCCTGTTTTAATGAGATGACAGTAGGGTAAATGTGAGGTTTGGTGCACCCTAGAACCGGTTTAAACCCCCAGTGGCCTACTTTGCCACTGACCGTTCCAAGACGGTAGCCGTATTGTCAACCCTTTTGTGCTTGTGATGTCGTTTGCATTTATAATGGCTTTTGCCTTCTTGTTTGTCTGTTTGCGTGTTTGTTTCTGTGTTTTGTGGTTGACTGTCCTCCTTGAATGCTACTTTCCCTGTCCGATCTTTTTATATTTTCTTTTACGTATACGTAACTATTACATGCACCTGCTGTCAACCTATAAGAAATGGCTGTATCCTCATGTGTCTTACGACCTTTTGGAATTGTGCTGAATAAACGCTGATATATATATATATTAACGGAATTGCAAAATCCGGGTAGTGACGTAAATACATTGACTGCATCCGACGTGTAGTGGTGGTATACAAATTGATTCAAATCTATGGGCAGTCGTGATTGAAACATTAATACAATATGGATTTCAACTTCCGGTTAGAGCTAGTATATACAAAATACAGATTGCAAACTGCGGGTGGTACTTGTATATTTGTCGCAAGCTGCGAGTATTAGTGGAATGTAACAACTGACGCACGCACCGTGCTTATACGTTTGTAGAAGTATTGTAAATGTTCCTTCTGCGTTCCACAAGATATATTTATGCGCTCTGTTTTTTTTTCAAGATGTCAATAGGTTATGTTTTTCTTCGTCGGGCGTGACAAAGATTATACTTTATTATAAGTGTACAGTCAAATATTTTCAGAGATGTTGATTTAAAGCATATATAAAAATCGAACAGGAAAGTAGCATTCAAGGACGACAGTCAACCACAAGCACACACAGAAACAAAAAACAACTTTAAAGATGGATAAAAGGCGAATAAGACATCACAAACACAAACGTGTTGACAATAGGGCTACCGCCTTGGAAAACCTGTTTAGCTTCAGCTTCATGTTTGTATTAGGCATGGTTCAGTTCCTTTGATTTCGTAGGCCTATGGATACATTTTGGAGTTCTTCAGTTAGACTGTTATTTGATGTCATTTCTTTGCACTATGCAGCAACACATATTATCATCCAAACTACTGGCCGAAGGCCATCAGAACTTATGGTACGGCGACTGGTCTGCCGTCCTCCGTCGTCGTCCATCTGTTACCTTTTACCTCGTTAATATGAGAGTGTATTTTCTCATATAATTCAACTTGGTGAGATTGCTAACATACATGAAAGCTCAAAACAGTTTGAAGAGCAGCTAGATCCTGTCAGTTACACATTTAAAAGTATGATCCTTGATTTAGTTAATATTATACATTTTGTACCGTTAAAACGATAGTGCCTTCAATTTTCATCTATATTTTATCAACGTTTTTCAGAATGTTGATACTATTATACGCCTGGACAAGTGAAAGTATAACTGTTAGATCAAATTAGAGTTTGACCTTTAACTTATTTGAAAATGATATATTTGGTTTGGTGTGCTATAGCATGTTCAATATCAAGTTGATCTTTACCAAACTTAGTCCGCTAGGACAAGTGCACAAAACAGCTATGTATAATTAGTAACACCATCGATTGATCAAACAATTGTATATTTTGCTTTGTTAAATATCTAGATACCTCAAATTTCATCTGCTCTCTTTCATACTTGATTCAGAGTTAGTATATCAATTTGAAGAGGTTCACTTACCAGCTACCGTTCACCATAATTGTGGCCATTGAATGAATTGGTATATTTTACTTTGTTATCACTGCAGCTCCTTCATTGTTCATCCGATATAAACAAAATTTGTTGTTTCTTTAATTGCTCCTGACTTCCTCACGTAACTTTGTTTTTAATTGCTTCTGACATCGTCACGCATTCCATTTGATGAGATGTACTTCATTTACACTGTTTTGTCAATTTGGGCGTTAAAGACAGGATAATAGAGAGTTTGTGTACATAAACAATCGATTTCAGCTAACAAGTAGGCCTTATTGCCTGCTGTTACGTATTGTCATTTTCATTGACATTTTAAATATGCTCATATTTCTGGTTATGGTGCAATGCGGACCTACGGTTCAATTGTGTTTAATTACTGTGGTTTTTATAGTACCATTTTTCTCATTTTTAGTCCCCTTTCTCTCACTTTAAGACTTAATACTGTTTCGATAGTGGCCTATGTTTATACGAATGTTTAGAACTCATCCGGATATCGATGTACCTGCGTCTGCAGTTTACAGAGATTACATTGTTGACACTTGATGTCAAGAATGTCGATATCCATCATGCTGCTATATTGTGTATATTATTGGCCTACTTTACCACTGACCGTTCCAAGGCATTTATTATTACTTTTGCCTTCTTGTTTGTCTGTTTGCGTGTTCGTTTCTGTGTTTTGTGGTTGACTGTCCTCCTTGAATGCTACTTTCCCTGTACGATCTTTATATATTTCCTTAAAGTTGTTTTTGTTGTACGTATGCGATTTGCACATTATTTTTGATAAATGAATGGACGTAACCTTTACTAATTTGCAAAATCCACTGCCATTATGATCAGTGTCCAGTTAATTGCAATTACCATTTTTCAAAAAATAATTTATAATCTCCAAGTGGATCAAAGGTTCCTTGGCCTATGTCGTGTAAACCTAGATATATTTAACCAAACCCATCAGTATGGTCTCGTCTATGTTCATTAGGACTTTGAACTTTAAAATAACAATAACTTTACCATGTTCAATTAGTCTATTCTATTATATTATGTTCACTCAACGTATTAGATCTATAATGGGGCAATGAAAAAGCCCGGAATTAATGGTTGCTTTCCGACCCACCATTCATAGCGCGTAAGCGTCCTTAGTTTCAGAAATGGCGGCGGTTTGTTTAGCTATTGATCTTCATTTAACTGTTTTTTAAGTATTTTTTTTATTCCTTTATTGAACTTTAAATTTATTCTTAGAAACAGAAAAGCGGCATAAATGATTGTTCAAACGGACACGCAGAAGCGTTAATTCATGAACTTAATGTTCCAAATCGGGCTCGGTACACGGTGACAAGCGACAAACAATGCATGACATGCGACAAACATTGTATGGCACACGAGTCCTGTAATTTCTGAACCGAAGTGTCCATTTAGTATTTGAGGTTTGGAGATCGCTGAGCCCGATACTTATATTTAGTTATCGGTGGTACATATTCAATTTCTTTTGTTTTCTTACTGAATTTTTGATCCGGTGGTTCCACTACTCAAGCCGATAAAAGGCTCTGGGTATTGTTTAACCACTTATAGGATATCTTGTCTGCTTTTTAATTTAGTCTTTTGGCTGTTACTTGTGATACGCAGGCTTCATAACCGCTGCTCCCAACTAAATTCTTTTATGTTTATTTCGCTCTTCGGAGCATTTAAATGTATTAGATACTGGGACCATACGCCGTACGACATGGGGAAGCATATAACTCCATGTCCACCGCCGTATGCATGCCATCTTCGGGACGGTTAAAATTGTGTACTATTGATTTTATGAATATTGAGTCGAGGGTCGGGGAAGTTAGGTTGAGTTTCGGTGAGGTGTGTGTGTGAGGTTGAGGACATTTATATTGATATAATATATAATTTGAGCTGTTTATAACATAGGAGTACGATTGGGGTGTACATTAAAGAACCATAGGGGTCTGTTTGCCAGTTAGTAGTAAGAGTATGATGGAGGTTCTCGCATAATTTATCAATTACATTTTACTATATATCCTTCCTCTGTCTCTTTGGCGACGCTAAATAAACTATTATAGTGTGGTGATATTGGGTACCTGGCTGCCCGGTTAGCTCAGTTGGCAGGTAACTTGCCCAGTAAGCGAGGGGGGTGGGGATTCTAGGTTCGAGTCTCTTACTGTCCACACTGTTTCTGAATGTGAGCTATTAAACATAATTAATTAATTCGATACTTCCTAACAAGCATCGCCAACTGGCCCGTAGCCAGTCCTGAAATTTAACCTAGACAAATCTCTTGTTTTGGGTGTCCGGTAGCATTAACCTACCTCACCGCCTGAGCGTTGCTAGGAGCCTGCTCAAATTGATAGTTATGTTTAAACCTATTTATTTTACCTCAATAATCGGATTGTAACTAAAGCTCTCAACTTCAATAACTCTCAATGTCTTCCTGGGTAGAACCAGTACTCATTACTTGAGCAAATGCAGACAAAATGGCTTATGTACTCATGGACACAATACATAATTATGGTCATGGCGGGGATCGAACGACTTTTTGATCCTAGTTCCAACGTTCTACCACCAGACCACAGCGCTCCACTGTTTGTTGGATGCTTCAATAAGAGAATGTGATGCTCTCCTATGTTTAGTTACCATGGTTGTTGTTGACTAATATGTACACATTTTGTCCGAAATTTACAACCAACATGGGATGACAACAACACAAGCAGCAAAAATTCAATGATTATTGGACCAAAGAGATGTTAAAGTGGTGTCCCGTCAACAACAGCCAAATTTACAATATGTACACCGTTTCTAAACCCATTGACGACGAGGTATATAACTTACATATTTTGAGTATCTATGGACACAACGTAAACGGATTTAACCAGCAGAGACCAACCCCAAAACTGGAGCATCCAATTAAGAGTTACCAACTCATAATTAATTTTACACATATTCAATCAAAGGTATTCTAAGAACCCGTTAATAAACCTATAATTTTAATTAGCACATATACTTTATTATATGACCTGAACATCTGGATCTAGTTTTAATAATATTAGAACGGTTTTGTAGTGTAATTTTGTTGTTATTTGACAGTATAGTTACTTTAAGCACCCATGTGTTCCGAATTATCAACTGTGTATTGTAAGAGTTGAATTTGATGAATAGTGAAAAAATGGCAACTTGTGAGAAGTGCACAAAATTTTTTTTTATTGATATTGCACAAAACATTCCTTTGCACTCAAGTGTGGCATTGGTTGGTATTTTGTAAACAGCCTGATTCTTCATGCATTTCATTTTTGCTTTCTTAATATGTAATTTGTGTGAAAATATGTCGGATACATTCCAAAATCATACTTTATACGAACACTTTATAAAGGTATTGGCCCAGTTGTTCAACTATCATTTAACTTAAACGAACGCATATATGTAGTCAGCAAATTCTTCTGAGAACACGTTACAGTTGAGCGCCCTTTCATTTTTATAGCCATAAGTGTGTAAGTGCTTTCCTCTTTATGTAGCTCATTTAAACGATTTGATAGGTCCCCAATGCAACATGTATTTCCTGAAGCGTAGTTATGGAATCAAGCAAAGCTACTTGACAGAAATGGAATTGACGGAGGGAACATTTCTTGAACTATTTTGCTCCGAAGATTAAATAATTGTTTGGCTTGAGCGAATAAGAAACAACCAATATTGCCCTTCCTATATCGAATACTAGAGATGAGCTACTTAGTAAAATATATTTTAAACACAAAGTTACTGTAGAACCAACAAAATGTATGTTCAAAATGATGTTTGAACCCACGACATTCAGCTTGTGGGTCCAGTGCTCTTACCACGGCGCTATAGAGGCCATAGAAACTAACCTGCAAATTTAAAAGTAGGTATAAAAGTCGAACAGGAAATGAAGCCTTCACGAAATACAGTCAATAAAACACATATTAACAAAAAAGAATTACAATGTTAATAGGCAAGGCATGTGCCATCACAAACCCAAACAGGTTGCCGCCTTGGAACGGTCAATGGCAAAAAGGCCGATAGGGCCTTAAACCAGGTTATAGGGCGCACCAAACCTCACTCGTACCTTATTTGCCGTCACATAAAAATGGGACAATGTAAATAAAGATATCCCCGCCATGTTATATTCTCAAACAAACAAGACAGCGTTAATATGCAATATAAGTATAAACCAGAGATATATAAGACCATTACTTCCCTTTAACTGATTTTTTTTAGTTAAAACCAAAATTATAGATAAATGCATACTTTATTCATTATAAGTCTCAATCAAACCGAGACTGCAATATTTCGTATGTGTCTGCTCGGCCGTTTCCAAAGGTCCATTTTCATACTCCTTTTTAATACTAACTAACCCTAACATAATAACCCTACATAATGAAGCGTACGCAAACAAAAAAGAAATATAAAAAGATCGGACAGGATAGTAGCATTCAAGGAGGACAGTCAACCACAAAACACAGTAACAAAAATGCAAACAGACAAATAAGAAATATAAAAAAAAATCGGACAGGGAAAGTAGCATTCAAGGAGGACAGTCAACCACAAAACACAGAAACAAACACGCAAACGGACAAACAAGAAGGCAAAAGCAATAATAAATACAAACGACATCACAAACACAAAAGGGTTGACAATAGGGCTACCGCCTTGGAACGGTCAGTGGCAAAGTAGGCCACTGGGGGTTTAAACCGGTTCTAGGGTGCACCAAACCTCACACTTACCCTACTGTCATCCCATTGAAACAGGACAGTGTAAATAAAGAAATCCCCGCCATGATCTAATCTCTAACCAACAAGGCAGCATCAATAGGCAATATAAGTAAAACACAAATATGCTCGTGTAAATATAATACAAAAAAAACAACAGTAGCCTAGAAAGCCACAATGAAGGTACTCAATGACTTGGCAGAAGCCAGAGCAGTAAGAGAATAAACCATTAAGGGCACGACAAGAAAGATCATGGACAAACATCAAACGCAACCGGAGCGGAGCGAGACAAACTAGTTGAAGATAACATGTCTAGTAAGAAAGAAAACTTACTGATGGTATTGAGGATGCCTTTTTAGGAAGACGATGTTCTTAGGTTTCTACTTTGGGGAATAATGGGAATGGCAAGAAAAACTTTCTGGGCGTGCACGAGATAACAATCCTTTTTTCTTCGTAATGTTATAGATCCCGTGACTAATCTTATTTGAAAACTTAAATTCAGTGAACATGCTGAAATCGTTTTAAGTTTGATGCCTTTTTAAAATGAAATTTGAAACATGATAGAGAAGACATGTCGTTATCTCACACAGTTTCGTGAATATAATTTTGCAATGAATCCAACATCTCTGCATGGTAACTATGTGTCTAGATAATTATACACTTAGCATTCTGAAACATAATACTTATAGCATAGAAAGACAGTTAATTCTCGAGTAATATTTAATCAAATTGTTGAATGTTTTAACCAGCAGTAATAATATTTTGAATTAGAAGTCATGTGCTTGTGTTTCCGTGTTAAATAATGCGGTAGAGAAGAGAAACAAAACTAGTATCTTTGCAAATATTAGGTGGATGGATTAATATTAAATAAGGCATAGGTTATCATACCGATGCTATTCGTATATAATGCTATACAGACACTATGAGCAAGTATTCATGTTTCAGTTTAAACTGAAGATAACACGCCATGTAAACAATTGTTCAGTAGTACATTCAGTTGAACATATTGTATACTGAACAAAAAATATATTCCGCATTTTAAGCCGTTATTTGCAAAGGGTTGACTTTGTTACACTTTGTACACAAATCTAGATATAATTTCATCATTATATACTTATCACTCAATCATTCTGATCAATATTAATAATCATCAAAAACCAGAGTTAGTTAGTGTGTTGCTGCTAAAATGAGATATAGGACATATATAAAGCAATGGCATCGTAGGTTTGCACTGTACTGCAAACAAAGACTTGATAATACAATGAAAGAGACAGAAAACAACAGAAAGGGTGGTGAAGACAGGGTTACCGACTTGGAATGGTCAGTAGGCAATAATGCCTACTGTTTATTGCGTACTGGTTAGCTTGAATCGATTTTATATGCGCACAATCCTCGCTATTATCCCGTCTTTAGCGCCCAAATAGACAAGACAGTGTAAACAAAACTACATCCCATCAAAAGGAATTCTCTAACAATAAAGTCCACATCCAGGGAAACTAACTAAACAAACACATACAAAATAATAAACATCTCAGGATGTATCCCGAATCGTACTGAACAACCATAGTAGTTGCAGCTCAAGAGAAACCCATTCTAGGGTACGACCAGAAAACCCGAGGGCCGAAAGCTCATGCACCAACCTCCCTTAGTTGGGGGTTTCAGTAGGTACAATCATAGAGTCCCAAGAGGTAGTCCAGCCATCGCACAAGTGAAAAGTGAAGCGTAATGACTGACTGTAGAGGGGTCATCACTAAACATGCGGTGCTCTTTAAAACCAACGGTATACATCTTTTCTGACGAACTTTCTGATTAAATTTGTAAAGCGTTCAGAAAACCCGCCAGACCCCTTTAACTCTCGAAGTTTATAGACCACATCTTAATAAAATGAGGGTTGTGATATGCATAGTCGCAGAAGTGTTTTAAGGTTGGTGCTGTACTTTTTCAAGCAGGCCCTCTTTGCAGCGGTAGAATTTAGAGAAATATCTACGTAGATTGTGATAACGAAAACCCTGCTGAAGAAGTTTACTTGTAATAACTTGATTTCGATCATTGAAGTCTATAACATCATTACACGCTCTAGCACATTGAATGAGCTGGGAGATATACACCCCGTTTGAGGCAGCACGAGGTACATCTCCATCCAGGTGTGGATAGTTAACGATGTTACAATTGAAATCATCTCTCTTATCATAGATGTTAGTATGAATACAATCATTTAAAATCGAGAGATGAAGATCGAGAAATGCTGCTACTGTATCCGAACTGTTGGCTTTATTCAACGTGAGCTCTGGTGGATAAATGTTAGTAACCATATCAGCAAAGAACGGATTATCAATATTGAGTATGTCATCAAGATACCGAGAAGTATTATTAAAGGCATCAATAATTTCACCCTGACTAGCAGGTGACAAACTCAACATAAAATCTCTTTCATAGCAGTACAAAAACAAATCTGCAACAAGTGGGGCACAGTTAGTACCCATAGGAATACCAGCAAATTGGCTGTAAATAGTTTGACCGTATCTTATAAAGATGTTATAAGAAGAAGAAAAGATAAGGCTCTACAAACATCAGTACAAGTCCACAAATTATACTTATCAATGGGAGCGTTAGTAAAGAAAGCCCTGACATTATTACAAGCTAGACATGTTGTACCATCTCTAACAAATGTCTTCTAAATAAGCTGAAGCAATTTTTCTGTGATAAGATTATGTGGTAGTGTAGAAAAGTCGTAGGTGCTTAGAGAAGAGGCATGAAAATGCTTACACCGTAGTTTGTCAAGAGAACGTCTCCGGAGTTTTTGATAGACCAACACAGATTGTTCTCGAAGGCATTTCCGCAATATTTTACAATATGTTCAATCGCGGAAAGTCAGGAAGTCCGTAGTTTTGATATATTGGTCGTGGTACACGAACTAGAATTAGCGATCAAACGTGCTTTGTAAGGAATTTTGTGAAGTTTGGGTATCCAGTACATTGTAGGGAGCTTCGTCGGCTTACTCGGCAGCACCGATATCCGAATTGCCTCTTAGAACCCATATAGAACTTTCGCATTCTCAAGAGATGCACCTATTAGGCCGGCCAGATCCCCACCACGCCTCTCAGCCACCAAGCGGCCAACATCCCCTATGAATAAGGGATTATTTGGTTTTTGATGCGGGGCCGGAGACAGGTAAGGGGAATCAGTCTCGAGTAATATACGGCTCTCCGGGATTGCCGCCAAACCCAGTAGCTGAACCTCTGAGAAGTGCTTAACATTGGCTGTGAATCCGAAGAAGCAATTCCTGTAGTAACTGAGCCACCCATTCACATCGTCTGCACTACCCCCAAAACAATGCAAGTGTATAGGTTTGGACCAGCCACAGTACTCTTGAACTATGTGGAATGCTTTTAGATACAGGTCTGATCCCTCCCTACTATTGTTCCCTCTTATATGAAGGACAAGTGGTAAACTTACACGACTCTGGGGAAGGATACGCCTTAAGGTATCCTCTTGATGCTGCCAGGTGTGACAGGGTTCAGTCATGTCCAGGCCCACCTCTCCCAGGGCAGTAACATCGGGGTTTCCAAAGAGAGCTATAAATTCTCAATCTATGTCCTCTGAAAAGAGATGTTCCAAACTTTTAACTTCTTGTCTTATTGCCGTTAAAGATCACGTTAAACTATAGTGTGATAAAACTTATGAAAACTCTGGGATTAATTTATATTGGTCTATACAAAATTCAGGAGACGTTCTTGATAAAATTTTCAATAAAGGTCAAGTTTCATCAATAAGTACTTATGACTTCTCTACACTATATACAACCTTACCAAATCATCTTATTAAAGACAAGCTAATTTCTCTTATTCAAAAACATTCGCTAGAGAAAATACTACATTTTTGGCATGTAATAATATTAAAGCGTTTTTCACTAACGGCAGTTTAGACAATTATACTATGTGGACTTGCTATGAAGTTTGTGAAGCACTCATCATCCTATTAGATAATATTTTCGTCAGGTATGGTACCACCGTTTATAGACAAATTGTTGGTATCCCTATGGGTAACTGTGCACCACTTGTCGCAGATTTGTTATTATTTTGCTATGAAAGGGATTTCAT
Source organism: Cyrtodaria siliqua (assembly GCA_037043455.1). Lineage (NCBI taxonomy): Eukaryota > Metazoa > Mollusca > Bivalvia > Adapedonta > Hiatellidae > Cyrtodaria > Cyrtodaria siliqua. The sequence goes on from JAWPHD010001370.1 coordinate 261,855, forward strand.
GTTGAGTCTTCCACCAGATACCCAGGCAGATGTTATTGAAGCTTTTAATGACACCTCTCGTTATCTGGATGACACACTGAACATTGACAACCCTTTCTTTCCAACTATGGTTCATAATATTTATCCTAAAGAACTTCGGCTTAATAAAGAAAATATATCTGATAATAACGCTTCTTTTCTTGATTTAGATCTCTCGATTCAAAATGGTAAAATAATTAGCAAAATCTATGACAAGAGAGATGATTTTAATTTTGACATTGTGAATTACCCCCACTTGGATGGGGATGTTCCCCGAGAAACTTCTTATGGGGTGTATGCGTCTCAACTTATTCGTTTTCCTAGAGCTTGTACTCGAGTTGAGGACTTTAATATTCGTAATCTTTGTATAACTAAAAAGTTACTCAATCAGGAATACCGTTACCATAAACTTCGTAAAACCTCTGCAGAATTTTATTATCGTAACCCTGATCTTCTTTCCAAATATAAATGTAATTTAAGGACTCTTCTGCGACAAGGACTATCACAACCTGACTTCTATGGTGATGTGATTTATAAACTTCGTAAGATACTTGGTCATGATCACTTTCATACTATCTTTGTTAAACTTGTTAAAAAGTTTATCAAAAGAGGCTATGACCCTATCATTTTGCAACGTACTGCATGCTTGGTGGTGGACCCTTTTACAGTTCGCCACTATGCATTCCTCTTTAATTGTACGATGACCGGAAGGCTGTGGACCCTATGATGACGCCTACCTAAAGCCAATTGGGACGGTGGCGTTTGATGTTTGTCCATGTTATTTCTTGTCGTGCCCTTAATAATGTATTCTCTTACTGCTCTGGCTTCTGCATAGTCATTGAGTACCTTCATTGTGGCTTTCTAGGCTATTGTTTTTTAGTATTATATTTACACGAGCATATTGGGTTTTACTTATGCTGCCTAGTTGGTTAGAGTTTAGATCAAGGCGGGGATTTCTTTATTTACACTGTCCTGTTTTAATGGGATGACAGTAGGGTAAGTGTGAGGTTTGGTGCACCCTAGAACCGGTTTAAACCCCTAGTGGCCTACTTTGCCACTGACCGTTCCAAGGCGGTAGCCCTATTGTCAACCCTTTTGTGTTTGTGATGTCGTTTGCATTTTTTATTACTTTTGCCTTTTCGTTTGTCTGTTTGATTGTTTGTTTTTGTGTTTTGTGGTTGACTGTCGTCCTTGAATGCTGCTTTCCCTATCCGATATTTTTATCCTTATTTACGGGGGTGAACCCCTATTGCTACCTTTCGCCGGGCACCTCTGAGAGAGACTTAGGATAATCCTCAGGATCACAATAAACAGTCACAACACCCTTGATATTTACTTGGACAGAAGGCTGTACGACCAATTGTTCAGTTAATTTTACTGAGGATGATGTTGTTTCCGAACATATCACTCGGTGCACTACTTTCAAGGCTGGTGTAAACGATAAGCAAAATAAACTGCCTAATATGCGCTGGATTCCTAACTTACATAAACATCCATATAAGGCTCACTTTATTTCGAATACTAGTGCCTGCACCACAACAAACATCTCCAAACGTTTAACTCTTGTCTTACTGCCGTTAAAGATCACGTTAAACTATATTGTGATAAAACTTATGAAAACTCTGGGATTAATTAATTTTGGTCTATAAAAAATTCAGGAGACGTTCTTGATAAACGTTTCTATAAAGGTCAAGTTTCATCAATAAGCACTTATGACTTCTCTACACTATATACAGCCTTACCACATCACCTTAATACAGACAAGCTAATTTCTCTTATTCAAAAAACATTTGCTAGAGAAAATACTACATTTTTGGCATGTAATAATATAAAAGCGTTTTTTACTAACGGCAGTTTAGACAATTATACTATGTGGACTTGCTATGAAGTTTGTGAAGCACTCATCTTCCTATCAGATAATATTTTCGTCAGGTATGGAACCACCTTTTATAGACAAAATATTGGTATCCCTATGGGTACGAACTGTGCACCACTTGTCGCAGATTTGTTTTTATTTTGCTATGAAAGGGATTTCATGTTGAGTATTCCACCAGATACCTAGGCAGATGTTATTGAAGCCTTTAATGACACCTCTCGGTATCTGGATGACATATTGAACATTGACAACCCTTTCTTTCCAACTATGGTTAATTATATTTATCCTAAAGAACTTCAGCTTAACAAAGCTAATATATCTGATAATAATGCTTCTTTTCTTGATTTAGGTCTCTCGATTGAAAATGGTAAAAAAATTAGTAAAATCTATGACAAGAGAGATGATTTTAATTTTGACATTGTTAATTATCCCCACTTGGATGGAGATGTTCCCCGAGCAACTTCTTATGGGTTGTATGTGTCTCAACTTATTCGTTTTTCTAGAGACTGTACTCGAGTTGAGGACTTTAATATTCGTAATCTTTGTATAACTAAAAAGTTACTCAATCAGGCTTACCGTTACAATAAACTTCGTAAAACCTTTGCAAAATTTTATTATCGTAACCCTGATCTTCTTTCCAAATATAAAAATAATTCAAGGACTCTTCTGCGACAAGGACTATCACAACCTGATTTCTATGGAGATGCGATTGATAAACTTCGTCAGATTCTTGGTCATGATCACTTTCATACTATCTTTGTTAAACTTGTTAAAAAGTTTATCAAAAGAAGTTATGACCCTATCATTTTGCAACGTACTGCATGCTTGGTGGTGGACCCTTTTACAATTCGCCACTATGCTTTCCTCTTTAATTGTACGTTGACCGGACAGTCTGTGGATCCTATGATGACGCCTACCTAAAGCCCATTGGGACGGTGGCGTTTGATGTGTATCTATGATCTTTCTTGTCGTGCCCTTAATGGTTTATTCTCTTACTGCTCTGACTTCTGCCAAGTCATTGAGTACCTTCATTGTGGCTTTCTAGGCTATTGTTTTTTTGTATTATATTTACACGAGCATTTTTGTGTTTTACTTATATTGCCTATTGATGCTGCCTTGTTGGTAAGAGATTAAATCATGGCGGGGATTTCTTTATTTACACTGTCCTGTTTTAACGGGATGACAGTAGGGTAAGTGTGAGGTTGTGTGCACTCCAGAACCGGTTTATACCCCCAGTGTCCTACTTTGCCACTGACCATTCTAAGGTGGTAGCCCTATTGTCAACCCTTTTGTGTTTGTGATGTCGTTTGCATTTATTATTGCTTTTGCCTTCTTGTTTGTCTGTTTGCGGGTTTGTTTCTGTGTTTTGTGGTTGACTGTCCTCCTTGAATGCTACTTTCCCTGTCCGATCTTTTTATATTTCTTTTTACTTACTACAGAAACCTTTATAGTCTCCATAAAGGTCACAAGCTGGGAAACAATGTCCGTCTCCAGCAGGAGTGTAGTTAGGTAAGCAGAACTGCTCGCTAGCTCAGCATTCAAAGAATTGATATAATGTAGTCGTCAGACAATAATTATATTGTTGGAAGCTTTGTCACCTGGAACTAGGTGTCGTAAATTGTAAGTAGGAAGCCGTGGAAGCAGGGATGGATTTTATTCGTAAAATAAAATACGTATTTCAACAATATCTAAAATAGTTTTCATCCAAGCACTAAGTGCATGTTTATCTGTTTTTTCTCGCTTACACCACTTTGTGCAGAAATCCATTAAAGAACCCGCAATTTCATTGCGACAGGCATTAAAATCAATATCAGATGAAAGGCGATACTTAGGACCTTTGGCAATTAAATGCCGAATCCTCTTATTCTCAATTACATCAAGATTTCCAGTAAGAATGTAACCGGCAGGTTCGTAACAAAATTTAGAATTTTGACAATCTCAATCAGTAGGAGTAGATGTCTCGATCTCAAGATCAGAAACGATCCTATTATAATTGAAAATAAGATTTCTAGTAGATTTCTTATACTTGTAACATATAACATGTATGGGTATTCAAATTTTATTCAAATTGCGAATTCACTATATTTGTATTATAAAGGGAGGTAATCTGAAAATATTCATTCTTGAAATCTGTATGGCGCAAAAGTGAGTGGACAGGTCAGCTTACTTTCTCCGTCTTTTTGGTGCTGTGGTTATCTTCTGTTTATTTCAATACAACACAACTGTGTTTAATCAAAGTTTAAACCACAAGACCCGGAAATGCTGTTTAAACCAAAATAAAGGGAATAACTTTGCGTACAAGTTTGATTCAAGGAAAATTGTTTTAATAACAGTGCTGGCATTTTAGCAAAGGTATTAATATATAAGACCAAACAAAATATATTTTCATTGTGTCTGCATGTATGGGCAAATTTGCGGAAGTTTCGTTTTTTGTTGATTATTTTTTCCGCCATTTGGTTCAACACGGAAGACAATGTTCCTCTTTTTTTGTGTGTGCAGTTAATCCCTACTTTTATATTCACTCTGTGATGAAGTGTTCGACTAGTTCTAAAAACTCAAATAATGGAGGTTTGTTGTTATTTAATTCAGTTGATGGAAACACATTAATATAGTTAGGTTAGTTAATTTCTCATTAACGGCCACGGACTATTTGGCATTACGCTTTAAAATGTTTAAAGCAATATACAATTGATAAAAAATAAACAAAATATATACACATGATCATTTATGCTTTTTAATTATATTGCCTATCAATAATGCCTTGTTTGTTAGAGATTATAACCTAGTGTGGATCTTTATTTACACTGTCTCGTTTATTGGGATGTGGGATGACAATAGGGTAAGAGAGAGGTTTGGTGCACCCTATGACCTGGTTTAAATGCTCAGCGCCCTTTTTTTCCCACTGACCGTTCAAAAGCGGTAGCACTATTGTCAACCCTTTGTGTTTGTGATGTCTTATTTTGCCTTTTATTAATCTTTAAAGTTGTTTGTTGTTTGTGTGTGTGGTTTTGGTTGACTGTCGTGCTACCTTTCCTGTTCGATTTTTATATCTACGTTCTTGTTGTTCATTTCTGGTCATATCACCTTAAAAAGTCAGGCATAAAAGCATAGTAATTATCGTCGGTAGATTCTGAACGGTGACCCTAGCATTATGCTAACTATTGTAATTGTATTCTCAGAAGAAGGCTAGCCATACTGATTTAGTAGGCCGGTGCAAAGGAGTCAGACTTGTTTTATTAATGCAAGAAGCAAAGATCTTTTATTTCATGCTGAACTTACAAGTATATTGCTGACACAGGAATGGATGTAAACCGATTTCTGTATCAATGTGCGTGTCACAAAAACATCAGACCGTTCGATCATCAATTTACAGTCAATTAACGTCGGCAGCAATTTAAAAGGTCTTAGTTTTAATGTTTATAGGCAGATAAATGTGTTTGTTCTTCTATAAATGTCTTGATCATTTTCGGTGATGGGAAATATACGGACAAGCGTTTAGTTGTCATATAGCTTTGGGTTAAGGCTGTGTGGCGGCTGTAAAAAAAACTTATCCATGGGAATCAGTTGTGATATAACTTCCAGGTCCATTGGGAACATTTGGGACATCTATCATTGAATACCATTAGGACAATTAAGGCGACGTTAGAGTTATTACATAAAACATTACCTTTCACGAGCAGACTTACGACATTATATTATTGTTTGTGTACAAACAATCTGAGTATTCGATTTTTTATTACCTTTTCACAGTTAACAGGAGCTATACGTACCGCTTTTTAAATATTCGTTCATGTTAAAAATATGTGGTTGCCGTACACGTCTAAGACATTGACACTGCGTTTATGATAATGCCCTTCTCGCATCGCCTGTTATTTGTTATAATTGCATAATCTGGTATTTCTTACACATGTACTTGCATCCTCTGTTATTTGTTATGCTTGTACCGTCAGTTACTGTCGTTTGCTATTTGTTACACTTCTTTGATTGTTCATGTATTTTCGTAATTAGCTATAGGATAAGCAATGAGGCAAGACATGTATTACTTTTTATACGTCGCCCGATTTGCTCATTTTAAAATGTCCTTTCCCAAGCAGCTATTGTGTATATACCTATTTTGCACAAGTTTAAACTGCGATTCACATCTTAGAAGAGATCAATCGAAAATTAGTTTTTTTTTCATGCCATCTGACAAGTGTGATGTTCATATATAGAAACACACTTCCTGCTTAATCCGATTAATACAGCAAACCAATTCAATTACTTATCTTTGCCTTGGTGGACCTTTTAAATTTGACGAATGCCGCCAGGTAAACATTCAATTTGTACTCACCACGAAGATTCAGACACTACTACGATAGCTCATAGATCATACAGTATACAACAAAAAGGGTGTAGTGAGAGATTGTACAATCAACTGATACAGGTATCGCCATGTCTGCCAAATTCTATGACACCAACTTTTCCCATGTGCAATACTTGTGGGTAGAGAAGACTGTCCTGAGAACAGAGGATACTTTTCGTTGCTGCTGTCCTCAGTAGATAGGATCCGTATATGCGAGGAACGTGGCAGTCTTCCAAAGTAGCTCTACGTATAAGTTTCTACTCATAAAATAGTTTGAACTTTCAGGACTCAACACATTTACATTATATTGTATATCGATTTTTGTAACATCTTGCGCATTACTAGAGGGAAAATATGAATAACCTTTGCCTTCCTAGCCCAAACGAGTTTGGTAGATATGTTACTACCGGAAAACTGCTTCCAGTTATGATGAAAACAATATAACCACGTCTGATCCGTTTCGTACATTGTGGTATTTGCATCAATTTGAGATTGAGGACGTGTATTGCCGAATCAGGATGCCGATATCAGTAATTAATATTAGCCATTAATAATTGGCGTAAGAAAAGATTTGGCAAATGAATATTAAAATCCTCAACTCGAGTACAATCTCTAGACAAACGAATAAGTTGAGACACATACACCCCATAAGAAGTTGCTCGGGGAACGTCCCCATCCAAGTGGGGATAATTAACAATGTCAAGTTTTGGTACTATGTAAAATTATTATCGCACAATTCTCAATGATTACTCTTATCGTCAGCAACACTCCTCAAAACCATTGAGGGCACGACAAGATAAACGCTTTATATGATATTCAATTCTACGCATAATTGTATCAACACATGTGTTTATTCTACTTAAATAAATGTCGACATGCTGTTATTCTAAACTGTGATGCATTCTCTTGTGTGCTATACCATTTCTCATTTATCATTACCAGGTTCTTAATCACACCTACTAGACTCCGCAACCGCCTCCAAAAAGAGGTGATAATACGACGTTTCGGAGACACTTCCGATGCGGTTGCGGAGAGTAAATTGAAGCAGCACCGGTAAGTGTGAATTTTATATTTTCTTTTCTTTCGGCCCTAACTCGATCTTTTTCAAAAATTGGGGAATGTGGTACGATGTAGGAATGTTTTCCCTTCCTGTTTCATGTGTTGGTTTCGAAATATATTGAAACATGTGGTGTGTAGAATTGTCATAAGTCAATCGACGAGTGTATTTTTTTCAACTGTACATGGTTTTATGAGAAATCTGCCCACGAATGAGGTCTATGCCGTTGTTACTGTTTCGTCCAAGAATATATCTTCCGAATCACAAGTCAAAATGATATATAGGGTCCTATAGAAACCACAGCGTCCGAACGCAATGGCATCGTAGGTCCGCACTGTACTGCAAACAAGGACTTGAAACTACAATGAAAGAGACAAAATACAACAGAAAGGGTGGTGAAGACAGGGTTACCGACTTGGAACGGTCAGAAGGCAATAAGACCTACTGGTTAGCACTTGGTCATGGTCCTTTTTAGACCTTAGTCTTTTCTTACGGAGATAGACGAGGAAGCCCGGTTGGGTTTGGAGGCTGAACACAAGTTGCGATATACATATAATATTCCTCTAAAGAACACACTTATAAAACTGTTTCCAATAGTTTTCAGATGTCTTCGTTGTTTCCAGTATTAATTATGTTTTATCGAGGAAAATTCTGGAACGAGCTTGAAAGATGAGAATATTTTAAAAAGTCATTTTTTCTGATATTGTTTACAATTTACAACAGTGTATCATTTCGTTTAAAAGAAAAAATGATACTAGGTTAGATTTTCAATATTATATATTACAAAGTAGGGAGACTGCAGAATATCAGTCATTATTTACGAAAATCGGACAATTTAAACAGCAAAATAAGATTATTTATTATGCCTGTTTATTATGCGTCACGTGATCTTATCGAGCGCACACGAAAAATTGGCGCTTCGTGAAAATTATCAAATAAATGGATAAAAATGCATAATTTGGGATATTAAACTAGTGAAAATGTGCTTTAAAACTGAGGAAAGTGATCAAGTGTAACATGGTGAGAAAAAAAACGTTCGAAAAAAGGAAGAATAGAGGAAGTAGTGGTAGTGAATCTGAGGATATATTGAACGCTAGTAAACACACTAAATTTGGAGGCCCGTCGGAGGATATATCGGTCGAAAAACATGTAAGTGACATTTTAAGAGACACTAATTCAATCTTATATGAGACTGATGTTAGCTTTTGTGATAGTGACACTGATTTTGTGATCCCCAGAGTAGAATGTGGTACGATTCATAATCAACCCGCCATTATTGATACAGAAAGTGAAACATTTTCAAATATGGCGGCTGGTGGACCAAGTGATAGTTGCATGTCGCAAAAACTAGATACACTCATTACAGCTGTGTGTGACCTTAAAAAAAGTCAAGATGGCATGAAACGTATGTTTGAATCGAAGCTGGATAAATTTAAAACAGAGTTGATTGAAAATATTGACACAAAAGTCAGGGCCTTACGGGATGAATTGTCAATGGACTTGAGCAGGGAAAGCAACCGTATTGACCAAATATTGACAACAGTTCAGTCCATGCAGAATAGGCTTGACACGATCGAGTCAGGTGAGAATATGCCCTCAGGTACCAACACTAATACAAGTAACGGGACCCATAGTCAATCTAATCCCCTAAACAACCATGATTTGACCATAATTGCCAGCGGATTACCGATGACCGAAGGCGAGGACCTGATCAGTAAAGCGGAAGACATCATACGTTGCCTTGGTGACGAAGTCTCGTCCAATGTATTAGTAACAGGAGCAGCGAGAGTTAGTGCGAGATTTAACAACCGACCACCATTAGTTAAAATCAGTTTTCAAAACTTAGATGAAAAAATACTTGTGCTTAGGAATAAAAAGAAGCTTGCAAACTCAGATATATTCAAGAGAGTATACTTAAAAAGTAGTAAATCTCACGCCGAAAGACTGATTGAACTCAACGCCAGGACACTACTCCGCGAACTACCCCAGGGACATTCGTTACGCGTCGACGCAAACGGTCGCATTAAAGCTCGCGCCCCTCATCAACAAAACGAACCAATGGCCGACTAGGATTCACCCCGTCCTAATGAATCTTCTATTAAAATTGCTCATCTTAATGTTTGTGGTTGGACAAATGAAAATAACTTATTACGTCAAAATCTTGTTACATCCTTAAATGCAGATATTATCTCTATATGTGAAACACACCTTGCTAATAAATCTGTTATTAATGTGCCTGACTATACTTGGTATGGATTCAATCGTATCGAAATACATAGAAACGCTCCTAAACCGTCTGGTGGTGTTGGAATTTTAGTTCATAGTCGCGTTTGTGAACATTTTGATATACACATAATTGATAAAACTTATGATGGAATATTAGGTATTCAATTTGTGCATAAAACTTCGGAATATGTTTTTGTGGTATATTCTTGCTATCTACCCCCAGAAAACTCTACTCGAGGTCGTGACGCCCAAGGCTTCTACTCTCATCTACTCGCCCAAGTGTATATGAACTGTGATTCTGACAGTATCTTTATTGCGGCAGACTTTAATTCCCGTATTGGATCATTATCGGACATAATTAATGATATCGACACAATACCGAAACGGACCATAATCGATAAATCAGTCAATCAACACGGACATGAGTTATTAGACTTTTTGAATGAGTCAAAGTGCTGCGTGCTTAACGGGAGATTTAACAGTAATAATGACAACTTCACCTCAATATCACGTAAAGGTAAAGCTGTAGTGGACTATATTTGTGTTCCTCATGACTGTTTTAAAAAATGTTTAAATTTCGAGACGATCACCGTTCAGTCTATTGTTGACATTCATAATTTGCACGGATTACTAGGGGAGCGATCAAGATTACCCGATCACTGCGTCCTATTGACCGAGTTAAGTTTATCAGAATGTCATATCGAAAATGATCCGTCAAATTATCCAGGATTCAAACCCTCGCGTTTTAAATTACATCAAATTCCAGAAACTTTTATGGATAACTCAGCTCGTATAAATAAAAGACTGAAAACCAAAAAACCATATTGGAACCAAACATTATCAGAACTATGGAATATAATGCGACAAAAAGAACGCGATTTCGTACGATGTACCGGAAATAGACATGTTAAAACGGCATTACGTAGGAATTATATTGAAGCCAGGAATATATTTGACAAAGTTTTGAGGCAGACAGAACGCGCGTACAGACAGTCGATCGCTTATGATATTGAGGACATGTCGTCCAATAACCCAAATGACTTCTGGGAAAAAATAAAAAATCTAGGACCGCGAACTGACAGATCTATACCAATTGAAATAATTGATTCTAACGGAATTCCATCAAATAACGAAAATGTGGTTTTTGAGAGATGGAAAATGGACTTCGAGAATTTATATACTTGCTCAAATGACGATAACTTTGATGAAACTCATTATACCCAAGCCAAAATACACAAACGTTTGATAGAAAATAATATGAATGACCCTCTATATGTTCCGAATGAATCTCTTAATCGCAATATTGACATGGATGAGGTCACACAAATTGTTATGCACGCGAAATCTCGATCGGCTAGCGGTTACGACGAAATCCCTTATTGTGTATTGAAAAACCCTCCGGTGATTGCAGTGTTACAGCAATTATTTCAGCTAGTATTCGACACGAGTATAATTCCGTCGTTATGGCGAAAATCTATAATTTGCCCCATATTAAAGGATTGCACCACGGATAAACGCATACCAATGAACTACAGAGGCATAAGTCTATTATCGTGTGTAAGTAAACTTTATAGTTCATTTATGAACAAACGGATCACCAAGTACTTAGAGCGAAACAATATTCTCGCGGATGAACAGAATGGCTTTAGGGCAAATAGATCATGTGAGGACCACGTGTTTACTCTTAATAGTTTAATACGAAATAATGACTCCGTTTTCACAGCATTTATTGACCTGCGCAAATGTTTTGACTTTATCGACAGAGATATGATGCTTTACAAGTTATTATTAAATAATATAGATGGAAAAATGTACAACTCGATACGAAGTATTTACGCTCAATCTTCGTCGTGTATTCGCATTAATAATAAACTGACTGAGTGGTTCTCTTGCAATACCGGTGTGAAGCAGGGAGATAACTTGTCACCAACGTTGTTCTCCATCTTTGCGAATGACCTTGTCAAGGAAATTAATGACCTTGACCTTGGCATAGATATTGACAATAGTAAATTATCTCTGCTCCTATATGCGGACGACATATGTCTAGTAGCCGATTCTGAGTAAAAATTACAAACTATGTTAGATACGCTCCACAATTGGTGTAAGAAATGGCGAGTACTTATAAACACAGACAAAAGTAAGTGTATGCACTTCAGGAAACATCGAGTTGCTCAATCAAACCATAGATTTAAGATTGGTGATAATATTCTGGAAACAGTTGATAGATACAAGTATCTGGGTGTTATCTTTCATGATAAAAATAATTTTTCATTTCATTGTGATGCTCTAGCCAAGGGTGCAGGTCGTGCATTAGGTAAAATCATATCAAAGATACACAACTATAAAGACTTTGGATATAAATCATATCAAAAACTATTTGAATCTTGTGTTGTACCAATCTTAGACTATTGTTCGTCTGTATGGGGGTACAAACATTACCAGACAATTGACAACGTGCAGAATCGAGCTATACGGTACTTCCTGGGCGTGCATAGATTTGCGCCGAAACTCGCGATTACTGCTGATACAGGATGGCTACCTAGTAATTATCGACGCTGGGTATCGATGATCCGTTACTGGAATAGACTGATATTGTTCGACGACAATAGGCTTACTAAACGCATCTTTAATATGGACTATAATAAATGTCGAAATAATTGGTGTAGTGATTTAAAAACAGTTATGTCTAATTTGAATCTGAATAATCATTTTGAAAACAAAACTGTTATACATATTGACACTGTTAAGGATAAGATAAATGAGTACTACTCAAGTATATGGAAGGCAGATATAACAAAGGTATCTAAATTAAGGACGTATACAACTTTTAAAGACAATTTTGAAACTGAACAATATGTATTGTTAAATTTAAACAAACGAGAACGTTCACTGTTAGCACAATTTAGATGTGGTATTTTACCGTTAAGAGTAGAAACAGGACGATACGTTGGCGAGCCTCCGGAGCAAAGACTTTGTTCATTTTGCAATCTAATACAGATTGAAGATGAAAGACATTTTTTACTTCAGTGTACATTTTACAATGATGTAAGAGCAGACGTTTTTAAAGATCAGTTTTCAAATAGACAGTTTAATATATTAAATGATGTGGATAAACTTATATATCTTGTCAGAAACGTTCCAAGAAAAGTAGCTAAATACATTGTTAAAGCTTATATGAGAAGAAGAAATGCATTATATAACTGATATCATTCCAATCAATATAATATTATGCAAAAGTTTAACATGTTTTATTTATTAATTGATAATGTTTAAAATGCCAACATAATTTCACGTGAAAATTATATTACTTGTATTGTATAGGTGACTTATAGGTCCATTGGGCCGGGTGTTGTGTTTAAATTTCTATTATTGTATATTATGTTACATGTACACATGTCACTTTAATAAAATATTTACTTACTTACTTACTTACTATAAATCGAAAATGAAAGTACTTCAAAAGTCATGAAAGAGAAAGCGTTATGCTTAGACGTTAAAAAGATGGTAAATAAAAGCATTAGGTTTTACTTATTAAACTATGAACTCCTGTGTTTGTACAAACAAATAATTTGTTACAAAATGATTTATAAATATTAAATTTACACTTACCGTTGCTGCTTCAATTTACTCTCCGCAACCGTATCGGAAGTATCTCCGAAACGTCGTATTATCACCTATTTTTGGAGGCGGTTGCGGAGTCTTGTAGGCGTGTTAATGTCAGCAATATCTCCCCATGGCATAGTTAATATTGTAAGGAATATTCTAAATGTACCGCCTATTTTGACATGATTGTATCAGGCGATTAGTTATTTATTATTGTTTTATATTGTTGTATACATTATAGCTTTAACGAAACATGTGTAGGTAAAGTGTATATAACGTCAGCTTTATTATAGGAGTATGATAATGGACTTTGGAAACGTCCGAGCACGAAACATACGAAATCAATTTCTAAATAGTTTACATCAAAAACGTACGTTTGAACTAAATATTGCAATGTAATACATGTTAGTAAATGGTTGTATTAACAAACGATTGCTTTTATTCTGAGCACCCAAATATGCCATATGACGCAGCTAAATAATTATTTGCCATGGTTGTAAAACGTTTGCTTCAGTTATTATATTTGTCCAACTTTTGTCTAGTACAATACAGCATTCTTTCTAGAAATATAATGCGCCGTCTACCCGATAATAATCCTTTGTCCCATTGTCAACATGCGTTCAGAAGCAAATGATCAACTTAGAGTGTGCTATTTCTGCTTCCGAAGGCAGCAGACTCTTATATGACTTTTAAATGTGCCTATGGTTGACAGACTGTGACTCATGTAAGTGGCAATACGCATGCTTTACAACTTGAATTCCTAGAGAACTCGTCTGAAAAACTTGAATGGTATAAACACATATGTTGTAATGTTGAAAGGTTACCATTTCACTTGCTGAAATGACATTTTCGTAAACCAGTCTACTGCATGTAATCCATTCGCAGCATCTCGTACATTGCTTTGCGGGATCCCGAAGAATGACGGGATTGGCCGAGCGTTCACGATTGATAGTAGCGAGTTATCTGACGAGAATAGATGGCGCCACCGAACACGGTCCAGCTACTTTGGTGGAACTCGGTCTTTATCGTACGATAAACAAAGAAGTCATTTTAAATTATTCGTCAAAAAAAGAAAAGATATCATGCCTAGTACGTGTGGTTGTGTACCAGGATGCCATTTAAGAGGGGGGACATGAGTTTCCAACCGAATCAGTTAGACGGTAGAAATGGATTTTGGCGATTAAACGAATGGATGAGGGATTTATTAATTGGAAACCGTCAAAATCGTCAGTCGTCTGTAAGGCGCATTTCAAACCGGATGACTACATTCAACAAACAATAGATGGTATGTTTTAGTGTCCAATCAAACATTTTGAAAAAAAAACACACACAAGAAAACGTTAAAGTTAGTAGATGTGTTATTTATAGCCATACCTTTGTAAAATAAACGTACCCATACGGTTGCGAAGTATTCGTTGAATGTCAAGTAGTGGGTGGGGTAACCGACTTTCGGTTTCACCACTATTTTTGTTCTATTTGCGCACTTGGGAGAGATTGGGATCAGTGAACCTTTATAAACTCAAAACAATTATATTAGGGGAATCTATCACCTGGTGTTTCTGTTCTCTCCTGATGGTTTAAGCTGACGAACTTACATGTACGCGTATAATGGTCACAATTTATAAAGTTGTGTTATTGACAAACAAAATGATTTATATTTTCAGGTAGAAATCCCATTCAACAGAAACTACTGTCCACAGCTGTCCCCAGTCAATAGCAATGGACAAGACCCATGACCCCATCACAAAAGTCGCGTGGGTTTAGGACACAGGACAGAGGTAGCAGAAAAAGAAAATATGAAGAAACAGTTCTAAATGAGCAAGAGGTTGGCATTTTAGAACCATTGTAATGTAGTGAAGTTGAAGTCGAGACGGGCCCTTCTGAAATCCACTATTTCGCTACACCTCTCAAATGTAGCAGAGAATCCGGAACGCAGACTGATACTAAACCGACCTTGTTGATATCGAAAACTTTAAAGATGACGACAAATGCACTCATTTTTATACCGGACTTGAACATTACTTAAAATTAACGTTTGTTTTAAACACACAAGGACCTGCAGCTTATTGCTTAAATTATCTGTATCACAAGGTTGAAAGTACGTCTGTTATAAATATGTTCTTTTTGACATTGATAAAACTTAGAAGAAATCGACCACATTTTGTTTCACATATGTTTAATATATCAGAAAGCAGTGTGAAAAACATAGTGTTTACATGGATTATATTTATTTCAAAACAGTGGAGATATATTTGGCTTCACGCAATCTTGTGCGATATTTGCACTCTCAGATTTTAAATCAAAATTTCCAACTACTCGTGTTGTTATAGATGGAACTGAATGTCCAATAAAAAAAACGAAGCCGCCAACAGTTCAGCAATCCACATTTTCCACGTACAAAAATAGAAATATGGTGACAACGCTCATTGGCGCTACACCTGGCGGCCTCGTGTCTTATATTTCTCCACTGTATGGTGGCTCAACAAGTGACCGATAGATTGTGGAACGCAGCAATTTATTTGAAATGTGCGATCCAGGGGATTCAATTATGGCCGACAAAGGATTTAATGTTCAGGACTTATTTGCCTCCATGAATATTCAAATAAATGTGCCAACTTTTTTTAAAAAGAAAAATAGGATGTCAGGAGAAGTTGTCATGAAAGACAGAAAAATAGCGAGCAAAAGAGTGAACATAGAGCGCATAATCGGCCTTGGAAAAACTTATAAAATTTTGTTTCACCCTTTGACAGGAACAGAAACAAAAGATTCTTATGAAATAGTATTTATTTGTTATATGCTTTGCAATTTTAGATGTGGCATTGTTTCCCCACATGCATGAATGACTGACACGTGTTAACATCATGGAGAGCAAAAGTGCTAAACACTTCAAACTAAATTCTTTTGCAATATGTATTTCAAGCCAAGGAATCCGTAACGAACATTTGTCTTGACTCGGTAAGTAAACACACGCATTTCAGCTCTAATTCTCAGTCCATAAAGATATAATTGTGCCTAAAGTATCGCAATCAATGGTAAAAAGACTCGGTTAATATTCACTTCTGCTAATACTTAGCGAATTGAGAGCAGAATCAAAGACAGTTAAAATGAAAAATCTCCGCTGAGAATCATCTCGCTAAAATAACTTTCTTTGTTTCTGCTCTCAATTAAAGGGACACATGGCAATCTTTAACTTTACATCAAGCGTTAAAATTGACACCTTGATTCATTTGAATTAAAAAAAAATGAGATTGAAAAAACAACAAATGAGATGCCGCAAGTTTCAAACAAATTAAAATTGCTGTGTTCCTTTAAAGTATTGTCATTATATGCAACAGGGTGGTTATGGTATCATGTCATACATCTATGGAATGATATTACAGTGTAGCAACACTATAACGTTGAGCATTGAGCTCACTGCTAAATGTAGACACTGTCTAAATAGGACTGAAAATTTGAAATATTATAGTGAAAACAACATACATATTTGTTTTATTGGTAAATTATTTTACACAATGCCGATGATCGATTTGGCAATAATCGTATAATATTATTATTAAACAGATTGAATACAATTATAATTTATATGTCAGATGCGAGGCTGTCGATTTCATTCAACGACTTAAGTGAATGAATTCTGTATTAAATAAACATGAATGTGACATTCACTCCAAACTCTAAGGAAAGATTACAAGAAAACATTATTGTAGTTGCCTACATGTATATATGAACTTGTACTCATTCATACACACCAAACAAAGGAACTACCTCATTGATTTCCGTAATCCGCTATTTTAAACACTGAACATCTATGAGGTGATTTCAATGCACACCATGGCTTGCGGAACGTCGGTGGTTCTACCCAAGTGCCCGCCCGTGCACGAAAATTGCCCGGTGGGGCACCTGGGGTCTTCCTCCACCAGTAGAAGCTGGAAAGTCGCCATATGACCTTAGCTGTTGGTGCGACTATAAAATCCAATTCAATCCAATCCAGTGCACACCAAGCTAACGGAAAAGATCACACGATGATGCGGCCTTCATCTGCATATTTCTTGCACTAGTGTAATACTGATAAATACTTGTATGGCTTTATAATCGCAAGTTATATGATAAACTAGTTTAAATTAACATTTTTAATACCGGTAGGTTTTAGCTCTACTGATCAGAGATCAGCAGAGCTTATGCCGTGGTGCGTCGTCCGTCTGTCTGTCTTTAAAAAATATTGTAGCGATTACTCCTCTGAAACTACTGCATGGATTTTCATGGAACTTTACAAAAATGTTGCCCATGAAGTCTTGTTGATCCTAGCAAAAATTCATGTTGATGTGAAATCCAAAATGGCCGCCAAATCTAAATATAGATTTTTAAAAAACAAGTTTGTAGCGACTACTTTTTGAAAACTCTAAGTGATATTGATATGGGACTTTTTCTAAAATGATCAGCATGACATGATGTTGGTCCTTGTCGAAAATCGTTTTGATTCGACGTTAAACAAGACTGCCAGTGGCCATCTTTGTTTACATAGAGTTATTTAGTAAAAATGTGTAGCGACTACTCCTCTGAAACTTATTGACGGATTTTCATGAAACTTCACAGGAATGTTGCTCTTGGTGTCTAAATGATCCTAGCAACATTTCAGGTTGGTCGGAAATTCACGATGGCCGCCACAGCTAAGAATATATTTTCATAAAACAAGTTTGTAGCGAGTACTTCTTGAAAACTATAAGTGATATTGATATGGGGCTTTTTCTAAAATGATCAGTATGGAATGATGTTTATCCTTGTCGAAATTTATTTTGATGCGACGTTAAACCTGGCCTCCAGCGGCCATCTTTGTTTACATAGAGTTATATAATGAAAACTTGTAGCGACTACTCCTCTGTTACTACTTGACAGATGTTCATGAAACTTCACATGAATGTTGCTCTTAATGTCTTATTCATCCTAGCAAAACTTCAGGACAGTTGTAAATTCAAGATGGCCGCCACGGCTAAAAATAGATTTTCAAAAAACAAGTTTGTAGCGACTACTTCTTGAAAACTATAAGTGATATTGACATGGGACTTTTTCTAAAATGATCAGCATGACATGATGTTGGTCCTCGTCGAAGATCGTTTTGATTCGATGTTAAACATGGCTGTCAGCGGTCATCTTTGTTTACATAGAGTTATCTAAAAAAAGATTGTAGCGACTACTCCTCTGTAACTACTCGACGGATGTTCATGAAACTTCACAGGAATGTTGCTCTTGATGTCTAATTGATCCTAGCACAATTTCAGATCGGCCGGACATTCAAGATGGCCAATAGATTTTCAAAATACAAGTTTGTAGCGACTACTTCTTGAAAACTTTAAGTGATATTGATACGGGACTTTTTCTAAAATGATCAGTATGACATGATGTTTTAAAAATTATTTTGATTTGACGTTAAACATGGCCGCCAGCGACCATCTTTGTTTACATAGAGTTATATAATGAAAACTTGTAGCGATTACTCCTCTGAAAGGACGGATTTTCATGAAACTTCACTGGAATGCTGATCTAGCTATCAAGAACCTATCAGTAGAGCTTCAAGGTCATTGACCTCTTGTTTTATAGAGTATTATAAACTTAAAGTTTGCCTTCGACTCCATAATAAATTGATATTGTCATCATCAGCACTTTTATTGATATCGGCCAATCACGGTAACTTATCGTTACGCCTGCTTCACATGGTCACATGTACCTGCTATTTCATACCAGTTTAATACAAATACATATGTGATTATATTTAAATGACCGTCATCTTCTCCACATATAGTATGCAATTAAAAACTGTTTAAAATGCATTGGTGGGGTGATAAAAATAACCTATATGATTGAAAATATTTCTTGAATTGTTACTTTCAAAAGCTTTTTAATTATATATCGTGTTGATGTTGAAACAATAGTACTTTTGCATAAGTACACATAACTATTGCATGTACCTGCTGTCAACCTTGTATATATGTCTTGCATCCTCATGGGTTTTATGACCTTTTGGAATTTTTCTGAATAAAAGATATATATATAAATTACTGAAATCCAAATGTTTGTCTTAATCAATGTACGTCTTGTAAAACCTCTTCTCCAATACAGCTGGTTTGAAATAGAGATAAAAAAATAGACGTAAGCTGTCCACCATTTTCCATATGAATTCGTCATTGTGTGGTATTTTAATGTCCACCATGTCAGTGATCGTGTAAACAACTAGCGCACATTGTTTTGCTCCTATGCAAAGAAGCTGGCCCTGAATCTGGAAATCGTTTGTTTCATCTAAAACGAGCTCCGAATTTGCGTTCTCTTTCAAATACGATACGGTTTCAACACCGATTGTTTTATCCTTAGCTGCAAAAGGGCACTTTACTTCAGCAATACGCAAACTGTCTATGATGACATCTGGTGAATAGCGACGAAACATTCAGAATTATCAATAGTGCAGTAGGTCTTGGCGCCGTGTTAGTGCCCAGGAAGGTAGGGTTCAAGCCTGCTGATTTCCCTTTTTTTTTCCTTTTTTTTTTTAATTTTCATTGGTTTATATTATTCCTTTACATGTTTCACTTTGATAACGCAATCTTAAAGTTGCACATGGTAACAGTGAACATTTTATATGTGTTGTAATGTACACTTTAACGCATACGTTATTGCTTCAAAATCAGCATATATAACAAACGGAACCATTAGTTGTCTGTCATAGTTTTAAACTTAACTTTTTCATCTTTGTTTGGCATTTTTATTGCTTGTTTTCCATTAAGTGAAAGACAATCAGGTTCATGCTTTTTTAACACACGTTCTAATGTAAAGCACTGCAAGCATATTTTACAAAACCATTTTTTCCCCTCATGTGCTGTTTGATTAAACATCAAACTGTTAAAGTTTTTTATCCACACGTAATGATTTTTTTCTTCTTCGGTAATCAAAAGCATATCACATGTTTTTTCTGCTTTATTTTTTGATATATACAAAGGGTATACTTGATTATCTTCATACCCAATTATGTTAAAACAAATGTTGTTTTGTTTTTCTATTTTTGGGATTTGTTTGATAGTAACAGGAAATGTAATTCCTTTGTAATCAAAATCACCAATATGCTTTTTATACTTTGTTATTCTTTGCAGATCTTTTTCAACAGGAAATTCATAAGCCAAATGGCACCATCTAAAGCACACGTTATCTTCATTTTTTATATTTACCAATCCTGTTTTGCTGTGTTGCAGTTCTTTTGGTAAATTCAAATAAGAGCTGCCTCACAGAGGCTTATACGTTATTCGATTTATATAGTGTGCATTTACTGATTCAATTTGCCAACCACTTCCCAACTGAAGCCAATTTCCAATTCTATTGATAATTTCTTCTCGTGCTTTGTCTAATGCTTCTGATATTTGATTTTTATTTAATATTATTGCAGCCTTTGAGGCAAAGTAAGCTGTTTTGTATATAATGTCAAAACCTCCTTTATGTCCTTTATCATGTTATACTTTTTTTAAAAAAGTAAGTTTTATATCAACGCTAAATTTAAATCCACCTGTTTTTCTTAGTTATTTTTTAAGAAAGTTCACAACTTTTGATTGTGTTTTTTGTAGTTGTCTGAGCGGATCGTTACTGACAATATTTACTTTAAAAACCTTGCTATACTGTTTTGGGGATGTTTCAATTTCTCGGATACTCATTATATAATATTACATGAATTATTTCTTTAAGCCCCTATTAATTAATTAATTAATTAATTATTTTGAAGTAAAATATTTATTTCCTGGTTAGATTATATTAATTATTTTTATTTATCCGTACATACTAATGTTAATTCCTTGTTCAAGTAAAACATCATAGTGGGCAATAAAAGAAACTTTGTATAAAGTTGGATGGTAACTGGTTGCCTCTGAAATTTGTTTTCTGCACAAAGAACGTAGTTTGTTTATATCTCTTTTTTCTATTTTCCATGGTAGTTTTAGTTGTTTTACCATTGTTATGATTCTTTCTGCCAAATCTTGAAAGTTTGAAAATATTAAAAGCTCTGCATCTAATTTACTCGCATCTTCAAAATCAACCGTTTGGGCATGTGCTATTTGATCTTTTTTAAAGTTGTTGATTTCAATTTCTACTTGTTCCATTATAATATTACATAAGATAATATTTTTAAGCCTTATTTAAATATTTATTTCTATAGTATAATATAATGAATTGCAAAATTTTAATATTGTGAAAGAGTTTTAGATAATATTGATCCTCCTGGGGTGTGCACAGATTGTATCTTATTTTACATTACTAATAAAAAGAAGCTTTGCAAGTATTGTACCAGGACCAAACTGTGTTACACGTGTACATACGCATGCGTGAATTGCAACGATACTTGTAAAGTTTTCGATAACGAGCGTGTTTGCCTTAATTGTGGCACCCACAATGGTTATAATCTTATCACAGGTTGCACCTACAGCCAAAAGAAAACTATTTACCTCAGAAAGTATCATTTGGATAAATACTTGGTGGCATTTGATTTGTCTTCTAAAAATAGACAAAGATTTGAAGATTTGTTTTACAGAATTGTAAAGATTTTGGATAAAATAAAAGGTCGGAAAAGATCAATTAAATTTGAATACATTTTTCAGAAAATATTTAAAATATTAAAAATAGAAAAAGAAACAAAATCGATTAAAACAAAATCAACCAGAGACAAGTACGATAGGATATGGAAACAAGTCAAAAAATAATTACGACTGAATGCTATGACCGTTTAGCTTGAATCTTTTCATATACATTTCCAGAGGTTCTGTAAAGTTATCATTCTTTTGAATCTCTAATATTTTATTGAAGGTAATCCTAATTACCTCTTCGTCATTTTCTAGTCCTGTTGTTGTTTGGACATATGATAGAAGTTGTTTAAAACTCCTATGATGTGTTTTTAACGAAGTCTTTTTTTGTGCTATTCTTGTTTTACTTGCTAAAACAGCAACTACTGGAGGAACTGCGCCAACTACAGCTATGAAAACAGGAATTGCTGGAACTAATGCTAGGACAGCACCACAACCAATTATTCCACTGGTAATCTGTAACGTTGTGTTTATAATACCGCACAATTTATAACTGCGTCTGTATGCAGCCACAAGTCGCGTCAAGTGATCAACCAATTCTTCTTTGGTTTTCATGTATAATTACAGTTAGACAATAATTTAATTAAAATATTTAGAAAATAGTTGCTCGTGTTCTTTGAGTGATATTTTGCCTATTTTTAACAATTCATCGATTATGCTAATACCTTTATTTATCAGCTGCGGACTATTAATTCCTGATTCGATACTTCCGCATACCAACTCTAGATCATCCATCAAATCATTAGGATTATTGTAATATTCAACACAACCTCCCAAAATCTTTTTGAACTTTGAAGAACCTTTATGAATTGGTAAATCAGATAATTCTGTTAGTTTCTTAAAAGCATCCTGAGACAGCTTTGAATAAGTTTTTCCATTGTTGTAACGCTTTGTTACCAAGTCTATAAAAGCATCGTCTACTTTTATATCTAGCACAACCGCTTCTCCTTGTTTGGCAATAAGTTTGTGATGACCAACAAGCTTGGGTAAATCAATTTGTAACATTCCGTAGTGGCCATCTTTGTCAACTTTGTAGGAATTTTTATTTTGTTGCAGTCCTTGGCCAAAGACAGGAGCATGCTCTTTCATACTTTTAACTCTGTCTCTGTAATGATTTAATACGTCAGTCTCTACTTGTAAAGCCTCTCTTTCTTCTTTAAGGCTTCCCTTACGCTCGTAATTTGTTCTTTACTTATCCTTTTGGTTAGAACGGCTTTAAAATTTCCGATACCCACGATTTTCACACTAGCATCTCTAATTGCTTGATCTCTATCACCTGTAATTAGTTTTGATGGTATTGGTAAATTATGCCTATCAAGTATTTCTTTATTCATACCAGCATCCAAGTCAATATCATACAACGGTTTGGGTTCCTTAGGCCTCGCAGCAGGTTCTTCCCGTTCTTCTCCTATTTCTTCATCCCCGAGATCAATTGATGTACGTTTCTTTTTGATTGCGTCAAATAATGATTCCACGGGTTCGGCAGCTTTTGGCCTAAGCACTCTTTCTGAAGCTTTTCTTAATTTTGGTCTAGATTGTATTGACTGCTTTAGTTCCTACATGAGGTCAACCATCGGTGCTCGGTCTTTAGGATCTACGGTTTTCTCGGCAGCTAGTTTTTTAACGTAAGGCGTTGGTGGTGGTGGTAGTAGCGGCGCTGGCGGTGGTGGTGCTATAGCTCCACGATCAGGCGGGGCAAGTAATTGCGGACGTATTGCCTCAGGAAGAAGAGCCAACTGTTGACGTATTTCCGGAAGGGTAATCAAACAGTCAGCCGCCTAGTTTGCTCTGTTATTTCGCTAGTTACAGGTTTAAATACTTCTGCGTACAAATCACCACTAGCTCCTTTTTCGAGTCTTTTTCTGGTAACTCTATTTTCGTATTCTTTGACAAGCTCACTCGCTTTTCGCTTTTTATCTGCTAATTCTTTCCATTTTAACAAAGACATGTATAATATAAGGTTAGATTAAATTAAGATAAATTAGGATAAGTTGATATGACTTAAGATAACTTAAATCAAGTATTATGTAGTTTTTGTTTTCTTTTTAGCCGCAGGTTTAACTGCTTTCTTAACTCTAGGTTTAACTGCTTTCTTAACTGCTTTCTTAACTGCAGGCTTGGCTGCTTTCTTAACCGCAGGTTCAACTGCTTTTTTAACCGCAGGTTCAACTGCTTCTTTGATTGCATGCTTGACTGCTTTTTTAACCGCAGGTTCAACTGCAGTCTTAACTACTTTTTGCATGCCGTAATATCTAACTTGATTAGCCTTCAAACATTCTGCTTCTGCTCCAAGGCGTTTACCTCGAGGGATTTGTTTTATTTCGCAATATACTTTTGACATATATAATAATACTTGGATAATATTGATATTATCTGACTATTATTATAATGGAAATTCCAAACTATGATATGAAAACAGATAAACGGTATTTTAAACAAATATGGAACTTCATGCCAGACTGTTGTTTTAGAATGTTAATTTGCGGTAATTCAGGACCTGGCAAGACAAACACACTAGTTCACATGTTGCTGAAACCTTTGGTTTACTACGACAAGATTTAGTTGTTTGCTAAAAACTTGGAACAGTCTAAGTATCAGGTCTTATCGCAAAAACTTGAAAAGATAGCAAAACAGAATAAAATCCCGGTTGAAGACATATTAGAATGTTCAAATGATGAAGTTATTTCTCTGGATACTTTAGAATCAGATAACCAGAAGATAGCCATTTTTGATGATTATGTTTGCGAGCGCAATCAAAATGATATTATTAACTATTTCATCCAGAGGAGACACAAAAATTGTTGTGTAATTTACTTGTCACAATCTTATTATAAAACTCAAAGACATTCGTTTGAACTGTTCTCATTACATCTTTTTCGCGAATCCGGTTAATCGTGAGCTTGGCATGCTTTCCAAAGAACAAGATGTCAGCAAAGAGCAGTACAGAAAAGCGACTGACAAGCAGTACGACTTTCTGTATCTGGATCGCCCTAGAAAGTTAGTAAAACGTAACTTCAACGGTGAAATTTAATCTAATCATATTATATATATAATGGGACTTTTTAATGATCTTGGTGGGGAAGTTACTACTGGCAGCGTTAATATTACAAATTTCGGTATTGTGCTGTCTGAGTATGTAAAACAAAAACATTTGGTTAATTATCTTAACAAAGGCAGAAACCAGGAAAATGTTTTGTGAAGTGAGCTTAACATGGATAATAATAAAATTACCAATGTTGGTAATCCAACAAAAGCAAATGATGCAGTAACAAGGCAATATTGCCAAAGAAGAATAACAAAAATCATACGCGATTATGATATTGATAAAATTCCAGACATGATGAACAATTTGACAACAGGTGTTGAAGATAAACTAAGTCTGATACAAACAAAGTTACAAGCAAATCGTCGGAAAATGATTGAAATTCAAAACGGATTGAAAGATGAAATAAAACTTCTGGGTTATGCTTTGAAAGAGATAGAAAAGAAAAAAGATGGATTGGAAGATAGTGAAAACTACAAGAAATTAAGTTAACAAATAAGAGTTGGTGTTCAAAATATTAATACACGGATTGGAGAAATCAATACACAAATGGTTGACAATAATGAACTTGAAACTGCTATTGCTGATGCTTCAAAACAAATGAGAACTGCTTTTACTACCGAAATAACTCAAATAAAAATATTAAATGAGCAGATAAACACCAACGTTGCTGATATCAACAAAGAGTTTGAAGATATTAAAAAGAAAATGGTTGACGGTAAGTCGCTGGTTACTGCTTTGAGCAGACTGGTTGACACTGATATACTTGAGACTGCACTGAGCAAACTGGTTAACACCGATAAACTTGAGACTGCTGTTGATAATGTTTCAAAGCAATTGAAAGCCGCCCAGGAAAAAAGAAACACAGCTTTTGATAGTGAAATAGCTTCATTAAAACAGTTTAATCAAAAGTCTGGTAGCCGGCACACAGCAATTCTTGGTATATTTGATGGGTTGAAAGTAAAAGTAGACTATTTAAGCCGGATTCTACTTTTTGAATATACGATAGATGATGAGATGAACATCATGCAAGATGCTACTGGCCGAACTACCTATGTATCATATCCGACACGAAAACCACTTGAAAGAACCAAACGTGATGGTTTTCTCGAGGCGTTTTCTTTTGTAACCAATCCACTTATAAAAAGTGTAGAATATGCTACAGAATATCCCGGTGGTGGTGAACGTCCCGGCGATGCAACAATTGTAAAACCCGGGCGCAATATAGTTGAAGCAGACCTTACAGATACAGTTACAAATACAGACATTGGTATAGAATAATTCAGTCTGTTTAATGATGGCGATTTAATTTCTCGACCAGAAATAGAAAATGGTAAACGAATACTGAAAGGAACATTTGAAGCATTTCTTCCGAAATCTCATTTTTGGCTCAACTTTGTAGATGTAAATGTAATATCTCGCGCTACTTAAGTTTTCAATTTTGAAAAATCAAGTTTTAAAATATATTACAAAGGTGATTAATTTTATCCATCCTATATTATATGGAACAAAAAAATGTATTATCATCGAGAAAGCGTCAATAATTAATAGCTCGAACACACCGAGTAATTTTACAACTGTGTTTGACAGACCATTAATATTAGGCAGGAACAAACAATATGGTATTGGGCTCGATAAGATTAATTCTATGACTTACTCGTGGTATAATATTAGTGAGGATTTTAATAACAAAGTGATAAGGTACCACAATGGAACAGATTGGAAAAGTATTATTTTTACAAATGGAAATTACAGTTATGGTGATATTGATAATTACTTAAAAGAAGCATTGACTGTAAACAATGATTTAACCGATGACTTACCCATCCCGATACAAATTGAGTTTGATTTATCAAGTTTCAAATGTTTTGTTACCATCCATAATAATTTCATGCTTGATTTAAGAGAAACAAACGTTCATGCCTTGATCGGGTTTGGCAAAGATGCAGTTATTAGGGAAACTAAATTTGGAACTGTGACACCAAACATAACAAATTCTATCGATACATTGTATATCCATTGTGATTTGATAAGTAATTCTATTGTTGATGGATCATACGGGGATGTCATTTATGAAATAAGTACAGCTGATCTTACGAGATCATATCCTTTCAAAGACGAACCGATAAGAGTCGGGTTCTGTGAAGTAAACAAAACGATCATTAACAGTATTAATATTTACATTACCGAATTTTCTGGTAAGATTATTAATCTTAATGGTGTCCACACATCATTCCGTTTTGTTTTGAAGGAATTAATGTAATATAAGTTATATGGTAGGTTTAAAAAAAGTTTATGACACTAGCACGGGAACATATACTCAAGTTGATCGATTAACTGGAGCTGGCATATTTGACATTTTGTCGCAAGTCGGATCAAAGATATTCAGCGAGTCTGTGAAAACAGCAGGCAAGAAAGCATTAGAAACTGCTGGTAAACAAATCATAGAAAGCGGTTCTAAAAAACTGACAGATGAAGTAGGAAAAATGGCTGCTGATAAATTAGTTTCAGTTATTAAACCTAAACCAAAAGGTGAGATGATTTTAAAAGAACTTACAAAGGCTGATAACAAAAAAGAAGTTGTAGCTGAAACTGAAGAAGATGTAGCTGAAACTGAAGAAGATGTAAATGCAAAAATTAATAAATTACTTTCCGGAAGGGGAATTCATGCGAGAATTAATCGATTAATTAATAAAAAATAATCTAATTACTAGTATACATAGATGTTTCGAAGTAATCAATAGAATAATAGATATGAACACGTACCTATTCAGTTAGATACTCCCGTAACACAACCAGGAAATAAAACCAGGCAACTGAAAAGTGGTTATCAGTTTACATTAAATGACAGAAGTTCTTACTTTGATTGGTATAACGCATATTTTGAAATCAAATTTTAAGTAAACAAACTTGCTGATGGAGCTCCTTTCGCATACGCTGACAGAATTGCTTTAATTAACGATGCAGCATATATATGTATTTTGGGGTTTCTGGACCACAACCAAAATCACCCCAAATAATCTAAAACCACCACATAAATTTTTCAGTTTTTACTGAAAATTTTATGTGGCGTTCTCGACCACAACCAAATCACCCCAATAATCTAAAACCATCACAAGTCAATTTAACTGGTTATTTAGTATGTTACAGGCGCTCATAGATTTTTTAAATAGTTATCAAAATTACACCAAAAAATAGTCTGATTCTGCGTTTTTTGTAATCTTTATAATTATAAAATGTTTCTTTAATACAAAATAAATTTGTTGATTTGTTATCAAAATTACACCCAAATCAACGAATAAACAAGAAATCAACAAAATATGATTTTTTTTATAAAACTCCTACCACAAGGTGCTGAAATAAGCTGGTACAGTGTTATATTCTAAGATTTTTGAATAAAAGTTGATTTGTTATCAAAATTACACCCAACAACCCCAAAAAGGTATCAAAGGGTTTCTGGACCAAATTTCTCATTTCAATCGAGATTTGACCCAAAATACATATATCAAAAACTCCTACCGCAAGGTGCTGAAATAAGCTGGTCCAGTGATATATTCTGAGATTTTTGAATAAAAGTTGATTTGTTATCAAAATAACACCCAAATCAACGAATAAACACGAATATAATAAAATATGAAATACTACCACAAGGTGCTGAAATAAGCTGGTCCAGAGCTATATTCTTAGATTTTTTAATAAAAGTTGATTTGTTATTAAATTTACACCTAAATCAACGAATAAACACCAAATCATAAAGGAAGACTGAAAGCGATCGCGATAAAAGTAGAGAAAATAAAAACAAAAGAAACAAGCTGCAAACTATGCTGGTATGTTGTTTTTCTACACCTGCTACAAGTGTAGTATAAAATTTTCATCTACCAAAGATATTTTTATCTACACTGGTAATGAAGTCAGTGTTGATCCAAAACAACTAAGTCTGAGATATAAATTAAATAACCTTCCTGCCGCTAGATATAAAGTTTACGCTTTAGTATTATACAAGGAATATGTTGTTATTGATACTGTTGGAAATGAACTATTTATTGTTTAATCTAACTTATAATATATATGACTTACGTAAATTATTCAGTAAATTTCAGATGGACAAAAACAGAGTTTAGCGAGGACTTATGAGGATAGGAGTGAATTAACACTCAGGTTAAAAAATAACCAACTAACTGGGAATTTTCCCTTGTCACTGACATGTACTCAGATTAACAATATCAACAAAGCTAGATCTGGCGGACGGGGATTAGACATAAATATATCAAAATCACAAATGAGGTCTCAGTCTAAAAATGGAGGCTTTTTAGGTGTATTAGCTGGTTTGTTAACTAAAACAATATTACCGACAAATTTGCTCCAAAGATATTAGGGCCTTTAGCAACAGGGGCACTTAGCGGTCTGGCAAGAACTGGAATTGGTAACATATTTGGAAATGGAATGGTAACTGTTCCTGCTGATAAAAAACAAACACTTTTAAAATCAAATAAATTAACAGCTGCACAAAAAAGCAAAATAGCGAAGTCAAAAGGTTCCTGCACCATTAAACTAACACAAAAACAACTACAAGACGTACTGGCATGTGCTTCTAGTAATAAAACGGTAACTGTTCCCAGTGATAAA
Organism: Cyrtodaria siliqua; assembly: GCA_037043455.1. Lineage (NCBI taxonomy): Eukaryota > Metazoa > Mollusca > Bivalvia > Adapedonta > Hiatellidae > Cyrtodaria > Cyrtodaria siliqua. The sequence goes on from JAWPHD010001370.1 coordinate 291,249, forward strand.
AAGCAGCAAGAGATAACGGCAACTGTTCCTAGTGACAAAAAACCAAAACTTCTAAAATCAAATAAATTAACAATTGCCCAAAGAAAGAAGATAGCAAAGTCAAAAGGTCACTGCCCTGTTAAACTAACTAAAAAACAACAGCAGGACGGAGGATTTCTTGGAATGCTTGCATCATTAAGAATTCCATTGATTGGATCTCTTATTAGTGGTTTAACTGGAAAAGGTTTGCAAGTAGATAGAAGAGGGTATGGTTTGCAAGTAGACTCACAAATCAGGCCATATAGAAGTATCCCATTCATAAAATAAAATTAAATTTTAAAAATGAACCTATATCTGACTTAGATATAACAAAATGGGTTAAGCAGCTAGGCATACAGAACTTCAGAGGAGTGTTTAGCAAGAACAAATTACCAATAAAATAAAAAAGAATGTGGCATTATTAATCTGGATGATTATATTGGACCTGGCACACACTGGACGTGTTACTATGCTAATTATTACTTCGATCCGTTTTAGCGTACATGCCTAATATAAAATACAACACCATTCAATACCAAGATAAAACAAGTGTACTGTGTGGATATTTTTGCCTATTCTTCATTCAAAAGTTACAAGAAGGAAATAGTACGTATGATATTCTTTACAAATTATTAAAGCCTTACAAACCAGTGAAAAATGAAAACATCATAACATCATATTTTGTAAACGAAGTTTAATCTAATCATATTATATATGAGTTACCATGGTTACAGTATAAAAGAAAAAAGGTTACTAAAAATGTTGATCCTAAGTATGTTTTATCAAAAAATGGTAGAAAATGTTAAGAGCAACTTGTGCATCTTGTGGTATTACTAAAACAAAGTTTGTTAAAAACACAGAAGGTGGTAATATTGATATTCATAAAGTTGTGCTCCCTTTGCTACCCAAAAAAGGGCTAACACTTCCTGGTTATAAATATTGCGGTCCTGGTAATCCACTTGATAGCGGAGAAACGGTAAATGAATTGGATGCTGTTTGCAAAGATCTTGAGTATTGCTATGACGAAAATCCTAGTAATAAATCAACGTGTGACAAAAACATGCTTGGTGGTTTTGAAATCTAGCAAGTCTAAAACTATTGGAGAAAAGATTGCTAAGAATTTGATAGTAAAACCAGTCATTAGTACAAAATATAAACTTGGTCTTGGAAACTCAAAAAACTAGAAAAGGCGTTGAAATGGACTGATAAGTTAGCAGATGAACTTCATAAACCTATACGAAGAAAGTTCACTCAACGCCGTGTGATTGTTAATGAAATTGATAAAATAGGGTCTGCTGATTTGGTTGATATGCAATCGTTTTCAAAGTATAATAAAGGTACTAAATATTTGCTTACTGTTATTGATTTATTTAGTAAATTTGCTTGGGCTATACCCGTTCCAAATAAAACTGGTTTAGAAATTACCAAAGCATTCCGACAGATAATCAGTACAGGAAGACAGTGTAAATTGTTGTGGGTTGATCAAGGCGTGGAGTTTTATAACAAGACATTTAGGCAATTCCTTGTTGATAATAATATCGACATGTATCACACTTTTAATTTCGGAAAAGCTGTAGTAATTGAACGATTTAACAGGACATTAAAAGAAAAGATGTGGAAATATTTTACAGCTAACAATACAAATACGTATTTAGACGTGCTTCAGGCGATGGTTGATAAGTATAATAATACAAAACATCGGAGTATTAAAATGACACCAACTGAAGCTAGTGACGAGAAAAATAAAGGAACAGTGTATTTCAACTTGTATGGAAAGATGAGAAGTAATCAAATTAAGCCAAAGTTTAAAATAGGGGATAATGTTAGAATCAGCAAATATAAAAGAACGTTTGAGAAAGGCTATACTCCAAATTGGACTGAAGAATGTGTGCTTCTCGTTGACCGAGGTATTTGAATGCTACATTTCCTGTTCCATCTTCATATCACGCTGCAGATCCTAAGGGTTATTAAATATACTGAAACGCAAAAGAAACGCAACGTGGGAATGTTCGACATATATTGTATGTACAACATGCTGCTGTAAATCGAGTGGTACATGGCTACGTAAGATCTTTCCTTTCGTGAAAAAAATACTAAAACAACACATAATACAGCAAATAGTATTCCTTCAAAGGTTTATTATTGACTGAGTACACGTTTGGCTCAAGCATGTGTGTAAACTTTGGAAGCAACATTTTGCAAACTCTTAACGTTAAATACTGTACTGAGCTGGCTCAGTTTTTCAAAGAGGAACTTCAACATTTATGAATTTCTTGTTACGAGGTGTAGTGTGATTAAAACCTCTACAACATCACCAGTTGTGTCCTTTCTCTAATTGACTGCAACATTTTGTTCTACAAAACATCTTGGGATTTCTTTGGAATAATATGTGGAATTAAGTGTGCAGTATATGCAATATATAGTGAAAATTCCCGAGTTGCGTTTCTTTTGCGTTTCAGTATACTGCTCAGAGCCTTTAAATGCTGGAGTAGTGGAACCACCTATAACCTGCAAAAGGGATCCATTTGAAGCAACGAACACATGTTAGAGAGATAAGGAGCATATTCCTTTTTACTGAGTTTGGTAATGAAAGGTAATATAAGTTGCAACACCTCTTACGACCCTCTAGCCCAGATTTAAGCGGTAATCTACCTTAAAGCTACACTGTTTGGGCTCAGCTATCCATACGATCGGTAAGTAATACCACTGTAGATATCCCGTAAAATATATTTTTTTTCTATATCTATTTGCCAAAGTGGTACATGCACAGGTATATCCGTTTGAAATTGTGGATATCATCATATCTATCAAACTTTTGCTGTGATTGGCATGGAGGTTGTATCCTTGGTAATTTCACTTTATTTAAATTAATTCCGAACTATGTGAAGATTTTGTTTTTTGCTTATACCTTTAGCGAAAGCATATATACATATCAAGAGATTTTTTACAACATAAAGAAAACAAAAGAAGCTGACCAAAGTGTGTTATCGATACATGGACGAATAAGTATATTCATTGAAAACATTTATCTGACGAAAAAAAAAAAGTTTTTGTAAAAATAATGTGATATACGCACTAAGTATATGCAACCACTGCATTGAATGGATCAGAGAAAAAGAGAAAATTAAACACATATCAGAGTGATTCCACGTTTAGGCACATTCCAAATGTTAGCCTACATACATTATCCATTGTTACCCAGTGGCCTACTTCGCCACTGATCGTTTCAAGGCGGTAGCCCTATTGTCAACCCTTTTGTGTTTGTGATGTCGTTTGCTTTTATTATTACTTTTGCCTTCTTGTTTGTCTGTTTGCGTGTTTGTTTCTGTGTTTTGTGGTTGACTGTCCTCCTTGAATGCTACTTTCCCGGTCCGATCTTTTTATATTTATTTACAGTATTACTTTATAAGGAGACTATCTTTAACGATGCAAATTGTTCTGTAATTTCCTCAGCTATTACATTATAGATTACTGTTTGATAAACCTATTCCACGTTTGCATAAGCACACTCCGTCTCGTTTAGTATGTTTGTATTCCTGTCGTCAGTAAGCTAAGAGGATTGTGGTAACTTTTGGAATAAACAATCCGCGGACGTTCTCTCAGGAATACAAACTCGCCTTTAAGGTATAAATCAATTGTAAATGCTTTGTATATGGATAGCTGCACACGATAAAAGTGTTCTCGAGTTCTGGCAACATATTGTACAGAATGTTGTGATCCTTTCTTTCATTTTTCTTTTTGTCTCACATACATTTATATTCGTGCAACATCGATCACAAACTGTTCCGTATATCACGGTCTTCTCTCTGCTTGCCTCGTCAGTTGGTGGTTTGAATGAATGTCGACCATAGGTGTTCATTTAAGGTAAATCAACGGATATTACCGGATGTATATAACTTAAGCATTTATTGATATTCATGTGTACTCTTTTAGGTAGATAATATTCATATCACAAGCCAATAATTAACATAAAAATCAGGACAAGTGAATTACTGTTTTCAACAATCAAGAGAAAATAGGCATATCTAAATTTGGGAACTAAAACATAGCTAATGGAAGAGACATATCTAAACGAGTAAACGAAACAATTGCTACTGAAGAGCAATATCTCAACAAGAGATAAACTGAGAAGCTATTGTTACCGACACATTTGCAAAAAGGGACAATAGATATTGCAGAGAAATGTACAAAGAAGATATATAAGAGCTATGGGGACCCACATATCTGAACGAGGGACAAACTAGCTATTGGCAGAGAAATATGCAAAGAAAAACTGTACAAGCTATTAAAACCCTAATATCTGAACTACGGGACAAACTAGCTATTGGCAGAGAACTGTATACACCCGAAAACGACAAGGTAGCTTTGACAAATAAATATACTAACTAGGGAACGCCAAAACAGTTATTGACACATTACCTTGTTGTACAAAGAGCAATTGAAAAATCAGTAATATACATTACACGTTAGAATTATTTTCAAACCGATACATAAAACTTCTTTTTTGCCACTTTCTGAAAGCGATGACTTGTCTGAATGATATCCACGGATACAGGGGTATTGTAGTAGGGAAACATAGATCATGTGGAAAGATACACGGATACAACAATTAACCATCATATATTACCTTATATGTGTTGAAAATGACGTAAAACAAACAAATACACGTTTTCAGCAAATATTCACTTCTACCGTAATGCTAATATTCTTGTTGGAACTACTCGTTTACCTTGACATATGTTCCTGAAAAATGACGCGTGGTTTGCTGTATTGAGCGAGGAGGTTTGGACATGACTTTACATCTTATAATTAACCCTCATGGACAGACTCAAGAAAACCAGTCTGCTACTTTTCTCTCATGTTTGTGTTTGTTGCTTCCAAGCGATCACCTTGTCAGTGTTTAGCCAATACTACGCTTGACCATAGGCTGTTCAAGCTCACAACATAGATTCCTGTTATTTTATCCTAGTAATGGTATTATTTTCTATGATTTTGAATACGTTTAACCTTAGTTTCTTAATTGTAGTAACAATTCAATTTAGGCTATTACTACATTATAATAATCAAGATTAACATTAGGGATAGTTTTTTTTATATTTTCAAGACATTGCAAACGCATTTATTGATACAAGTTATTGTAACACGTAATATATGTACATGTACCACGTGAAAAATGTCCATAGAAATACCAAGATTTGTAAAAAAAAAAAGCTGCAGTTAGTTAGAGAAAGGACACAACTGTGATGTTGTAGACGTTTTAATCACAGTACACTTTGTAACAAGAAATTCATAAATGTTAAAGTTCCTCCTTGAAAAATTGAGCCAGTTCAGTACTGTATTTAACGTAAAGCGTTTGCAAAGTTTTGCATCCTAAGTTTGCTCACATGCTTGAGCCAAACGAGTACTCTGTCAATAATGACTCTTTGAAGGAATAATATTTGCTGTGTTATGTGTTATTTTAGTATTTTTTCCGAAAGAAAAGATCTTACGCAGCCATGTACCATTCGATTAACAGCAGCATATTGTACATACAATGTATAGATGCAATTCCCGTGTCGCGTTTCTTTTTCCTTTCAGTCTTTATACACCAGTATACACTCTATACACTCTATACATTTGAAAGCATTCTTGGTATTTTTTGAATTGCTAGAGATGTTAAAGAGCTCGTGTTTTAATTGAAAGATGTAGAGAACACCTTATGCAAATGTTATGGAACTGTTTTTCGGCATACGTTAACCTTTTGGGACAAAGAGACTTGTGATTTAACATAAAATGCAAACTTGATTTGAACAAAAAAAACAGCGGACTAAAAATAATCGGAAATACAAAATGTTCTGTTTTTAAAAGTACTGAGTATAGTACAGCCTGAAATATAAATCTACTGTAATATGAACGGGCGCCATTAGTTGCGTCATTCCTGAAATACATACCAAGCTGTTCTGATTGAGTATCGAGCGATTTAAATTGTCGAAAATTAAATTAAATTTGAATGTCTCCAGGATATCTATAATCATCACTCAATAACAGCATGAAAAATATGCCACCAAGCAGCCTATATTGATATTTGTTGCGTATCAATTGATCAATTAAATTAATTTTGCCAATTGATGTTTTACTTAACGCGTTCTTTACAGATATCACGTTGAAATCACGCACGTTGGGCAATTTTGATGAGAATCAATACATAACAATAATTGTCTTAGCATCATTTATCATATCTGGCATCAAGGGGCACTTCAGATGTAATGCTAAAGGGGAAATATCCCTCAAACCACACACTCACTTATCACTCATACATGTATCACAAATGGCGTAGGCAAGAACTATCTATAAACAACAAAGGTTACGAAGAATGCACGTGTACTATACTGTATAGAATAGGCGCATAATGAGATTTAGTAAATGTTCTGGAATGAGTATGTTTCTATATGTGTGTCTGGGCAACAGTCATGTTGATTATTAATTATATATCTTTTAGCAATTTATTTTGATATGAAGCGATTTGTAAGTATTATTATACATTCATTATTATATGTATTTTGTATATGTTTCTTTACAATAGCATATACGTGTATCTTTTCCTAATTTTTCTGGATGTGAGCTTTATTGTTAGATATCTCCTTTTGATTGGATGTACTTTATTTCCACGGTCTTGTCAATTTGAGCGCTGAAGACTTGTTATAATGAGGTTGTGTACAATTAAAAACAGTTTAAGCTAACCAGTAGGCCTTATTGCAAACTGATTGTTTCAAGTCGGTAACCCTGTCTTCACCACTCTTTCTGTTGTGTATTGTCTTTTTCATTGTATAGTTAATTTGCTCTCTGTATGTGGTAAAGTGAGGATCTACGGTGCCATCGCTTTTGGGTGCTGTGAACTCCATTTTTCTCAAAACAATCAATATAATTATAACACTTAAACGTGACAAATTCAGATATTTATAACACTAAAACGTGACCAGTTCAGATAATTATAATACTAAAACGTGACGTTTCAGTAACGTCGTAGTATATGAAACGAATCACGATATTTGGTTCGCAGACTATGGATGGCACATACAGTGTTAGAAATGTAAACCAAATACACGATTTCGAAATGTTTTGCTGAATTTATCATGTTTTCATTATTTTAAATACATAGACACTAATATATGCATTGATTTGAATCACGGTTAAGCATGTACGAGGTTTTATTGACACACAGGTACATAAGAAGCGAAAAGTATATTTGGCATTCAAGGAGCACAGTAAACTAAAACACGCACATAATCAAACAACAATCGCTTAATAAATGACATCAGACACGTAAAATGGGGTGGGCGGGGTTGGGGGGGTGTTGGAAGTGGGTTTACACCAGGTTCTAGGTGCGTACTCTACAGTCATCCCAATAAAACACAATATCATTAAAATCAAATCCTAATTACGCTTTGATACTCTCAAATATAGGATCCGACAACACTGCCTTCGAGGTCACGTCATATCGATCTTTCATCTAATCAATATTCATGAGAAGATCAACTAACATCAACCAATGAAATCGCGCGTTTCATATGCAATTTCAGGGCCTCCCCTGGTATTTTTTTTTCTTTCGCAACCACTTTCGCCAAATGAAAAAAACTTTCGCCAAATGGAAAAAAAAGGAGCCAAATTAAAAAATAAGAGCCAAAGTTGGAGCCATTTTTTGAGCCATTTTTTTCATACAATAACGAAGACTTAAAAGCCATTTTCAGAATAAACGGCACATGTATTGATCCGTTTAGGTTCTCTTGTTTTTATAAAAGACTTTATTTATACCAACATTAATACAAGTAATACTTTAATAATTACTATAAATCAATAGTTTAATAAAAGATGAAAACTATAATCATAGCAGTATTATCTTTAATTAAGCTATTACAAGTATTATTTGTATTAATGTTTATATAACTAACATCTTTTAACATTCTTGACTACATGTAGGTCCTTAAACATATTATGATAAATTCAGTATCAAAGCAAAAACAACAATTTTATTTTATGATATCATTTAATATTATTAACAATGATTGCAAGAAAAGAAACAACAACTATTCTTATAATCTTACAATACACTTCAGGTGACACAGTTGTAGATCATTTCATCTCCTGAGATGGAGTACATATTATAACACAGTTACTTCTCATGTACTTCACCAGAAATCACTGCTACAGTACAACTATTCTTATAATCCTAACAAATTATTGTTAACCAAGAGTTCAGTGTTCTCATATCCACTTACAATTCACTTGCAATATATTTCAGGTGACTGGTAACTTATACACTGACACAGTTGCAGATCATTTCAACTCATGTTATAGCACAGTCACTTTTCATTTAATACACCAGAAATCACTGCAGAATTCTCCTCGTCTTAGCCCCTGCCCATATCTTAAATGCCACCTTAAAATCAAACTTTTCCAGACCGGGACCATCAATAGAAATTCTCATGAGATTATTCAGTGCAGAGATGGACATAGAATTCCTAAGGCATGTCTTAACGATGTTCTGCTTACTGAAGCCTCTCTCACAGTCAACTGTGGAGACTGGCGCAACAAGTAACCTCCCAGCTGCTTCAGCAGCTGCTGGGTAAACCTCCCTATTCCTCATTGCCAAATTAACCATGTCCCGAGAAGAGGTAACCAATTTACAGCCACTGGCAAGGGTGGCATGAGCATAGCTCACAAAGCTACTTAACTCACAACGAGAGCCCTCCATACCCACAGAAGCCAAGTGATCAGAAACAACTTCCAAATCATCCACCTTATCATCCGCAACAAGGACAGGGTTGAACATGTTACTGAGCGCCGTCAGAACAATGCTGTCCGAGTTACTAGAAAACCTCTCATTTAGACTTTTCAGCATGCCGGACACAAACTGGTCGCAAATACTGACTGCTTCAGTCCTTTGCTTAGCACTGTCACGGATAGTGTGACCCTCGAATTCAAAAGTGACCAAACCATCAGAGTCCGTCTGCGGCTGAGATGGGACATTCTGAACAAACTGACTAAGCCGTTGACCTGTTTTTTCTTCCTTAAGAATCTCCAAGTTTGAGATTGTTGAAGTCAGAAGGGGAGTAACCTCAGAAAAATCCATGTCTTTCTTCTGATACATCTTTGACAGAATTGACAACGGTTTCAGTACATCGCACAAGAAGTGAACAACATACAAGAACTTGTAACAAGTGACCGACTTGTGCATGCTCAGGGATTTACCAGACTTCTCCTCAAGAAAAACAGAAATCAAGCCACTGTAGTTTTTGACCATAGCATCTACAGAACCCTCAAAACTAAGCCACCGAGTGTGAAACACCTGCTTAAATCGGGAACTTTGACCTGAGGAATGTGACTGAACAGACTCTAACATTGCCATATTCTTGGGAGAGTAATGAAAGTACTTGAACACACTGTTCAAGATTTCCTGCATTTTGACCATGTAGGGAATGGAGTCAGCACCTGTACAACAACTCAACGCGAGGCGATGAGCGATGCAGTGTGTAGACAAAATACCTGGGACAGAAGCCTTTAACCTAGTCACTACCCCTGATTTGTTACCAAGCATAACAGCTGCACCATCTGTGCTCAGACCACAAAGATTAGAAATATCGATCCCCTTTTGACCAAGCATACCAATGACCGCTGCATAAATTGATTCAGAATTAGCTCTAGCAAGACTTTCAATACCCAAGAAGTAAGTATGTGGCTCAAAGTAGCCAAGGGCGTCAGACTCAAGAATTCTGACGTAAACTATCATGTTCTGATGAACAGAGACATCGGTGCTTTCATCAAACATGAGACTGAACTTCTCACTCGATGTTACCTTCCTCAATAGGTCTGTCTCAAGGACTGAAGATATGGCATGTTGAAATTCTGCTATCGAAGTTGAGTGGCCGTATGTTGTGTGGTTGTCAATCTTCAGGTCAGCTAAGTGTGACAGACCCTGAAAAAGAAATATTTCTTTTAAATTAAAGCAGAGAAGATTTTGTTGTTTTCTTTAATTTAAATAATAATTATTTTTTTTATTAAGTTATACAAAATAATTGTTAGAAACACAATCACTGCTTTGCAAGTTGTGGTAATTTTTTTTTTAATTCACACATAGTATGCCTTTTAGAATTATTTAACGTATTCGGTTCAAAATAAAACTTGCTATGCCTAAAAGTAAAAAAATAATAACAAATTTAAAGATGTATTTAACACTTGTCATGTTAGCCGTTTGAATAAGAATTATAAAAAAAACTGTTGTATTTTAACTTTACAAAATCATATCATATTTGTTTTATACCTGAAATTGCATGACGTGGTTTAGTTCTGGAACCAACGAACTGGCAAGATTGTGCTGGGCCGCAAAGTAGACGTTAACCATGGCAGCAGTCACGGCTGCTTCGCTTTTGGAAAGGGCTGCTTGGCGGGCCACATCCATGGTTACACTCATTTTAGCAGCACTGGCTACCTTCATGTGGTCTGAATTTAGAATGAAAAATATACAAGTTTAAAAATATATAAAAAAAATTAAATGAAATATTTCAATTCAGACTTTAAAAATAAAATTAGCATTAAAACAAGACTTCACTCTATGTACCTTTACTTGTTGCATGCTTCGACACATTTTCTTTTTTAATGATTGAACACCCAGAAGTGAAAACGTTAGAACGTTGTGCTTTAATACAAAAGTCACAAAACATAGACTTGAGTTTTGGATCATAGCGTAGCCAAGAATTTCCATTTTTCCACGAATCCTTAAAATTTCGAACAGGTGAGTTCTGAATTTTGGCAAATTTAGAAGGTGGAGTCAAACAAGAATCTAAATCTAACGGACGTTTACAAGACATTTTTGCAATTGTCAACGTTTTACATCTTGGCATAGCTTATATAGGAAACATACGTCGAGGGTAATTAAATCAATTATGGCCATTGTTCTGATCATCTATTGTTACAATATCATATATTTCTAAAAATAACAAGTAACTACTTACGATTTCTTTAATTTTCTTTAATTTTCAACACCCGACGAAGTTTGCCACAAACAAAAACAAACATCAACCATAGTTTCATTTTCGTTGTTTGATCGTCCGCCGATGTTTGTATAAGTGCTTAAAACCCGATATCAAGCTGTGTTGTCTTAATCCTATTATTACTTAATTGCTTAATTGCATCAATTAACTTCTCGGAGAGTGTCAGAAAGTTTGTTTACAACATGTTATTTTCAAGCATCAGTGATTCACAATGTACACGCGTGATCAATCGACTGGTTGTGATAATTTTATCGGTTTTTGTATGAAGCCAGCGAACGTTATTCTTGTAGTTTAGTGAACCAGTCCATTTTCAATTACTATTTCGGTCGTATCCGCTTACAGCATTGACAATATGTAAATATCGGCTATTTTTTTTTTTCGCAAATAATTTTCGCAAAAGCTTAAAAAAGTTCGCAACTTTTGTTGTTCTTTCGCCATTTGCGACATTAGCGAATCACAGCGGAGCCTCTGAATTTAGATGATGTTCGAGTGAAATGAACAAACGAAAATCCACATAAAACTCATATATTCGAAAAAGGATAAAATCGCTGTCTGTTAATGATGTGGATTGCACGATAAATTTAAAGAAATGCACTAAATGGCATGTTTTACAGCAAGAATACAAGAACATCATGGGCGAGGTTATGTTCTTTTCAAAACACTATATTTGTATCTGGAAGATATATAGTACCGAGATTATTGCAAGATTAGATTTTCTATATAGTACATATTAATACATCTGACCCGCTTATCGCAGTTGGAATGCTCCACAGCATTTGATTGAAACGCGACATGGCGCAGTGAAGCAGTCTGTACCGAGCGATGTTGTATGGTGAAATCTGGCTAATCGTAAGGTCAATCTGACATGACCTGCTAACAGGTTTTGTCAGACCTTTAGCAGTGTAGAGTATCGTAGCACGTGATCAAGGGTTTAATGAGGTTGAATAAAAGAGGATATGTACAGTGTAAAGAAATATAAAAAGATCGGACAGGGAAAGTAGCATTCAAGGAGGACAGTCAGCCACAAAACACAGAAATAAACACGCAAACAGACAAACAAGAAGGCAAAAGTAATAATAAATGAAACGACATCACAAACTCAAAAGGGTTGACAATAGGGCTACCGCCTTGGAACAGTCAGTGGTAAAGTAGGCCACTGGGAGTTTAAACCGGTTCTAGGGTGCACCAAAAAGAAATATAAAAAGATCGGACAGGGAAAGTAGCATTCAAGGAGGACAGTCAACCACAAAACACAGAAATAAACACGCAAACAGACAAACAAGAAGGCAAAAGTAATAATAAATGAAACGACATCACAAACTCAAAAGGGTTGACAATAGGGCTACCGCCTTGGAACAGTCAGTGGTAAAGTAGGCCACTGGGAGTTTAAACCGGTTCTAGGGTGCACCAAAAAGAAATATAAAAAGATCGGACAGGGAAAGTAGCATTCAAGGAGGACAGTCAACCACAAAACACAGAAACAAACACGCAAACAGACAAACAAGAAGGCAAAAGCAAACCTCACACTTACCCTACTGTCATCCCATTAAACCGGACATTGTAAATAAAGAAATTCCCGCCATGGTCTAATCTCTAACCAACAAGGCAGCATCAATAGGCAATATAAGTAAAACACAAATATGCTCGTGTAAATATAATACAAAAAGATAATAGCCTAGAAAGTCACAATGAAGGTACTCAAAGACTTGGCAAAAGCCAGAGCAGCAAGATAATAAACTATTAAGGGCACGACAAGAAATACCAAAGCATGCAGTACGTTGCAAAATGATAGGGTCATTACCTGTTTTGATAAGCTTTTTAGCAAGTTTAACAAAGATAGGATGACAGTAATCACGACCAAGAATCTTACGAAGTTTATAAATCACATCACCATAGAAGTCAGGTTGTGATAGTCCTTGTCGCAGAAGAGTCCTTAAATTACTTTTATATTTGGAAAGAAGATCAGATTTACGATAATAATATTTGCAAAGGTTTTACGAAGTTTATGGTAGTTTATTGAGTAGCTTTTTAGTTATAGAAAGATTACGAATATTAAAGTCCTCAACTCGAGTACAAGGTCTTGAAAGACGAATTAGTTGAGACACATACACCCCATAAGAAGTTGCTCGGGGAACATCCCCATCCAAGTGGGATAATTAACAATGTCAAAATGAAAATCCCTCTTGTCATAGATTTTGCTAATTATTTCACCATTTTCAGTCGAGAGATCTAAATCAAGAAAAGAATCGTTATTATCAGATATATTAGCTTTGTTAAGCTGAATTCTTTAAGATAAATATTATTAACCATAGTTGGACAGAAAGGGTTGTCAATATTCAATATGCATCCAGATGCCGACAGGTGTCATTAATGTCTTCAATAACATCTGCCTGGGTATCTGGTGAAAGACCCGACATGAAATTTCTTTCATAGCAAAATAAAAACAATTTTGCGACAAGTCGCGCACAGTTCGTACCCATAGGGATAAAATTAATTTGTCTATAAACGGTGTTTCCATACATAGTATAATTGTCTAAACTCCCGTTAGTAAAAACGTTTTAATATTATTACATGCCAAAAATGTAGTATTTTCTCAACTAAAGACAAACTAGTTTCAGAGTTGGCAAAGTATGTACAAGTATACATGCGTAAAACCCCTAACCACTGATGTATAGGGGTGTGTCTAACAACTATTTATTGACGTATAGAAATACACGTATATATATATATATATACACCTAAACAACACCTTTATAATATATACAAAAAAACAAAAAACAAACTATTTTCAGCATTTGTTGGTGGCCATTTTGGAAAATGCATTACGTGGTCCCGCTTTAATTCGATTAAGCGATGTGATGATTATGTGGGTGGTGCTAACTTTCGCTCTATCGATGCAGAGGTCGGACCGAACTTTCGCTCTATTTACAGTGTGCAAGCTTACATTTTTCGGATTATATTCAAGTGATTGACACTTTAGAATTGTGTACGATTAAGTGGGATCGTGATTTATTAATCCAAATATCCTATAATCGGTATCAAAGTAAAGCAGATGAATTTATTGACAAGATTAAGTAATTACTTTTACAATGTTCTTTTTCTTAAGTATTACTATTGCGAGTTGAAAAAGAAAAGTGTTGTTTTTTTCTCTCTTTTTCCCCGAACACAAATAGTATTATGCTTATTTCAACAAAAACATTTGAACTAAATATCGTAGAAACATAAGATTTACAGAGTACATGGTACTATGGAGAATATCATTGTCTATAGGTCCCCATATTGTTCAAAATATAATAGTTCACGCGTCATCGGAAATCTCTTCTCAAACATCAAGATGCAAATAGATTGAAAATCATCGCAAATAAAACACTTTAAATATTATTTTTTGTTATTTTTTTAAAAAGTTTCATTTAAAAGATTCATAACCAGTAGATATGCTCAACCATTTTCTTTTGACACTTGGAGAAAAGTGACCCAACTTTTCAAATTTGCCATACATTTTTGATTTTAAATTTGCGGTACATTCTGCATATCCAGTATTTGACAATTTCCGATATTCGACCAGTCGAAATCTCAAAGTCGGATGCAAGAACAGAATATATTGGGATTATTTTCAATTTATACAGTACAAGTAGCCACAGATCTTCAGAACTTATAGGAGAACTGTGTCTGGATTTCTATTATGGTCATTGATTTCACAGTTATTTTACGAACAGCTACTTGTTAAATATGTGTGCAAAATTTGAAACAAGTCATAATCCTCGATACCAGTGTATTTCTTTCTTTGGCAGCATTTTTGATAAAATTATTTTAGGGAAATTGAAAATTGAACCGATTTGTCACTGGTTTCTATCGTTATTGTTCGCGTGTCTTTGCTAGATGTTTGCACAAAAATGCAAGCTGACTTTCTGTATTTGACTTTGCTGACTGTTTTTGCTTTGGTGTCATTTGAGTGAATTTTTGAATTGAGTGAGTTTGCTGAATTGCCTTTGTCTTGAAAGTTATTCTACTTTGCTTTGGTGTTACTTGTGATGATGAATCGAACAGTTTTCTTTTTCTGCTGGTCAGACGTGGTGTTGATGCTTGTTCTGGTGTTGATGTTTGAAATGACATTGATGTTGTTTATTCGGTTGATGTTTGTTCCGTTGCTATTTGCTCTGTTGATTTTGTTTGCTCTGTCCTGTCTGTTCTGTTGTTGTTTGTTCCGTTGCTGTTTGTTCCGCTGAGTTATTTGCAGATACTGTATTCTCTAAAGTTGTTTCTGCTGCTATAAGTATTTCCGCAACTGCATTTACATCTATCAGTTCCTCGTCATCAATATGTTCATCTGTAAATAAAGGGAATTTGTATGAACAAGTCTGAAATAAAGGCCACAGCCAACGTGACATTATTCATTAATATTAAACAATAATGTTCAGGAGACATAACTTTGGCATAAATTCCATAATCAAATGCACGATTCCTGTCCGATGAATGACACCCAGTTTGACGTGCTTCTACGAACAAGGTTTGAAGAAGAGGTTTAAGAAAGATTAACTGACAGACGAAACGTGAATTTGCATGTTTGGACCTTTCCTTCGATGGACTTGTCAAAATGACAAAATGAAAACTATGCCAATTTAGAAAAATACTACCTCTGTGCGGAAGCCTGAGCTTTTCATGTTACGAAATGCTAGCAGAGTGTGCAAAAAACGTTTTTTTATTTATTACCATTGCTGTCGGATTTGTCTTTCTGTATGGCATTGTTGATATAAAGTAGTCCAGTTGCAGCTTCCCTCCTCTGAACTTCTGAGAAAACAAAACAATTATATTCCTGCAAAATACATATTCTTGCATATATGCAGTGTAATTAATATTCATGTAGCATGATACACAGCCCGGTCACATCATAGAATTCATAACAATAATACCACTACTCACTTGTCTGACGTCAGCAAATAAAGGGTAGTGATAAACCTGGACGGCTTGATCGTCAGTATCACGTGATACAGTGTGATCTGGGAGGCTTTTAAATACTATGAATAAATAACTGTTTTATGCAGATTTAGCTACACAATTTTACGTGGATGTAGAGTTAGCTACACAAGACGTGAGTTAACATTCAAATTCCAACAGAAGTTCAGTTGGCAACCAGAAGGAGTAAAACTTTTATGACTTTTATTTAAAAAAAATCAACAAAAGGACATTGAGAATAGCTATAATGTAACAGTCCCGGGATATAGTTTTATATTTAACCTTCCCCTGTCAACTGTCTTTGTTAAACTTGTTTATCAACAGAGGTTATGACCCTATCATTTTGAAACGCACTGCGTGGTTGGTGGTGGACCACGTCACTATGCTTTCCTCTTTAATTGGGCGATGACCGGCGAAGCTGTGGACCCTATGATGACGTCTACCTGAAGCCCAAAAGAACGTTTTTTGGCGTTTGATGTTTGTCTGCAATCTTGTCTTGTCGTGAACTCAATGGTTTATTTTCTTGTCGCTCTTGCTTCTGCCAAGTCATTGAGTACCTTCTTTGTGGCTTTCTAGGTCATTGTGTTTTGTATTTATATATACACGAGCATCTTTGTGCTTTACTTATATTGCCTGTTAATGCCGCTTTGTTGGTGAGAGAATAGTTCATGGCGGGGATTTCCTTATTTACACTGTCCCGTTTTATTGGGATGTGTGAAGTTTGGTGCACCATAGAACCTTGTTTAAACACCAGCCTTTTTTGCAACTGACCATTCCAGAGCGGTAGCGCTATTTTCCCCCCTTGTGTGTTTGTGATGTCTTATCTTTCCTTTTATTCATCTTTATATATAGTTGTTCTTTGTTTCTTTGTGAGTCTGTGGTTGACTGTCGTCCTTGAATCTACTTTTCTTGTTCGATTTATATATATATACTGTTTATGATAATAATTTGCAGTTATAAAACCATAAATAAATTATTGTCATCTCTGGAATCGGAATATACCTAAATATATTGACCTGGTCACAATAATAATTACGACAGTGTTCCAAAGTGATGGATCAAAGGCGCGATGTTCAATATCACACAGAATATAATACGTGTGAGTAGAGTTATATAAGTTAAATTGAGTGCATATTGTTTTGTTATATTAAATGTCTAAGACCAATATTCCATTTTTATTCTCTAAAGAGAGTATTTGACAGTACAGTATGCAGATATACTAAATTAGCATTGTCGACAAAGAAATGCGAAGAATATATATGTATGCTTTCCAAAATCATGTTAATTTGAAAACATTTTACAAATTAAAGGGGAACCATGGCAATCTCGAAGTATTGATCAAGCATCAAAGTAAGCCCATATGATTTATAATCTAGTATAATTATGACTTTAACCCTAGCATTTAATATTTATCAAAATATGAACTTTTTAATTGCTCATCATTATTCTAATTCAACATATAATTTGTGTTGATGAAGTTTAACCACAATCAGTTATATGTAAACATAATTTGATTTAAACTTAATTTATTGATTTTCAATTATACAAGTTAATATTTCAAATAGTAGGATGATGCGAGTTTTAAAACTATCAAGAGTGCCGTGTGTCCCTTTAACTGTGCATATAACTCAGAGAGTTTAGATTCATGTTATTCTGTTGCATTTGTTCCAAAAAGCTACTTTATGTATTCAGCGTGACAACATCTTTAATTTTAATTGTTCCTTCGGTGGCAAGCAGATATATTAATGCTTATATTAAAATCCTTAAAACGAGCACAAACCGTATGTTTTCTTACGTAGGAGGAATGTAAGAATTTAAGTGTTTTTGAAATGCTTCAATAACCATTTATTAATGCATTTCCCGAATGGGCTTTTAATGCTTGGATGCGTTATAACCATTAATCTAATGTAAAACTAAACAAATTTAATATTATTGTTAGTATTTGAATAAACAATGGCTTCAAACAGGCGATGTTGTATTGGTTCAAGCAATTGTTGTTTGTTCTATTAAGTGATTTTTCGATTTTTTATGTATTTCTGCCCAAGCTTTGTTGAGTAAGTACATTGATGCGGCTGTTAATAGTTTCCACGAAATTGCCATCGGTGATATTAGTTAGCACTCCCTGGAGGTTGCTGCGCGTTTTGATTAATGTCTATTTCTCGATTTACGCAACATCATTAATAAATAGAAATAACTAATAACAGATCTCCTATAATGACATACAACACACTCAGGAAAGCACATAAATATCATTTGCTACGATAAAACTAGTTTAGAAATTAAATATTTGTAACACATATGCGTCAGTTGTTTTTCAAACATCCAACATTAATACATATTTTAAACACAGTTATATGTCCGTTTTCACTATTTAAATAACACAACATATATTATTCATTTGATAAGTGTAATTGCATTAGATGACTATTAATATAAGTTCCTTAAACTACGATGTTGGACCATTTGCTCTGTATTGTGTAATTATCTATCAAGGGTGACAGATTACACTACAGTATAGGCATTTGTGCTCGTCGCACAAACATCAGTTAGGTCATATTGCACATGTGTTTCCATGTATAAACCTATATACATTGTTTCCATGTATAAACCTATATACATTTTTTTCAGACTTTTTCATTCAGTATGTGTACAATTGGATTACGTTACCAATCATCATTCTTTCTTTTTCCTACAGAACATGTTTAGTACAAACTTCGTAAGATCCTTGGTCATAATCACTTTCATACAATCTTTATTAAACTTGCTAAAAATATCAGAAGCGGCTATCATTTTGCGACGCATTGCATGTTTAGTGGTCGACTCATTTACAGTTCGGCACTATGCTTTCCTCTTCGATAGTGAGATGACCGGACAGATTGTGGACCCTGTGATGACGTCTACCTAAATCCTAATAGGACGGTAGCGTTTTATGTTCGTCTTTAATCTTGCTTTGTCATACTCTTAACGGTTTGTTTACTTGTATCTCAGCGTCTCCGTGGACGAATGGTTAACTGCGTTGCGTTGTAAACATTCGTCTCTCATCGTTGCGGGTTCGAATCCCGCTGGGCACTCGACTGGTAAGTGGGGAAGTGTCGATTGTTACGAATGGCGGGAGGTGTACAGTACTGGTTCTACCCAGGAAAAGTGGGTGGTCTGCCTCCACAACGAAAAGATCGACCGTCATATATAACATTACATGTGTTGCAAATGACGTAAAACACCATACAAACAAACACTTATAATTGAGTAGTTATTGTGTGGCTTTCTAGGCTTTTGTTTTTGTATATTATATATCAAAAAATATAAAATGATCGAACAGGGAAAGTAGCATTCAAGGAGGAGAGTCAACCACAAAACACAGAAACAAAAGCAAACAGACATCAATGAATGTCTTACAATCCCTGTAGGATGTAAAAATAACAATATTGATTGGATGTACGGGGAGACTTCTTACGGTCGCCACACGGCACAAACAACACTATTGTGCAGTATCATCTATGTGTTTACTTTGTTTAGCCCTTTTGTCAACCATTTTGTGTGTGTCATGGCATATCTTGCATTTTAACATCTTTATAATTGTTGTTTGTTTCTCTGTGTGTTTGTGGTTGACTGTCGTCCTTGAACGCTACTTTTCCTGTTCGGTTTTTATATCTACTTTTATCAAAAGTGGTTAAGACCCTTTCATTTTGCGTACTGCATGTTTAGTGGTTTATGAATAGTCAGTGCGTATCATCAGATCATGAGATAATTTTAAATAAGTTTTAAATAAATAGCGAAATGCATTTGCGTTCGTTTCTTTCCTTGCGTTCATTTGTTTTCAGTGTTTAGCGTTTAAAAATGCATTCCTCGTTCAAATACGGCTGAACTATGGAATGCTTAAACAACAGATGTTTTTCAATAAGGCATTCAAATTAATTCGTGTCCCGGCTTTCAGATTTATTTATTTTTTATTCACTTTTTTCGTGAAAGTTGTTAATATTTACGAGCTGAAATAAATACTGCCTTAATATGAGCGTTCCTAAATTGTTACTGTCGTTGCCGATCGACCTGTCACTCCACTCTATGATTAAAATGAGACTTTAGTGAAAACATTGATCTATAGCCCATTTCAACCTAGATTATTGGCGACGTCTGTAGCACAGGATCTGCCAGATTATTTTGAAACATCCCGGGACTCTCACTCTTTATCACCTAAAATTGACCAGGATGGTTATGTACACTGCGCCCAACAATATGAGGGATCGCTCTATCCGATAGTAAAAGAAAAATATTTATTTCCGGAGATACACACAGATACAATGTTTACGCTGGACGCCTATGTGATCAAGCATATAGTCAGTGAACTTGAAGGTTTACCGAGAGATCTCTACTTGAATCAACTATTGCAGATGACTCATTCATGTGAAGTGACACTGTCACACTATCGCCCTGAACTCGCAATACGCGCTAAACGTTGTCTGAATCCACCCGTTGGCACTCATATAGACCGACGTAGTTCGTCAAAAAACACCATTGCCGAAAAATATGCATTTACGGCAATCGTCCTGATGTGAATGAGCTGTTTAAAAAGTCACGCTCTCCCTGACTGGGTTTTTCTATGTCGCAGATAGGCTCTCTAGGACAGACGCCAACGAGAAGATCTATCACGGTATTTATAATATTGACCCTTATAAAAGAAACAGTCGCATCGCTAAGCGCCGAAGTGAATATCCGTCATGCAGAGAAGTCATTCCTAAAGGTGGCAATGAAGTGGTATATGCCTGATGGTTTGCGTAAAGTCACACATATGCTCGTGAAGTTGGATCTACACCGAACCAACGCTCTAGAAGAACTAAGTGAAATACACGTAAAGACAAGACAATTCTTTGAACATTGAGCACATCCTTGATTCTGATGCAAATGGCAATCCAAACATAAAGAGTCAAATCAGAAACCTGAAGGAAACGAATACAATGTGAAAGCGGACAAACGCAAATCGCTTACCCGCGAGCAGAACTCATCTGTTCGGTCGATTGAAACAAAGATAAAGGTATTAGAGAAGCATGTCGGTGAAAAAAGTGTCTGTAATCTTGAAGCGTCTTTTAAAACATGTACAGTTGATCTCAGCAGTAAGATTGACACATTTTGTTCAACTATGGAGTCATCCCTGGCAAATTTGATAGAAATCAACGAAAATGCTCTCGTGAATAACGCTGATAGAGCCCAGCCAGTTGAAAATTATCACGATATATCGACCAATATACAAACACTAACAACTCGCAAGCAAAAGTCTGGAGCAAATATTAGCAATCTAACAGACTCTCACATTGATTTAACTCAAAACGATTCTGAACGTGTTTTCGCTCGCGTTAACGAAACAGTGCAGTCATTAAATGTAGAATTTGAATCGAACGCTGTAGCTGGAACGCCATGAATGGTCGATTTAAAGGTGTTATGCGAAAAATGGCGAAGTCATATATCGTCACCGGAATAGATCTCGAAAGCGACGAGTCAGGTCTGAAAGACTTCTTAGACTACCTCGGAATTACATATAAAGCGGCAAAGTTCCTCTATACGCGAATAACAGACAGTAAATCTGCGCAGATCGTGGTGAATGAAGATCAGGAGGAGATTATAAACGACCCGGATATATGGCAAGCAGGAATAGCGTGCAGGCCATGGCTAAACATATCTGAATATAGAGCCAGGTGTAATCGCGAAGAATTCGACAACGGATACTAATCAACAATCCAACAAGATGGCTATCAACCTAATGTCTTGGAAAGTTACACCGATTATGACTGGTATACCGTACTTACTCAATTAACTGAAAAACAAGTCAATACATATATTCGGCATTTCAGAGCATTGGCTACGTCCACAAAGTCAGCGTATTCTTGATAATTTAAGCAATGATTACAGCTCACATGTAGTTCTAGACGATGACCTTAAAACATTAAAATTAGACAAATTGGTAAAGGCGTGTAGTGATTTTTATGGCACAAGTCGCTCGATAGTTGCATACAAGTGATGGACACTAAGAGTGACCGCATTGCAACCTTGAAATTAAATTTGATATCATCGACAATGTTCATAATTCAAGTGTATCTGCCTTGCACCAACCACAGCCTAGATTACTTTAAAGCGAAATGGATAAATTGAATGATTTATGTTCAATATTTAGCAATAGTGGTAAGGTCGTTGTAATGGGTGATTTTAATGCAAAACTGCCTGTGAAAAAAAGATCTACTTCAAAATTATCGTGGAAGAGATTTGTATTTAACTAAAACGATGTCGAATCATAATTTCGATGCAGTCACTATTACAGAGATGTGCCGTGGTTCAAGCTAATATTTCTTTCCTTATGGTGATCGTCAACCGAGCCTCATCGATCACATATTCGTAGATGAAACACTTATATCTGATATATATGAATGCTACATCGATAAGGAAGGTCTGCTGAATGTGTCAAGGCATCTGTCCGTCTTCATTTCGTTCAAACTTGAATGCGTAGATAAAACAGAAAGGTCTTCCTCTAAAAAATACTCAAAAATAAGTTTTAAATGGAACTCCAATGCTGCAAAGGACAGTTACAAGAATTAAGTAACGAATTTACTTATTGATACACAACACAATTGAGGACACATATGACAAAATGGTATCATGTCTACAGTCGGCCTGTAATACTTTATCTCAAAGAGAGCAATCAAAACGATTCTGAACGTGTTTTCGCTCGCGTTAACGAAACAGTGCAGTCATTAAATGTAGAATTTGTATCGAACGCTGTAGCTGGAACGCCATGAATGGTCGATTTAAAGGTGAAATGCGAAAAATGGCGAAGTCATATATCGTCACCGGAATAGATCTCGAAAGCGACGAGTCAGGTCTGAAAGACTTCTTAGACTACCTCGGAATTACATATAAAGCGGCAAAGTTCCTCTATACGCGAATAACAGACAGTAAATCTGCGCAGATCGTGGTGAATGAAGATCAGGAGGAGATTATAAACGACCCGGATATATGGCAAGCAGGAATAGCGTGCAGGCCATGGCCAAAACATATCTGAATATAGAGCCAGGTTTAATCGCGAAGAATTCGACAACGAATACTAATCAACAATCCAACAAGATGGCTATCAACCTAATGTCTTGGAAAGTTACACCGATTATGACTGGTATACCGTACTTACTCAATTAACTGAAAAACAAGTCAATACATATATTCGGCATTTCAGAGCATTGGCTACGTCCACAAAGTCAGCATATTATTGATAATTTAAGCAATGATTACAGCTCACATGTAGTTCTAGACGCTGACCTTAAAACATTAAAATTAGACAAATTGGTAAAGGCGTGTAGGGATTTGTATGGCACAAGTCGCTCGATAGTTGCATACAAGTGATGGACACTAAGAGTGACCGCATTGCAACCTTGAAATTAAATTTGATATCATCGACAATGTTCATAATTCAAGTGTATCTGCTTTGCACCAACCACAGCCTAGATTACTTTAAAGCGAAATGGATAAATTGAATGATTTATGTTCAATATTTAGCAATAGTGGTAAGGTCGTTGTAATGGGTGATTTTAATGCAAAACTGCCTGTGAAAAAAAGATCTACTTCAAAATTATCGTGGAAGAGATTTGTATTTAACTAAAACGATGTCGAATCATAATTTCGATGCAGTCACTATTACAGAGATGTGCCGTGGTTCAAGCTAATATTTCTTTCCTTATGGTGATCGTCAACCGAGCCTCATCGATCACATATTCGTAGATGAAACACTTATATCTGATATATATGAATGCTACATCGATAAGGAAGGTCTGCTGAATGTGTCAAGGCATCTGTCCGTCTTCATTTCGTTCAAACTTGAATGCGTAGATAAAACAGAAAGGTCTTCCTCTAAAAAATACTCAAAAATAAGTTTTAAATGGAACTCCAATGCTGCAAAGGACAGTTACAAGAATTAAGTAACGAATTTACTTATTGATACACAACACAACTGAGGACACATATGACAAAATGGTATCATGTCTACAGTCGGCCTGTAATACTTTATCTCAAAGAGAGCAATTAAAAAAATGAATTTCAGAAGGAAAACGTCACAGTTCGCCGTCATTTTCGACTTACCCGTGCTACGAATCAGTAGTGTTATTTTTACTGATCCTTTGTGACCAACGAGCCCAATATAGGTGGCTTTGAAGTAGAATACCGCTTAAGCCGGTGCTAGGGGGCGTATGAGGTGTTGCTTCTTTCATTACTTCTCCTGAACAGACTCAATAAAACCGAGTCTGCTGCTTCATTCTCTTTAATGTGTTTGTTGCTCCCAAAGGATCCCCTTTATCAGTATTTATTACAAACGCTCGAAGTCAGAATGTAGACGCAAGTTAAGACAAGCAGCCTCAGAGTTTGAAAAGGAGAAATTTGAAAGAATTAATAAATTAGCTGAACTTGGCCAAAAAGGCTTTTGGAAAGTAATCAATTCAAGGAAACCCAAAAAGAAGACAAGAGTAAAAGCCAATGCAATGCTTTTTAATGACAATGCCAATGACACATCTTTATTCAGTAATAGAGGGCTGTAATACAACTATTACAATTATATATGTAGAGATACATTTTATGGAAAATATTGAGCAACTGTAAGCAGCATAGTTGAAAGCAAGATACAACTGGACAATGTAATAGGTACATCATGATATATAACACAATTACACTGGTTTATTGTTACTGTACAGCATTAATATTTTCATAAACGTATTTGCATAACAGATATAGTTTAGTTTTATTTGTAATACTCATTAAATTGTAAAACAAATCCAAACTTGAATTGTTTATATTCAGATTAATATTTAAATATGTATGATGTAATTCTGTATAATATAATACTCCTTAAGATAACATGGTATTCATCTTCGACATCGTCAGAAGAACACAAACTGCATTTTCTGTCAACATACGGTATATTATTATGTCGTCCTATTTCTACGGTAAGACTGTGTGCTGAGCGTCTAAGTTTGGAAAAGGCAATTTTGAATTTAAGCGGAATGTTTAAAGTAAGGTATCGTTCAACATTTAATAGTGAATTAAAGTGTTGATAATGTATAGCCTGACTGAGTTACATCCGCATGTAAGTTTTAAAGTGAGCAGTCTAATAATCGCTGTTTAAAACTGATAAAAACATATGTGAAACATAATGGAACCTTGGTGAAAGATCCTGACAAAGTAACTGACGGTTGGAAAACATACTTTGCGAAACCACTTATAGGATATGTTGTCTGCTTTTTAATTTAGTCTTTTGACTGTTACTTGTGATATGCAGGCTTCATAACCGCTGCTCCCAACTAAATTCCATTATGTTTATTTCGCTCTCTGGGGCATTTAATTTTATTAGATACAGGGACTATACGCCGTACGACAAGGAGATGCGTTACACTCCATGTCCACCGCCATATGCATGCCATCTTCGGGATGGTTTAAAGTGTTGTACTACTGATTTTATGAATATTGAGCTCTGCTCAAACCAGGGCTAGAGGACGTGAGCGGTAGCTAGCATATTTCACTACCGCTCATGAACAGTCTCAATCAAACCGAGACTGCAATACTTCGTATGTGTCGTTTTCGGCCATTTCAAAGGGTCCATTATTATACTCTTTTTTATAGCACAGTGGCGTTGCTTGTGCAGTGTTGCGGCAGTAAAACGTCTCCCCGTGCATGCGATCAGTACTGTTATTCATTCGATCTTTGGAGATCGCTGAGCCCGATACTTATATTTAACTATCGGTGGTACTTTTTAATTTGTTTTTGTTTTCTTACTTAATTTTCGATTCAATGGTTCCACTACTCCAGCCGAATAAAGGATCTGGGTATTGTTTAAGCACATATAGCTAATGTTGTCTGCTTTTTAATTTAGTCGTTTGACTGTTACTTGTGATATGCAGGCTTCATAACCGCTGCTCCAAACTAAATTCAATTATGTTTATTTCACTCTTCGGGGCATTTAATTTTATTAGATACTGGGATCATACGCCGTACGACATTGAGATGCGTTACACTCCATGTCCACCACCATATGTATGCCATCTTCAGGATGGTTTAAATTTGCGTACTATTGATTTTATGAATATTGAGTTCTGCTCAACCCAGGGCTAGAGGGCGTGAGCGGTAGCTAGCATATTTCACTACCGCTCCTGAACAGTCTCAATCAAACCGAGACTGCAATAATTCGTATGTGTCGTATTCGGCCATTTCCAAAGGTCCATTATCATACTCTTTTTTATAGCACGGTGGCGTTGCTTGTGCAGTGTGGCGGCAGTAAAACGTCTCCCAGCGCTTACGATCAGTACTGTTATTCATTCGATCTTTGGAGATCGCTGAGCCCGATACTTATATTTAATTATCGGTGGTACTTTTTCATTTTTTTTTGCTTTCTTACTTAATTTTCGATTCAGTGGTTCCAATACTCCAGCCGAATAAAGGCTCTGGGTATTGTTTAACGACTTATAGGATATGTTGTCTGCTTTTTAATTTAGTCTTGTGACTGTTACTTGTGTTATGCATGCTTCATAACCGCTGCTCCCAACTAAATTCCATTATGTTTATTTCGCTCTTTTATTTCAATTTCTATTTTTTGTTAGATACTGGGACCATACGCCGTACGACATGGAGACGCGTTACACTCCATGTCCACCGCCATATGCATGCCATCTCGGAATGGTTTAAATTTTTGTCGTTTTCGGCCATTTCCAAAGGTCCATTATCATACTCTCGTTTATACAGCTTTTCAGAATCTGAAGAATTCGATGAACAATTTGTAAAACACGTCGATGAGAGTGTTAAGGTATATTTAGTCGAACGTCTCAACGAATCGGATGCAAAGTTTATATATCTAACCATCCAGATTTCTACGCAGTAAGTTATTGATTCACTACCTTTAGGGAAGACACAACCTGTGAACACTTCAAATATGGCGGCGAATACCTAGTTGAATGCTTACGCCAGATCTTGAAGTACGAGTACTAGCCGCGAGACCTCATTGAAACGCTTCACAAAGGCAATGGAAAATCAACTACTGACCCAAACGACTACAGAGAATCTCATTACTTCCAGTCATATCGAAAATATTTGAAAAGGTTTTACTTAAAAGAATTGAATCAAAAGGGTTTAGCACAAACTTCATCCCCTGCAACACGGGTTTCAAAAAGAAAAAAGCTGTACAATGGTATATTTTATTCTTCAAGAATGCCGGTTCTACTGCAGGGAACGTTGGAACGATTTATTTATATGCTTTATGGATGCAAGGCAAGCATACGAATGCGTGTGGATCAATGGCTTATTGTATAAATTATATCTGTTTGGCATGCGGCAAGGTGCTCTGAATCATTTCTAAGATGTTGACAGGAATTTTAAGCAGAGTACTTTGTCATAACACAAGATACCAGACAAGGCATATTTTGTCTCCGTTACTGTATACTTTGTACATTGATCAGCTTTTATATTCCTGGACATATCCGGACAAGGCATGAAAATGGACAATATTTCTCTTAGTGAACCAACACAGGCAGATGACATCGTTCTTCTTTCGCTAACAAAACGTGGAATAGACGAAATACTTAAGATATGTAGCATGTACGCAAACAAATGGCGTTACCTTTATAATGCTTAAAGGTGTGCAGCAATGGTAATGAGTAAACAACAGACGTATTGATAAACATAACTACGAGTTTTATTATTCCAACACTAAATTAAGTGTTGTGAATGAATACAAGAACCTCGGTATTGTACAAGCAAAGCACGGCCGATACCCTGCAAACGTCGATGATGTTAAACAATCAGCCAGAGGAACGTTTATTTCACTAACAAATAGTGGAGTACATCCCAACGGACTCAATCTTATCACAGAGGCTAAAGTATACTCTACCGTTGTTCTACTACTTGCACTATTTGGGTGCGAGCTCTGGAACAGTATATCTTTGTCAAATTTTAAATCAGCTCAGGGTTTACCTTAAATAGCACGTTCCGATTTGGTTACAGGAATCTTGCGTTACATGAGTGTAGAAGCTTACATTGACAATAAAATACTCAATTTTCTTGGTTATTTGTGCAGATCAAAATCGAGCGACATTGTGAAACATTTGTTTTTAAGAAGGCCGTTCGAGTACAAATCTATGTGTTCAAACGTCAGTCTTGGATTTATTCCCGATGTTGTAAGGATTCTTAACAAATACGAGCTGTACCCAATCCTAGATTAATGTTTAGTCACTGGTGAATTTATATTAAAGGACCACTGGAAGAACATGTGCCGTACATCTATTTATAAATATGAAGAAGCATAATGGCTCTCCCGAATGATGTTAACCGATGACTTTAAGATGTTTAGAAGATTACATCAATCCCTAACCCCAGATAACGTATGGCTTGTGCCTTCGTGTTTGTCTGTTTGCGTGTCTGTTTCTGTGTTTTGTGGTTTACTATCCTCCTTGAATGCTACTTTCCCTGTCCGATCATTTTATATTTCTTTTGTGGTCCTTATTAAACTTAATACGCTGGAGTTAATGAATAATTATAACTATTTTTGGCTGGGTTATATTAGAGACGACCGTAGAGTTCAATCCGCAGGTCGACAGGACTATACATTTCAGTGGAATCTGGTTATCTTTTCTGTAAATACAATTTGTGGTAAAGGAGCGGTATAATTATCCATTTGCTTAATTAAACAATATGTGTGCGTTAAAAGCATGTTGAACTAATAAATCACAATAATCGACAATTTATTTAGCCTGTAACTTTTGTTGACTACATTTGGCATGCCTGGAATGTGGTTCAGAGACAATAACACATAATAAGATACAATCCTAGTGGAATTATGCCAATTTGAAACATGTCAGATTACATGGTACTATAAATCAACGAGACATGGATTTCGCTGTTAAATGAAAACTCTGAGTATGTTACCAATCAATTAATTTTGGAGTGTGGGCGAAGGATGCAGACGATTTGACACTCATTGTTTATCATAGATTCGGTATACCTTATGCTGAACAAATAATAAAACAGTGAACCCCGTCTGTAGATGGCTTAACATTCTACTTGCCTTAACCAAAGAGAAGTTTGTCGCATGAGATAAAAGTAACAATAACGCTTTAATTCATTCGACTATGCTTGGTCTAACCTCACAGGTTTGTTTGAAATAATACTTGATCGATTGCTAACAAGACTGTAATCACATAAATATAGAAGTAATTGGGATGACAGTAGGGTAAGCGCGAGGTTTTGTGCATCCTAAAACCTGGTTGAATGCCCCGGTGGCCTTCTTTACCACTGACCGTTGCAAGGCGGTAGCCCTATTGTCAACCCTTTAAGAGTTTGTCACGTCATATGCCTTTTTATTCCTTATTAATATTGCTATTCATGTTGGTCGTTTTGCGTGTTTTTGTTGTTACTGTGTTCTGTGAAAGCGGCATTTTCTGCTCGACTTTTATACTAAGAAACAGCCTAACCTGGGTAGTGACCGAATCCGTATGGATAAATCACGAGCGTTTATAAATACTTTTTTTTTCATATAACTTTACACCAAAATTTAAGTGCATCATTTGATGGAATTTACTTTTACTTTTACTTACTTTGTCTTGTCATTTTAGGCTTTGACAATAGGCAAAAGGAGGTTGTGTACACCAAAATTCAATTTCCAAAGGTCCACTCTCATACTGTATTTTTTAAGTAGCTAAATAGTAAGCCATTTTGCTTCTGACTATTTCAAATCGGTAACCCTGTCTTCATCAATCGTTAGGTTGTGTTTATCTTTGGAGATGGCTGAGCCCGATATTTGTATACACATATCAGTAGTACATTCTCAATGATATAGAGTTTAATGTACATTGTTGAAGTGATACGGGACATAATTCCCGAGTGAGAAAGATTCTTGCGATATAGAAACGAGTGCGTTTCCGCACGAGTTTCTATATCGCAAGAATATTTCTCACGAGTGAATTATTTTCCGTATCACGAAAAAAATGTTAATTAAACTATATAATATATATTCTGTGATGAATTTCTTCCCATTCGTCTTTTGACACAAGTATTCTTCTTCTGTCACTCCTTTGGCGACAGCGAGGGGTAATATCATGACGTCAATTCGTGACGTAATATTGTGACGTCTGTCGTTTAGTTCATAAGATTTGGCTACTGTGCTATCTTACACACTAGGCGAGATAGCACAGTAGAGGAAGGGATATAGATTTTCTCAAAGTGGGAAATTTCTATAATTCATCACAGAGTATATAATATTTTGATTTATATCATAAATTTCGAATAGGTGGTTCCTTCAAAATACTTATATATACATATAAAGCTGCCTCTCTATTCTATAAGTATTATGTTTCAGAATGCTAAGTGTATAATTAATTATCTAGGCACATAGTTATCATGCTGAGCTGTTGACTGTATTGTACAATTAAATTAACGAACATGTATCAGATATATATTCTTAATTGTAAAATGAAGACTTACTTTTGCCTTCTTGTTTGTCGGTTTGGGTGTTTGTTTCTGTGTTTTGTGGTTGACTGTCCGCCTTGAATGCTACTTTCCCTGTCCGATATTTTTATATTTCTTTTTACTTAAAACCTTTTCAGCATTTCCACTTAAAGTCATAGTATAAAAGGTTTTCTGGTCCAATACTAACTCGGAAGGCTTAACGCTAGCATGAAAAGGCTTCCGAGGCAAACTATTAATATATCTGCAGAGAAAATAGAAAAAAAGGTTTTCAAATAAGATTAATCACGGGAGCTTAAACACTATTGACTAAGAGACAGAAGGTTGGTTATCATTTACGCGCCTCGACGGGTTTTCTTACCAGATGTAGTCTAATTTCGCCAAAGAACAAATCTAAGAACCTCGACTCCCTTAAAAGGCGTGCCATCATTACGTAGGTTTTCTAATAAACATGTTAGTTTAAGGTAGGTGACCATACTCTGCTGTATGCCTTTATATTACACATTAACTTGTGTAACACCGACATACCAAAGTGAGAATTTGAAAAATAACTGTTCACTGCAACCTTATACATAAGATGGCGCCCGAAGGATGGAAACCGCGGAAAACTTATTACAATAAGTCTACAGACTGAGCAATCGTGCAAACTCGCTCATTTCCGTAGATCATCGGAAATAATGCTCGTGGGTATTTCCAAGAATACACGTCGATTTGATGGGTTTGGGTGATTTGCTCCGGCAAAGTACCGTGTAAACCGTAAAAAAATATAGACCCGGAAATGAATTGATTTTAAACATGTTTGTAATATTTATTTAATGTTATACTCTTTTGAAATAAGTCTTATCATTTTATAGTCAGTTTAAGTTAAAATAGTTAAATATAAAAATATTTTGTAATTAAATGCGCATTGTTTTGTTTACATAACAAACGGAGAAGCCAATCGTAAACGCTCGGCCAATCCCGTCATTCTTCGGGATGAAGGAGCACCATGTTGGTTCAATGTGCGCCGCCATTGTTTATTTCACGTGACCCCACGTAATCGAAAAGTGGTATTCAAGATGGTGTATATTTCTTTCCGAGATTATTTTTAAAAAAAATGGTTGAGGCTGTTCCGATTGCAGACTGAGATCAATAATCGTTTAGTAAGCGGCTTACTTTCGGCGGACCCGACTTCAAGACTCATCGGTTCCAATGAGTTTCGTTGGTATGTTCTTTGGCAATAAACGTACCCTCGCACAAAAATAAAATTGACGTGTTTATTATATAAACAGTATTGCGCATTTATATTTCGTACTGTAAATATACCTGTATTTTCATAGCAGAAGCACACATTACAAACTGAATTGAATATATAAATAAAATCGGCCCAGTTGGTCGAACCAATATTCCAATTAATGCATAGCAACACACAGCAAAGAAATACAACAAAACAAATGAAAAGATGGAAAAAAAAAAAGATTTACACCCGAAATCATGTTAGGATTTATTAGCAATGTAATCAAAACAATTTGTTCAAATTAAGTTTTCAAATATAATGTAATGACCGCCTATTCAGTCATTGTCCCCGAGTAGGAAAGATTTCTTCAAATTAAACCCTCATTATTCGACTTACTAATTGACATTTATGTATCACAAGAATAGAGAGTATATTTACGCTTCTGCCCATCCCTTCGTCTCTCGTCGCCCTGGTATCCGATCCATAACAATGATGTTGATGAAGGTTAACCTCACGCTTGAGGTCAAATAGTGTTTATAACCTGTTGACCAGTGAGGCATTTTGAAAATATTTTGGATAAAGGTTTTTGTCAACATGATGATGTTTGGCACATTTTAGGCTTCTGTATTAAAATAAATATTATTTATCGTAGCAGAATAAAAATGATTGTCAACGTTAGATATATCAGCCAGATGCCAAAACATGTTTTTACGACATCAGCCTGAGTATCTGGCGAAATACTCAACATGATACCTCTTTCATAGCATTACAAAAACAAGTGTGCAAGTATGCGACAAGAGGTGAATAGTTAGTAAACATAGGGATATCAACAATTTGTCTATAAACATTAGTGGCATACCTGACGAAAAAACATCTCGTAGGAATATTAGTTATTCGCAAACTTCCTGGCAAGTCCACATAGTGTAATTGTCGAAATGAGATATAGGGTCCTATAGACACCACAGCGTCCGAAGGCAATGGCATCGTAGGTCCGCATTGCACTGCAAACAAGGACTTGAAAATACAATGAAGGAGACAAAAAACTACAGAAAGGGTGGTGAAGAAAGTCAAATTTCAAAAGTGGTTATTATTCGACTCGGCGTCTTTACAGATGAAGGCATGGCGTTTGAATTGGTCTACATGTTTTGTTTCTAGAATTAGTTTGTATTTTAAAAGATATGTGAGCACGCGGCTCTTTCTCCGGTATTGTATGTTTGCATTGGTTGTCTCCAATTTGCTCATGCCAAACCATCGTGTCATCTTAGGACCATAATAACATGCTCCAACCATCAATTCCAATTCCGTCAAGTAGCTATGTTGGATTGCATAACGACGCCTATAAATGCTGCCTATTTTATAAGGTGTCACTACACATTGCATTTTTACAATGTTGGCCTATATGAATAAAGTTTACAGGGCCATTTCAAAGCTAAAAGTTACCTTTTTATGTATCCAAGTCATTTGCCCACAAACTGTACAAAACCTGGTACGTTGACCAGCTTGTTTTTTTTAACTCCAGAGTTTGGATCAGAATTCCTACTCTTCTTGAACACCAATACAACTTTTTGGTGGCAATGTCATCTAATAGCTGCATATCCAATTTCAGACTCTGTTCATCTCACCTGAAACAACAATAAACATATCTGTCAGCAATTGTTAAAAATATTTAAAACCGAAGAACACACTTCTACTTTTTAAGGCGTAATTATTATCCTACTGTGGGTTTCAAAGGAGCTAACTGTGTAGTGAGACCTTTAGAGTCTTTGCTGGGATGTCTTATTTAAACTATCTCGTTTAGTTGGGAACGAACTAAAGTATGAGTGAGGTTTGTTGCACCCTACAAACAGGTTTAAAACCCCACCAACGGCCCGTTTTGCCATTGACCGTTCCAACGCGGTAACCCTACTGTCAATCCTTTTGTGTTTGTGGTGTAATATACCTTGCTTTTATTAATTATTGTAATTGCTGTTTGTTATCATGCGTGTTTTTCGTTGACTGTGGTCCTTGAATGATATTTATACGTACTTGTATATGTTC
Source organism: Cyrtodaria siliqua (assembly GCA_037043455.1). Lineage (NCBI taxonomy): Eukaryota > Metazoa > Mollusca > Bivalvia > Adapedonta > Hiatellidae > Cyrtodaria > Cyrtodaria siliqua. The sequence continues at coordinate 324,969 of JAWPHD010001370.1, forward strand.
TGCAAAAATAAACTTTGTAAACTATTAATATCTATATTTTCTTGTCTCGTTTGCATATATCCCAAATCGGAAATGCATTTCAGTCAAAGTCATCTAATATCTGCGAAAATATGTAAAACTATATGTTTTACAGACTTCTCTTTTCTTGATCTCTATTCATCAAACATACACATGATAGAGTAAAGGCATATTAGTATGGAAAATGCCTGCACGCTTAAAAGAAAGGCACGACGCTCTTGAATTATTTATAGAATGTGTTACGTTACTTTGCGCTTTCCTTTAATACTGTTGAGTGAACAGAATATAATAGAATATACGAAATTATTTAGCATGCATTAAAATAGGTACCTGGATCATTTTCATGTTAACCTTATTTGCATATAATTTAATAAATGGTAAAGAAAACACCTGCTTCTTTATTATCCTTCCATATGTTAAACTATAATCTTGGTGCATTAGTACCACTAATAGAAGTAGACAAAACCAATGTGCTTTGCACTATTCAAATAATTATAAGTAATGATCTGCACAAGTGAGAGTTTTGAAAACGAATACGTGTCATATGTCCCTTTAAAACGCATATAATGCTTTTGTGGATAACTATGAAATTAGCACACAATTTGCAATGTCATCGTCACATAAGGCTTTTTGGCTGAACACAGTAGTATCATCGGTTAATCAGCCGAACTCTGTATTGAAAGATAAAATACATGGACGTACGTTTATAGCATTCATTGCACGATCTATGCTATAATATATAAACAAAGAATGTGGATTAATGCTCCAATATTGATTGCGTCCTCAAAATGTGTCAACTTCTTCTCTTAGACATGGCTACCATGTCCGTCATTTCCGGTTGTTCTGTCCATCTTAGTGTAACCGGGTAAAGGTATATGGTGAAACACTGATTCTAACCGTATGTCCTCGATAGCTCAATGGTTAGAGCCCTGGTACGGTAAACCAGAGACCCTGGGTTCGAGTCCCGGTTGAGGAACGATTTTTCCATCACCTGTTATATTTGGGGGCTCGTCCGGGATCCAGGACCGTGTCTGTAAGCATGAAACAGTATGAAAATAAGTCTGACAGCCGGCCTGGAGTTAACTCCACTAGAAATTCAGGGACGAATTTCAATCTGGTGGAGGTGTATGTAACCGGGTAAAGGTATATGGTGAAACATTGATTCTAACCGTATGTCCTCGATAGCTCAGTGGTTAGAGCCCTGGTACGGTAAATCAGAGAACCTCGGTTCGAGTCCCTGAATTTCTAGTGGAGTTAACTCCAGGCCGCCTGTCAGACTTATTTTCATACTGTTTCATGCTTACAGACACGGTCCTGGATCCCGGACGAGCCCCCAAATATAACAGGTGGTGAAAAAATCGTTCCTCAACCGGGACTCGAACCCAGGGTCTCTGGTTTACCGTACCAGGGCTCTAACCACTGAGCTATCGAGGACACACGGTTAGGAATCGATATTTCACCATATACCTGTACCCGGTTACATAAGGATGTTTCTGATTGAATAGCGCAAATCATTTAATATGTTGATTTCATGTATAATGTTCAACATTTTAAGATACTTTTTCAGTGATGAACATTCACGATGTATGCATGACCTTTGCTGTTGGTTCGCCACTGTCAGTGACCTTATACCATATTTTATAATTGAACGATAGTGTCTTTCCATCATGCAATAATTAAACAAGGATGAGCAATATGTCTCCTGTAGACATTCTACTGGTATATGTCTTCCTGTCGTGTTTGCAAATATACACAGCCGGGGGGGCTAAATAAGAGCCAAAGTTCACATACCTACAAAAACAGTACAGTGCAAGTGTACATGGAATCCATATTAATCACGTTCACTCTTACCAAACATACTTTTAACATAATTGTTGTTGTTAAGCCTGTTCAAATATTTCCATACATGTGTCCAACACATGCATTTAAAATGTCGCATGCACATTGCTATATGCTATACACATTGTATGTAATGTGATTCTTACTACATATATTAACATTTGTTCAAACCGTCTTTTTTTGTTAACTAAGTCTTCTAAAATAAATGTGTTCCCGCTTTGACAATATGTATACGAATATAGACTGTAAAGTGCAAGGTCAAATAAAACATTTGCATTCTTCGTATATAATCAGATCATGTGTAGGACACACTTATAGTCTTATGTGCACATCATTGTTATATGACTTAAATAACTGGTTAAATATAATCCGAACGGTTTTGTTTACAACGTGTCCCTGAGCGGTTCCTAATGTTAGTATAATTTTCAATACTATTTAGTCAGTTATCATGTTGGTGATTTATTAACATTCACACTAGCGTTCGTTTAGTGCAGTGTAGTGGCTGTAAATATAATCCCCGTGCTACGAATCAGTAGTGTTATTTTTACTGGTCCTTTTGGACCAGCGAGCCCAATATAGGTGGCTTTGAAGTAGAATACCGCTTAAGCCGGTGCTAGGGGGCGTGAGAGGTGTTGCTTCTTTCATTACTTCTCACGAACAGACTCAATAAAACCGAGACTGCTGCTTTATTCTCTTAATTGCGTTTGTTGCTCCCAAAGGATCACCTTTATCAGTATTTATTAACATTCACACTAGCGTTCGTTTTGCGCAGTGTGGCGGCTGTAAAAAGTCTTCCCATGCTACGAATCAGTAGTGTTATTTTTACTGGTCCTTTGGGACCAGCGAACCCAATATAGGTGGCTTTGAAGTAGAATACCGCTTAAGCCGGTTCTAGGGAGCGTGAGAGGTGTTGCTTCTTTCATTACTTCTCATGAAAATACTCAATAAAACCGAGTCTGCTGCTTTTTTCTCTTAATTGTGTTTGTTGCTCCCGAAGGATCACCTTTATCATTATTTATTGCAATCATTCAATTTATTTAACCATCGCTTGGTAATGTATCACTTGGGAAATGTGTTCATTAGAAAGATAGGCGTAAACTTCCCGAGCATGCTGGTTTATTTTTTTTAAGAAGTAATTACTTTTTTCAAGAATAATGTTGCCTGCAATGTGCTAGCAATATTTATATAATATATATTATCCAGAATGTGTATGATTATCGGGCAGTGAAGTAAGAAGACTATATCGGGTACCTTTTTGTGTTTGCGATGGTCTTATTTGTCCTTTTATTCATCTTTAAATGTGTTATTTGTTTCTGTGTGTGTTTGTGGTTGACTGTCGTCTTTGAATGCTGGTTTTCCTGTTCGATTTGTATACCAATATGTATTACAGATGATTAGAGAAATATATACTGAAAAAAAGTTTAGAACGACTTTTTAGGGACAAAGAGTAAACATATGAATATTGATTTAATTATTTGAAGATATCAGCATGATTAGAAATGCTAGGTGAAGATGTGATTTTTAAAAGTTGTATAATTTTTGTATTTTATTATTTTCTAAGCGAAGTACCAGAATTACCTCTCAAAATATATTAAAAACAACATATTTCACTATACAAACGTATCACTTTAAACAAATGTATGTTTGGCATTCGCAAGAATTGCACATTCTGTCATTGTTATCAAAAAATCTGAAATGTTTTCACAAACGATTGTTATTCTCAAAGAAAAACATTCCAAATTTCGTAATTTCCCATCATATGTGCTTTATTTTCATCACGGACTTCCTGTCTTACTGCCGTTAAATATCACGTTAAACAATATTGTGCTAAAACTTATTGAATGAAAAATACAGATGACGTTCTTGATAACATTTGCAATAAACGACAAGTTTTATCTATAAGCTCTTGTGACTTCTCTAAATTATATACAACTTTAACACATCACCTTATCAAAGAAAAGCTTATTGCTCTTATTTAAAAAGCATTAGCAAGGGAAAATACTACATTTTTGGCCTGCAATAATATTAAAGCGTTTTTCACTAACGGCAGTTTAGACAATTACACTATGTGGACTTGCCAAGAGGTTTGTGAAGCACTCATCTTCCTATTGGATAATATATTTTCGTCAGGTATGGAACCACCGTTTATAGACAAATTGTTGTTATCCCTAAGGGTACGAACTGTGCAACACTTGTCGCAGATTTGTTTTTATTTTGCTATGAAAGAGATTTCATGTAGAGTCTTTCACCAGATACCCAGGCAGATGTTATTGAAGCCTTTAATGACACCTCACGGTATTTGGACGACATACTGAACATTGACAACCCTTTCTTTCCAACTATGGTTAATAATATTTATCCTTAAGAACTTCAGCTTAACAAAGCTAATATATCTGATAATAACGCTTCTTTTCTTGGTTTAGATCT